>CM022391.1:104891435-105491435 GCA_011833715.1 Carcinoscorpius rotundicauda
TGGTATTCACGGGAAGGAGCTCATCAACACCACTGTGAAAATTATCTGCTGTGGCACTATCACCACTGTACCTATTCCATACATGGACTGTGGTCCTATATTCAAGGCCAGATTCTGTGACATCTGGCGGTCTACTTGAAGTGAGCAACGTGAAAACAAGCTTTTCCAAATAAAACCTTATATTGGACTTTGGTCATCTTGTTTCCATAAGTATCAGAAAAAGGAAGTTGTTCTCACTAGGCTACACATTAGTCACAGTTTTTTAACTCATCATTTTATTTTATCTGGATCTGATGCACCAATGTCTTGTCTGTGTCACACTCGGGCCACAATAAGCCACATTTTACTGTCTTGCCGTTGTTGTGACTCTCAACGATGGCACAGTTTTAAACATGTTTTGTCCCAAGGTCTGTCTATAATATTATAGTGTTATTGGTGATGGTGACATCTGTGAAGTTATCTTTTGGTTGTTTTGGGGGGATATGTCTGTTCTTCATTTGCACCAGTCCATACATGTAATTAACATGGGATTGTAACTAATCTTCTGAGAAGAGGGAAGTACCATGTCAGAAGTTGTAATTTTTCAACACTGAAAATTTATTTCCAGTGGTTACTTCTCTCCACTTACACTTCCCACCCTTCCTCTCCAAACACTTCAGATGTTTCCATTTCTCTGCCATAATTTAAAGGGATAGCTTGGTAGAGGCACATAGAGAGAGTCGCATGCATCATATGAGTGCACTGTGTTCCTATTGGTAGAGAGGTGATATATGATAATCTACATGAATCACTTGATTCCATTAGGGATAAGCAGAAGGCTTGTGGCATGTGTAAATAAAACTTGCACACAAGGGCCAGCAATGAGTAAGAACAGGTGATCTTGTGATTGGAGGGAAGTACTTGTCAGAAATACATTTTCAGTGTAGGAATAATTTCAATGATTTTATGAGAAATTGTATCATTAAAGCTCTTGTTTGTATTTGCTATTAATATATATGTACAAGTATAAATAATTTTTGTTTTCTTTAAATCTATGAATCAGTATTTAAAATTGGCTATAATAATTATAATTTGTAAAAGTCAAATGAGGAAAAAGTATAGGTTTATTTTTGTACTTTTTAGTATATTCTGTTTTTAAAAACGTTTTGAGTTTTTTACTTGTTTGTATCTAGTATTGGAGCTTTAATCATAATAAAATCTATACAAATGCTTACAATTTATATTTAAATTTCTATCAGTAAAATCTGAGTACTTTATTTACTTGCCACATTGAAAAACCTAGTGCTAGTCTTTAAAGTTATTACAGCCCAGTACTTTTCTTTTATATTAACTTTTATATTTCCAAATACAAGTTTATCCCTTAATCATTTCTTACATTTCTTGATATTAAATCTCAGCAATATAAATATTCTAATCTTGTTTTAAATACTTTTCATATCAGCTATGTCTATAATTTTGATGAAATAAAAGATATTTTGCAATTCATATTGTTAAGATGAAATACAATGGATCTAAATTAGATCACTGAAAAACACTTGCTCAATCTCACTGATAATCAAGATGTCCACAGTGCTTTTTTCATCTACTAATAAAAAAACTAACAAAAAACAACCAATAACTTCAAAGTGTAGAATTAATATTGTATCATTATTTGTTTAGCTAAATGAAGCAGGAGGATTGAAGTTTGATGCAACTGTAGGGAAATGTTATGAATTTTCTGGTATACCTAGGTAAGTGATACAATTTCAGCTACTTACACAGTAACTTAACAGGATTGTGGGATAGTTTTAAAGTTTTTACAAGAAACATTAAATTACATTTTGCTACCTAATCTATTTGGGTAATTTAAAGAGAATTGTTTGTAGAAAAATGAGGGTAAATTGGCTCATATTTCCAAAACTTAATTGAAAATACCTTAAAATATTTTGAGCTGTGAAAAGCAGGTTAAAATTACACACCTTTTTAATTTTCATTAGAAACTTTAAATTTATCATTATTTTTTGGAAGAATTTAATTGTTACTCTGTTTAAACACAAAGGTGTTTCCAGATTTTACAAAAAAAACAACAGAGTTCTTGATCATAAGAGCTCACTGTTATCTTGTCAACAGTAAAACTTGTCTAGAATATAATTTCTAAAGCTAAACTTCCACTTATAGTGAATTGTCATGCAGCTGAATCATATATGTTACTTGTGAAAAATATTCTATCCATGGTAGCAACAATTTCATATATTAAAAATAAAAACAAATAATACAGCCTGTAAAGTAAATTGAAAATATGTTATTTTTAAAGTGGTTTCAGTTTTTGTGGGTTGGAGAACAATAATAGACATACAATGGTCATTTGAATGGATGGTTTGCTAGATATCAGGTTTGAGTAATCTTTTTATATATGCTTTAAATAGTAGGTGCAAAGAGTTTATGTTGAAGGCAACATCATTATTAAAGAAACAAGATGTATATAAGTCCTGTAATAAGTCAATGTTTTAATTCTTAAATATTGATGGACTGGGAATGGCCTAGTAGTTGATGTTTCTAAACTATGAGTGTGGAGGCTTTCATCTTCATCTCATATTACTGCAAGATACACACTCTGAACTTTATAGCCATTAATATATTTGCTTAAATAAGAGTAAGGCAGAAGTTGATTTTAGGTGCTTTTGACCAGCTTAGATCTTTTAGTGTATACTTTTCATTTAGAAATTTCTCTTAAATTTCTCTTTGTGCAGCTTTGCAAAAGTTCTAAACAGACAAACCTAGCCCTGTCATACCAAATATGCTTGCCCTTTCAGCTTTGCAGGCTTTATAAAGTGATAGTCAATCCCATTATTCATTTTAAAAGAATAGCCTAAGAGTTGGTGGGTGGTGATGACTAGCTGCCTTCCCTCTAGTCTTACACTGCTAAATTAGGGACAGCTAGCACAAATAGATCTCGTATAGCTTTGCATGGAATTAAAAAATAAAAAACAGACAGACCTAGAATATTTAAAAAGTTGCCATGATTTTCAATTTGTTGTGTTATATAGGACAAAGTTAGTTTTGCTCAAGTTAAAAAAAAAGTTGGTTCAACTATTTCGTAACTTGAAAACATACATTGGCTCTCGGTACACATTAATTTCTGGATATTTTATTTAATAATTCTATAATCTGCACACCAATATATAATGTTAAGTATAAAGTTAATATTTATTGTCTGTAATTGTTTTCCTCCACTCAAGAACATTGTATTTTGAAATATTTAAAAACATAGGTCTTACTTTCATAAATAAATGAACAACAGTTGTTTTCAAAATGCACTTCAGAAGTATAGGAAACAAAACATTTCAAATGATTTAGAATCCCTTTTGTTTTTAGACTACAGTTTGCCATGGCTAACTTTATGAACCATTTTTTTGATCCAGTGGAAAATGTAAATTTCAAAGATGTGAGTGCTATCTTGTTCTATTTCATCAGGAGTTATGTGATACACATTTGTTTCAATGATTTGTGTATTTTAAAGATTATCATTATAAGGTACAACTTATAAGAATTTATCAAAGAAAATTTTAAGCAGTTTAACACTGTTTAGTTATAGGTGAAAGTTGCTTTTATAATGATTAGTGACACCAAACTGTACATAAGGCTATATTACATTTACCACTATAACTTAGATAAGCTGATTGTTCCAAACATGTTCAAAAATGCGAGATCTGTATACCTTGAATTACAGATACAAATTTAGTAGAAAACTGTATTACACTTAAAATACTGATCTGCTGATTGTAACAGTTCTGTTCAGATTTTAAAACTTGTTCAAACTCAAGAACTTGGAAAATGTTACATTTTTTCAGAGCTGGACTGAAACTAGTTATTTATTATTGAGTGTTCTTTATGAATTAGAATTTCTATGGAATAAATTAATTTAATTTTGAATGTAAGGTTGATTTTACATACATAGTTAACACATTAAACATGTAAAAAGTGGCAAAGGTGGTTTATGTGGTAAATATACAAGAATGTAACACTGAAATTTTAGGAAGCTCTTCATTTCCCATAATATGTGTATTGTTTTTAAATTATGTATCTCTTCTTTCTGTTTTCCAAAGTTATGTAACTTCTACTTCATTTTTATATATTTTTCAAACTTTCTTATTTCTCATTCTGATAATAGAAACTTCCAGAAGAAATTTTCTATACTTCAGTTATCACCATTGTATTACAGTTGAGGGTAGAAACTGCAGTAATAAGAGATATGGGAGTAATGTGCAGTTGAAATTGAACTTCCAACAAGACTAAGTTAATAAAATAAGCTAAAGGCAGTGTAAATCAAAATGAAAGCTAATATTTATTTACTTAGAACGTAAGTGGAAGATGACAGACAGTATTTCTGTCTAGTGACCAGAGAGGTTTAACAAGAAGGTGTCAGAGATGAAGACAGAGTATAATGTCAGGTACATGAAACGGTAACGTTAATTTTCTTTGAGTGTGGGTGTTTCTCACGTGATGGGGTATTCTGTAGGTAATAGTTAAGAAGACCTAACATTTATAAACTTATTCTTTGCAATGCCTCTATATAAGTTATAATCTAACAAAAATCATTCTTGAGAAGGCTAAAAAATATTCATGTTGGAGATGCTCCTTTAGTTTGTGTAAGTAGCACATAAAATAATGTTGGAAGTACACAAACCAGGTTTTCTGTACATGAAAGTCTGTAAGTGCTTTCAAAGTGAATATGTTTTAAAAATTTGATAAACCAAAGAAGTCTACTTACCCACTTTTTTGCTTCTTGCTATCTGTATCTTTAACTCTCAAACCCAAGAGAATATTAACAAGAACAAAAAAAACAAACCAGATCGGCTGTGTTTCTGTAGTGTTTTTTTTCTCACAACTAACAACACACAACAGTAAAGGACAATACTCATGAGAACCAAATTAGAAGTTAACACAGTATATATAATTAAAAAATTAACCATTTCATTAAGATATAAAAACTTAATTCTGCAATGCATATTGTAATTGTACTTTTTAAAGAGATGAAACATTATAATACAATGACACTTTTTCATTGATATAGTTTCAAAATCAAATCACAATATCAAATATTATGATAAAACTGCTGAATTTTCAACATGTATTTTAATAAATATAAAAGGAAAACATTTAGTGACAATCAAATTAAATATATAACCTAGGTAAAACACAGTATACAAAATGAAAAAAAACTCATTAAAGGTAATGAAATAAAATGCACAAATGTTATTCATTATTACAAAATACATCATTATATAAATCTGTTTTTATTACCTCTGAGTAATGCAGTATAATGACCTGCCCTCTTTCAAAAATAGTATTGCATACAAAAAAATGTTGAATCAGAGTGAAAGAAAAATACTGTATAATAACTACTGCATAAAACTTGAGACCACTAACCATATGTAACACATTGTACTTTGACATAAAGTTATGGTACAGCTGGTTTTGTGGTATGTCTCTCAGTTAGTGTGTTGGTTAGCTGAGATCCTATCCCTGTGTTACTATTCATGTATTGTGAGATTGGGAATCAATTTAACACTGACAGGGGTGGTGATAGTGTGCTACTGATTGCTGTTTTTACTCTCTCTTGTCAGTAGTTCAAAGTGAAGGACAGATAGCCCTTATAATTTTAACATAAATACCAAATACAAATGTAATGTTACATTTTGGAGTTTAATTCCCTGTAGTGGACAAAGAGCAGGTATACTCAAGTAAATAGTTACAAATGCTTACATCATGACAGCAGACTAAATAAATTACAAATACATTTACCCTTCAGCAAAGACAGTATTGAGTTACTTTTGAATACAAAATGCATAAAAAACAAGAGAAGAAAAAATTGTATGAAAATAAAATATTCTAATCTCAAGAAAATATTGAACTACATCCATAAATTGAATGATCTAAATCTTTAGAATGAGTGCTTGATTGCTCAGCTTTTACAGTTATCTGAATATTTTTCTTTTCAGACCACAAGAAAGGTTATTGCAGTTTCCAAAAAAATCTTCAAGGGGTTTCTGCTGGCAGGATTTCTTTTTCCATCAGTTTCTGTTTGGACATGGTTGCTCTCCAAGATTCCCAAAATCTCAGGCTGCTTTTCAGTCAATGTGTAATCTCCACAGGAACATGAGCGGTCAAGCAGCCAAAGAAATATAAGTAAAACTTCTGGTGTGTCTAGTCAAGAGATGAGATAACCAGAAAAGTTGAGAATCAGATCTTACTTAACAGAAGTTTGGAATGGTAATGCTTGGACAATCTTGGCTGTGTTTGGTCAGGAGTTCAGATAGAATTATAGGTTTAGATGTTGTAATTGCCTTCTAACAACAGTAATACTGTTACTTTGCTCAAGTACCATTTTCACGGGCATATGCATATTCATGCGTATATTGATTTTGGAAAATGCCTCTCCTGTGCCTGTGAACATCCAAGTCCACCAGACTTGACCAACACTTATTCACTCTTCTTACTATGTCATTGCTAAAACTATAGCTGGTGGTTATGATAATGAAGATTGGCTCCAGTTGGGTAGAAAGAGGGTAGAATTGCTTAGCATTGATTTTTATTTAGTTAACTGAGTTTGACAAATACTGTACAGACACCATCCTCAAATTTCAAACCATGAGACTGCTTCAAGATAAATGTATTATTTCAATAAGAATTTGTTTTGAAATAAGTGAGGTACAACTAAAGGGAACTACAAAGTTACTCTGCACATGTTGCTACTTTAAGACTCAAGTCGTACTTTCATGACACACAATAACATGTTCCAAACAAAGCAGTGTTGCACAATTAGCGCTTTCAGTCTTAGTTTTTACAGTCACAATTCAGTAAAATGAGACCTAATGCAGCTTGTACTAAAATAAAAATGTTAAAAGTATTTAGTGAATAACTCTGGGCTTGTGAAATATTTCAATGTGCATAACTGAACTTAATACGTAAAAGAAAATTATTTTTTGGCATTACACATATACTTCTTTCAGTGTATTTTATTTCTTTAAATGATGTCACCCCATTGGAAATATTTTGTTTTGATCCAACAAAAAATATTCTTGATTAATGTTTTTAAACATAATAAGATCTCAATTATTTCTTTTATTTCTTCAAGAAGAATCCTTTACCTGCCACATATTTCAGTGTCATAACTGAAAACTTTTTTGCCATTTTCAGTGAAAAACCTTAGGTGCATATCATACCTTCCAATGATGTAGCACAGGCCATTAGTCAGTTTTGCTTTGTATATTCCACTTTCCAAAATTAAAACAAATTTTTAATTTCTATTCATTTGTTACCTGACACTTGATTTATTTTTAAAATACAACTGTGAAAAGCTTACAAAAAATCTGTGTGTATGTGATGTAAAACAACTGTATAATCATATTATGCCATATACTTACGTTACAACTTGATGTGTCATCAGATATACTTAGTGTCCAATGGGCTACCTTAAGACTTACATGTGTAAAACATAATGATGTCAAGCATTATTTCTGCTTTCTGCCATCTATGAGCCAATAAATTTAACACTTTCTTTCAGCAATAAGGCATTGCAGGCAGTTTTCAGATGAACTAAGACTTTTCATTTAAAATTCTTTTACCAGTGGATAACATGTTTGATGTTAACTACTGCAGATATCAGATCAGTACAAGTGAAATACAGCAGTTGACATTCACTGTCATAGATGATTGCAAGCTTCAGTTAATGCACTATCATGACATATCACTGTCTGTGGACAGTTCACTACCTTAAGTCAGCATCACAGTAAATTGGATGAAGTTATTTTTTTCTAAATGATATATCTAGTAACATGACTTGTCCAAGCTATACATTTATCAAGTACTGCATTTTCTTTTCTCCAAAAGTTGTAGTTGATATTCAGTAAGAAAGTCCAGATTATTATCACAAGACCTTTACTTTTTACAAACTCCAACTACTGAAAATCACTGTATCTGAAATAAAGGTCACATTGCTTCTTTAGCTTTGTTTCAAACTCATAGTAACCTGTCTCCAGCCATACAAACTTTCAATGTTTAGGCATTATATTTACTAACACCAACTGTCCTAACTATACAAGAAATTCTGTTATCTTCCGTCTTACCTGCTGAACAAAAATGATACAAATTAGTATCCATCTGTTTCAACTTGTGATTTCTCATCCAGTCGGCCTGCAAGAGGGTTCATCAGCGACATATAATTTCAGTTGGTCAAATAACACTAGCTTAGTTTAATATACTGAGTTCTCAGAGAATGGAATATGAATCAGTTCAGCCAGTTCCATGCTGCTTCCACACCACAGACATTTAACAGTTCCATACTTAGTTTTCATTTTTATAATGTTATTCCTATGTTGCTTCATCATGCCATTATTTTTGCAGTGTTTTTTTGTTAATTAATAAGGTGCAAATGCATGCTCATAAACTAATGTAAACTTCAACCACTATACATTCTTGTAAACACTAACAGGTGTTCAAGGTGTTAGGCCTTACAGTATATACAAGGAAGCTGTATTATTTGGTCAGATGTATGTTTTTCAAATAGCTACTGCTCTGTTTCACTATGTTATGTTAGCACAAACATAACTGGAGTCACTGGAGGTCTTGTACCCAGTGCAGCTAAGTTAAGGTGTAATATACACATGATTGGTTCTACACAGTTTTGAAGGAAAGACTTGTGAACAAAATAAATGCTATCAGCCTTATTGTGATGTTATGTCATACAAACTACCAATCTACAAATATTGCTTTGCAAACATATGTGTTATATACCATATGAATAGATATTTGAATACAATGTTTTAACTGAGACTGTAAGAGTGCTATGTGTTAGGCTGACTTGATAACCTCTGATGCAAGAAAAATGGCCTTATTGGTATGTGGTAAAAATGGTATTACATTGTTCTTACTAAGAAACCATACATAGACAGTCAAAAATGATTTCTTAAAGTGTACAAGGTTCATTATAATGTTATATCATACAAACTAGTGTTCTATAGATCATGATTCAACAGTAAAGGAATTATACACCATATGAATTGAATGTCCTAAGTTGTTTCAGGAAAGTTGGACCTGTTTTTTAACTACCCAAGTAGCATGAGTTTTAATCAAATTTAAATTTGTTAAATTCTAATTTGTTTTCTTTTTAGCTCTACTTTTATCCTGGAATAACTGGTTGCTTCAGTTTATTGGGTCACTGTTTGGCAGAGTCAGGAGGTGAGTTTTACCTTGGATTTTGTTTTTATTGCAGGGTTCTGTAAGCAGAGAATAGTTCAAATGAACTGATCCTGTTTCTATGAAGCTGTATAGAGTAATGTTAATTATTATGTTTATTGTAACTCTGAAGTTATTTCTTCACGAAATTTGGTTAGCTTTACAAAGTTACAAATTTTCTGTACACAGCAAATCAGATTTTTCAATATAGTATTTTACTGAAGATTTCACTGTGAATTTAACAAGCATTTACTGAATCAGTCTGACTTGGATTCTGACACACATGATTGAAAGTTATTTCCGTTTCAGGAATAAATATAATTAATTTTATCCTATCATTTTCATAATCTCTAAAACTTCCGAAATTAATATCAATTTTTTTAGGGTTAAACTTTTAATTTTATATGCTATTTTTCCCACCTTTACACTAACTATAACAAAACCTTCAATATATGGTCAAATCAAAAGTTTGAAAATGAGAAATTCCTTTCCTTTTCTTTGTTTGGATGCATCATTTTGTGAGATTTTGAACTTCGTTGCACTCTCTTTAAATTTTATGTTTTAATTTGTCTGTACTTTGGACTAGTGTCCTCTGTCAATGGAAGCATGAGCAAGGAGCATCATGTTCATGATTGTTGTATTTGCTGATGTGTCTTGCTTTTTATGTATATATGCTAAAAATAAGTAACTTCAATAAACATTTTGTAAAGGACAAAATGTTCTATCTGTTTGTTATAAACATGATCATCACATAAGGATATGTGGTTAGGTAACTATAGTGAAAACTTAGAAAGATGGGAGGAGCTTTTCTGTTGGGTTTAAAAAAATAAAAAATTGGAATTTGCAATTTTAAGTTACAACTATTCATGTATAGGAACACAGTTTAGTGTTTTCAATGCATCATATGACACAGAGAAGTTATGACAGAGGTTTATTTTAATATTTCCTTCTGAACTAAGAAATTAAAAATTAATATAAAAATGTGACTTTTAAACTACCTAAGGTTTGTTCCACATTCATTAGCACACATTGAAACTAATTTCTTAGTTAAACTTTGAATGCAACTTTGTAAATGATTATCAATGAATGCATGGTGACCCAGCTGTATAATATAGTACATTCAAAATAAATAAAAACACTAATTATTTAGTTTGTTTCAGTTTTTGAAACATCAAGAATATTTAAGAAATAGTTTAATATTTTAATTGAAAAATACAATACCATTTAGGTTTGGCAGGTTCTGATTTTAATAATTACAACATTTAAAATGAAGTATTGGGTTTTTATATTTTGATTTAACTCTTGACTGTGATTCAAGACATTTTAATTATTGAAATCATAATTTGAAAACTGCAAAAGTTGATAATATTCTATTTATAATTAATTAATCATTAAACACTATGATTATATTATTATTGTTTATCTTTAAGATGTAATCCTGTCTCCTACACCTGTATGTGGACAAATACCTTTGGGCTTTGGGCTGTTGTCTTCAGTGGACATATGGCCAATTCCACTAACCAGCAGTGTGTGTAAAATATTTATGTTGGCATATTTTTTTAAAAAATAATTCTGAATGTAGAAATTGTCAGTTACACCAATATATATATATTTTGAGAATGTGAATAGTAGATAAACTGAATTCTGCTATAGTAAGACTTGTAATAAAATATTTTGCATTTAAATAGGTCTGTTCTTGATTTTCAACAGTAATAGTGTATTTATAATGACTCATTATGTGTGTGTGTATATTGGTGCTAATAAAGAAAATACTTTCTTCTGCATGTGTATTCATCATAAGGATGTGAAAGTGAAATACAGTTGAGGGGTTATGTACTTTAGAAGGTTACTGATTGGCTGAAAGATAATGCTATGATCAGATCAGAAGTAACAGTTATGTTCATTTCATTTGTCAAATTATTTTTCTTCTCAGATAAAACCAGGAGAACATCATCCATTTCAATTGACATTACAAAAGATTGAAGCTAAATACCAGAGAGCTATAGAAGCTGTAAGTTTCTAAGTATTAATTAGATAGTTAATTATCTGAGTACACTTTATGTGTACCTTCTGATTCACCCAATAGAGATTTTTAAACTAAGTAGGATGACTAGTTTGAATAGTTTAAAGAAATAACTTAATTTTTTGTATTTTGAATTTGAAAAAGAATTTGAGGTAATCTGGTGTGTATTTTTATGTTACTTTCAGGGTAAAAATGTACAAGGAATTGTTCTGTTAAATCCCCACAACCCACTTGGAGAAGTTTACAGTCCTGAATTGGTTTCAGATATTCTTCATTTTTGTTGTAGGTAAGTGTATTGTATACAAAGTGTACATGTGTATAAAACATGCATGTATTTGTATAAGAAAGGGAAAAGAATGGCATCTTAGAACTGTGAAAATGTGTTCATATGAATATTAGGCTTAGCATTTGATTTTTTTAAAATCATTATCTACTTTATTTTAACAAAGTGCTTGCTGGTCTGTAACACAACCTTGTATTTATACTATGCCAGTACTTTCTTTTGTTTGTTCTTACAAAAAATATACTTTTAGAAACCTTTAAGTTACTTTAATGATAAAACATACTATTTCATGATCACAAGAAACCCACTTGAAGTAAAAATGTATTCTTAAAATGCTTGAAAATACAAACAGTGTTTCTTTTTCCATAGAAAAAAAATACATGTCATTGTGGATGAAACTTATACATTTTCAGTTTTTGATGAAAATGTAAGATTCCAAAGTGTCCTGAGTTTGCCTCTCCCAGATCCAGAGAGAACTCATATCTTGTTTAGTCTAACTAAGGTGAGCAGAATGTGAATATATAATGTGGTATTATGAGAAAACTGCATCTAATGTAATAAGAATTAGATTTACAACAAATCTTTTCATTGTACATGTAAAAACAGCTGGTATGGATTGAGAAAATTTTTTATGTAGAGAACCGAACAATGTTTCGACCTCCTGTCATCATCAGGCCTTTACATGTATATTTTTCTCTAGAAGTGGGTTTTCTTGTTATCACGGAAAACCTTTCATTGTTTCACAAGCTTTCTCTTATACAGAATTAAATAAGAATATGCTTTGATAGTATTCAAAAATTGACTGTTTTTGCATCGAAATTATAAGATCTGGTTTTAGAAGTTGAAATTTACTGATGTTATACAAAGTAATTTTAAGATTGGTGATGAGTTTATGCCTCAAAATATTCTGTATAATTAAAGCATTCTGAAAGTGAAATTAAATTGTTTTAAAACTAAACTCATTAAAATATTTGAAACAAATATAAATGGGTATCCAAATTTTGACCCCCAAATTGTCATGAGTAAAACTTTGATTATGTAGTTTTTATCATTTATATATTTTATTTAAATAATAATAAATGAAATGTTTTATAAAATTTGAAATTTGTATGAAAATCAAGCAACTGTTTTGTAATGACTAACTATATTTTATCTGCCTTAATATTAACAGTAATAAAGTAAAAATATTACAGAAAATAAGAATTGGATATTTTTTTTCAAGTAATTATTTTTTTAATCCCAATTTTTTTACAAAATTTAAGCTATTTCAGTTAAACCTTTCTTTCTTTATATTGTTTTGGCATCACTTTTTAGAACATAAAGAAAGAAAAAGAAACATATAACTTCAATGTGGCTTGTTTATTTCAACTGGTTATTACCTAATCCATGATTATTAAATAAAGACATGCGTATAACTGCATCATTTTACTTTTCTCTCAAGGTTCTTGGATTAGAAAGCTGTCATGTAGGCATAATTCATACACGTAACAGACTCTTACAGAAGTGTTTGGAGGAATTGGCTATGTTTTTTAGTATACCTTCTCCAATTATGAGCAAAAGTGCTTACCTATTAGAAGATTTGGGCAAGTTATGTTTTCAAACTGATTCTTAAAGATAATTAAGGCTTTGGCATCATAATTACAAATAACTGAATGTTATCTATCGAACAGGATTTGTGGTCCTGTGTAGAATGAAACAATTAAAATATTCCTGTTGTCAGTTCTCCTCATATCTGTATAAGCCTTCACACCTATGTGTAACAGTTTCAGGAACTCCACAATTTGTCTTTGTTACTGTTTTCACATGAGATTTTTTAAGAAATTTCCGTAAAAAAGAAGTGTGAGGATATAACTTAATATTGTAAATTTTGTAAGTAACTTGCAGTATTAGTATTTCTTTCTGTAATTTCCATTTTATTTGTTGATATTTACTGAGTGTGTAGATCAATTATTTAATTTTATTATTATATTTTGTTGAAATGTATTCTGATATTGGAGATATGAAAATCCAAGTTAAATGTAATGACAGTCTAGCAAGTTACATATTAAATTTTTCATATGGTTACAATACCTCGATAAATTATGTACATATTTATTTATCTTCTTGTTTGTCATAAATCAGTTTTTGTTAAATTAGCCACATGCTATAAATCTGGCTATTGTTATCCCTGCTTTTGTCATGCTTTAGGTTTCTTCAGTGTAAAGGTATTTATAATGAAGTTAATTATTTTTCTAAATCATGTTTATCTGAAAACTGCTTAGTTACATAATAAATGAAAAATTTTGGAAATTTCTGATAAAATAAGAAAGTCAAAAATGCATGGTTTACCCATACAACACATAATGTCATAAAACTTAGAAACATAGATTTACTTCTTTTTATTTAAATTAATACTTGACTCCTACTTATTAGTTTTTGGTTTTATGCAATTTTTATCATTTTTCAGCTCTGTAAGAGTTGGATAATGTGCTTTTTGAATGTTTGTGCAATTAATGATATCAATGCTGATATTTTTAATAAAATATTGAGTTGAATTTCTAATAAAATCATTTTATGTCTACTCCAAACCATTCATAAGTTTTGAATTACTTTTCACATTAATTTTTTTTTTTTGTAAACAAAGGCAGAATTGTAGTTTGATAAGTTATATCACATTTTCTTTCTCACTATTTTCATATCAGTTAGTTCTTTAACATTATGATGTAAAAAAGTAGAGCTAGATATATAGAATTTTTCCATAACTGTAACTGTTATTTTTTCACATCTGATGGTATTCCTGTGTTGCTAAGCTGTTCAAAATGTGTAGGGTTAACTTTGTCTCTTGACATAACTGCATTAACAGTACTTTGTCACAGCATAAAACAATGCATAATTTTATTTTATATTTTGTGTATGTTTTACAGAAACCTTTAATATAGGAGAATATGACTTTACGTCTCCAAATTTCTCCTTACTTTTTTTTTCTTATCAAATTTAAAGGTTTTCACTTTGTCATTGTTTTTTTCCTTGCTGTCATCACAAATCTTTGTTTATAGTTGAAATTAGACACTTTATGATGCCCATGTTAATGTTTTTGTAATAATTAGTTTTGTAGTTGAAATATGTACTTGTATCTGAGTTTCCTGTCTTGTTAAACATTGCATCTAGGTGTAAGAATTGTCTAAAACTTTCTGTTTCAATTACATGTTGTATCACTGGTTTTGACTGTTCAGGTGATTTATGAAATATGGAGTATTGTGTATAATCTATAGATATTATGAATGTGTTATCAATATATCTCAACAAATCCTGAGTCTTAGTGAAACTTTTTTGATGGTGTTATCTTCAATTACCTGTTTAAGTTATTCTGTAGAGATGATAGGGATGAACCAATGGCTAAGCCTGCCTGTTTCCTGTTTAAGTTATTTTGTACAGATGATAGGGATGAACCCAAAGCTAATCCTGTTTATTCCATACAGAAGTCATTCTGTACCAATAGTAGTATGTCTCTTCATACTGGAAGCATATTGTGGTAGTGTAGAAGGCTGTGAATTTTATTTGTGTGGAGAATGTAAGTTGGGTATTTTTCTTAAGTTCTTTCATTTCCAAGTTATTGCACACATAATTGTAATATTTCAAAAGTCGGCATGTCAGTTAATAAATTAGTTCATCGAAGCTCATCATTTCTTTGTTTCTTCTGTTATCTCTTTAGACTAAATTCTTGATGTGCAAGGATGTGTAGTCTCTTAATAGCGATACTTACAAAATATCTACCTAAGATGTGACATGGTGAACTTCTGCATTCAACTATGGGATGGAGAGATAAACCTAGTCTACATTTGTCAGATAATGATTTGATGCACATTCTGGTGTTTTATTGTTTTTGTTGCAGTTGCCTTCTGATGTTCCTGTAAGACTTGGGTAATTTTTTTCCTCTGGATTGGATTGATTTAATCTTGTGCAATTGCCATTTTCGACAAGAGTTTGGAATTTGATTGTGTATTCCTTTTTTTGTTTGTGATTACAGTGTCTTTACCTTTTCTGGTGGTTGAATTATGAGATTTGTACAAAAATAGTTGAACCCTAAAGTTCCTAATTAAATGAAAACAGTTTCTTATTTCAAAAACATTGATCCAAAATTTCTCTTTATTTTATTTATTTTTTTGTTTTAAGGTGTAAATATTGATGCCTCTGGCAACTTCTCTGCTGCCTTGAAGACATTTAAATTTTTTAAATAATCAACTTGATGTCATTCATAAGGTAGTTGCAATGACCATTTGAGAACTAGATGTGTGTCTAATAATTAGTTAAAAACCATTATTTGGAAATGTATCATAAATATTGTAATAGGTAAAAACATTATTCATCTTTAGCTTGTGAAACTTTTAAGTTCTTATAAAAATTGTTTTGTATTAGAGTAGTTTTATAATGAGATTTATATATCATGGCTTTCTGAATTTTTAATTATATTTTGATTCTGAATTAGCATTGTGATTCTGGTAGGCTGTGAATTGAGACTTTTATGGTTGTAGATATAATTAAATTATTATATAATTAAATAATTATATATAAAATAAGTTAAATGAATAAACAAAACCATGAGGAAGGACAGCATTAAAACCAGCAGATCCCAACCTCTCTGATTAATTATATTAAACCATAAAAATTTTCAAGCCATAAATCAAAACACTTTAACATGAAATAAAATATGTTGCATATTTTTGAAAAAGGATCCTAGGTTTTGAAAGTGACAGAGTAAGTAGGACCTGTGTTATGGTGGGGGAACACCATCTATCAGTGTCAATCTCCAAGTTGGCAGTCTCACATAAGAAAATTAGAAATTAGGAAAACAAGGCATGGGTGCTCAAGCCCACAATGTCCAACATTTATATCTCCTTTCACTACCTTTAGGCAGTTGTGGAAAGGTGACTGCTCTTTCAAGTTAAAATAAGAAAAAGATAAAAATAAAGTACTACTATTTGGAGGTATGATAAAACCTCTTGAAGTTAGCATTCCTGCTCTCAATATGGAGGATACATTTTATAATCACACATTGTAGCTTGTACTCTAGGATCCTTTTTAACAAATATACAAAGTAGTTCATTCTGTGTTAATGTATTTTGGTTTATGGCTTGAAATATTTTACGGCTATATAGATTTAAAGAGAGAGAATGAATATTTTGTAATGTGATAGAATGAAGTTTAGTGCTATAGTTATCACAAAAAGTTACCAAATGATAATTAAAGACTTTGATGACAATGTAGTCTACTGGCCATGATGGTGGTTGGCTTTTAACCCAAGTAGTTTTAAGTCTATATTAAATTGTATTGGTTTATAAGTTAATTTAGCACAAAAGTACACTTTCTACTTTTAGGCTTTAAATACTTCATAAGAGTGAAGGTCAGATTGCACTTTTCAATCAGACAAGAGCAGCCCATGTTTGTTGAGTAGTTGTCTTCCTTCAAATTCGTGATGATGAAAAAATCCACTGGAGGTAAACATCTATTCTAAAGACAGCTGGTATGAGTATTAAAACTTATTTGATTTTAATTAAATTTTTAATACCTATACCAGCCATCTTTAGAAACATTTTTTTTCTAGTCTGTCAGTTCAAATCAGTTATAACTTCACGCATGGCTGTTGTGCAATTTTGCACAAACTCTTGAAACAATGAATTTTGTAAATAACATAAGATTTACATTTGGTATGAACCACAGGACTGAACTGTCTTCACTTATTTTCAACATTTGCCAATAAAATAAGATTAATACAACACTTCTTAAATATTATCAAATAACTATATGACATTACCATTGGCTTTTCAGAGGCAAAGACCAACATTCCCACTGCTTAACTCTGACAGTTCCATGAAAATAAAGAACTTGTGTAGCTTCCACAAAGCAGACTTCCTTTTGTAAAGAGCTAGTTTTACACAAATCTGTTTAACAGTCACTTCATTAGTCTGGTCTAATATGAGAATGATATTACAAGAAAAGAAATTCCAAGAGACAAACCAGTAAAGCTAGGGTACAAATTATTGTATGAGAAGTATAAAACATACTGCAGTACTAGTATCCATAAAATTTATAATTACTGATTTATAACAGACCTAAGCATCTTAAGTTTTATCATACTGTTCAAACATGTATGATGTTTGAATAGTTTGTGCCTTTATCCATGTAATATTGTATTATTTATTCTATGTTATACATTTGTGCAGGTTTCACAACACATGGCTGTGAAAATTAACCTGATCTTGGAAACAGATAATACCTGTTGTCACTTGATACAATTTGGGTTTAATACAACACCTTGTTTAAGGGTGTTGACAGTAGTGTCCTTCAGGATTTTTTTAGGTGATATCTGGAGATTAAAGCACTGCCTTTGTTGTAATGAGAAGTGACTAGCAGTGTTGGTAATGCATGTTATCTTGGGGATAAATACAAGGGTTTTTGCAAATTAAGGAACATTGTATTTAGTCAGTCTGGTGTGGAACTTCATATAATCAGTTGAAGGCAATTGTTCCATATAAATAACAGTAAGTACATGCACTGTGTTTATTTTTTATTGTGAATGCCTATTTTGTATGACACTTTTTCTGCACTCTCATAACTTAATTTTACATCAATTAGGTTAGTAATAGATCTGGTACTACTACTTAATTTATACCTTGAGCTTATCTCCTGTCTCATGTAACTCTCTAGTTAATTCTGTTCCACTTGAATATACCACAGATGTGGAACTATCAAGAAATGTCAGCTTCAAGAGATAATTGTCACTTATCACCATTTCAATTACCTTTGCTTTTCTCTGTCATTAAAAGCAACTCCCTTGTCAGTACTGGCTGCAAATGGTAAATGTCAGTTATGAATGTGGATGTTGTCTGGTTGGAGTATCCATATCTGCTCCTAACATGAAATAAGGTTTTGGAATCGAGGTTGATACTCATAGTGTAACCCTATCTCTATGTAGTTCTTAGTTTCACAGGTATTTTTATATTACAGTAAATTGTATCTTTTGGTAGTTAACTAAGCCTATCATGGCCTGATGGTTAGAGCCTTTAACTTGCAATCTGAAGCTCACTGGCCCAAAACCCTTTTGGTAAACAATCTCATTCTGTATGGTTGCTGACTGGGCCAGTTACGTGTGTGTAGAAGTTCTTGACTAGAAATAACACTAGCTAACTCCAAACTAGGTGAGACTAAAATCAAATATATATATATATATATAAGGTTTAATACATACCTAAGCATTTCTACTGTTTTGAAGAGAAACCCACTTGAAGTAAAAATGTATTTTAAAGATGGTTGGTATGGGTACTAAAACTTCAATTAAAATACAGAGCAGCATTTCGACCTTCTTAGGTCATCTTCTGAGAAGGTTGAAACATTGTTTATACTTTGGTTTAAATATAGTGTTAATACACATACCAGCCATTATTAACCGTTTTATAATAAAAACAATGTAAAGAAGAAATTTAGTTTGCTCTCTAATCAAATATTTACTACAGTTTGTAGTTAATTAGTTGGTAGCAGTAGTAAAGGACAATAGCTACATTGCTTTAAAAAGTATGTGTAACCTGACTTTGTTTATTGAAAAACAAATTTCTTGTTTCAGAATGGTGTAAAAAATTCTTTCAGCTCAGCTGCTCACAGCTAGCCAAGATGTTTCATTACTGTAAGAAGAGACTGGAGAAAATGGGGCTTTCTGTACGTGACTCTGTAGCAGGCTTTTTTTTGTGGGTTGACTTCAGGCAGGTACAGATACGTTCGTTTCTTTTCATGTTTATGTATGGTATTGATGTTTTAGATGAATCTTATGTTTTATAAGCTTCTTATTTATTAAGGAACTTGTTGATATTGTATATGGACCTTTCACACCTTTTATTTTGATTAAGACTGTTTTGGACTTGAGACAATACAGGTAATTTTGTATCAATAACATTGAGTTATTTGTTTGTTTGTCTTAATATAATCCTGTAAACACATGTCAAGTTCTAGTTTTTAAGACTGAGAAATTATTCTATTTATTATTTGAATTATTGCCATTTTATAATATAATCAGAAATTTTAACCAAAGATTTAGCATACTGTTTTAACTATTGCTGTAATTTTTATTTGTACAATTTCAAAAGATCTTTAAAAGAGTAGGCTTAACATTTAAGTTTAATATTAAAGTATTCAAATTGTTTTCTGAAACAAGTTTAGACTTGGATGGAAACTATTTTGGATGCAATGGCTAATAAAATAACTTTAAAAAATTATAAAAAAATAGACTAATTATGAATGCTGAAGAGTCTTAGCACTATGCTTACATCCGAATAGAAAATATATTCATTGTAAGAAAATTTCACAACTCAATTAAGTTTGGTTGTGAATAATATATTAGTTTTGATTCATTGCTGTGAAAAGTGCTGCTAATTTGTTATTCTTGTACAAAGCTTTTTTTTTTTTAATTTTAAAAGAAAAGCTATAGAACAAAGTTTATACTCGTAAAGGCAATTTTATTTGACACCCAAAGTTAAATTTTTAACATTTGACAACAATGGCATAAAGTTTAAATAACTAAACCTGAATTTTTTTAACACTTGAGAGAAGAAGTGTGGCATATAATTTCCATACATAGAGGTTGTCTTGTTTTCATTTAATAACTAAAGTTGTTTGTAATAGATTGTTATGAAAGTGAGAATATTTTGGGATTAAGTTTGTTTATTATTTTTTTAATCTATGCTGAATACTTTCTAGCTAATGCTTAAGTCAGTTGAATAATTCCTAACTTTTTCACAGTTTAACATTAGACTTGGTAGTGTGCATGTTTAGTAATATCTTTGTTCATTTAAATACTGAATTTTAATACCTGGACTGAACCAAACTTTCCCGACAGTATTGTGAGCCATTGACCTTTGATGGAGAAAGACTTATGTTTGAGAAAATTTTGCATGGAGCGAAGCTATATATAGCCCCTGGTGAATCGTTTCATTGTTCTGAACCTGGATGGTTTTGCATTATTTTTAGCATTAATCCAAAACTTATGGAAGAAGGTACTTCAAAATTCATATAAGGTTATATAAATATTATCACATAAGCAAAATTATATGAGGAGTTTAACAGTATAAATATTGTGCTTGTAACTGTTTAAACTGTACATTTTCAAAATTTATTTTTTTAATTGACACTCAATGGATAAAAAAACCTTACAAATAAATAATAATTGTATACAAACTGGAAATGTACTTTCAACTCAAGGACTTTGTTTATAATTACTGTCATGAAAACCATTTTAGAGAACTGTATTATCTCTTTGTTGAAAATTGTCAAAAATCTATCCAACGTCTTTTTTTTTTAATATTCTGAATCTTGTTGATAGAAGGTAACTTTTAAACACGTGAATAATTTTGTTACATTGTGTGTAACTGCTATGATCAATAGCAACTTCTCTTTAAAGCTAAATAGAACCAGAAATCAATTTAGTAATGAATATAACTGATTTAATATATTGTTCTGAATGTTACTTATAATAATAAACAGTGTATTGTTTTCTTTGGTTGAGTCAGCAGTAGTGTCATTCATAAATTTAATAATATTTCATAATATTCAGTTAGCTTAGGAGAATTAGGTTTGTCCTAATTTCAAACAGTAAACTAACAGTGCAAAATACATAGTTAAAATATAAAGAACAATAAAAATATATATATGAAACTAAAACAATACTGTTAGCAACATAAAGAATACAGGGCTATTTTGTTATGACATACAACCTATTTGAATTGCTAAAAATGAAGGTTAAGCATTTGAAAAGATTTATTTGAGTGAACTGAAACTTTTAAAATGAAAGAAGTGGAAAACACACATTACAACCTTGTAATACAGTATTTACTTAGTGCCCAAACTGTAACTTGCATAGTTTACTGTTTTTGTGTTTAGAAGTTTTAACATGCACTTTAATCTCCAAAATCCAGTAAGGAAATTTTTAAAACATCGTAATTTTTTTATTTTGGGAAACACATTTGTAGAAAATAATGTTTTATCATACATAAATATTCAAGAACTTTTTAAACCCTTCTTCAAAGCTCTAGATAGACTGGATGCTTTCCTAAATGATTTTCACAGGCATATTCAAGGAAATGAAACGTCTTCCAAGGTTTTGTGCGAGGGTAACAAGGGTACTGAAAATGGTATGTTAAATTGTGGAAAGTATCAAGTTATTGTAATTCGGTTTAACAGAAACTGTTTTTATACTCACCTGAAAAATGTAACTCTGATGCCAATTAATTTTTGTAAGCTTACATCTATATGAAAACATACAAAATAAGTGTTCATAACATAAAAAACCCCAGTGGCTCAAGTGTTTGCAGACCTGTAACTAAATAAGTTTCATTGCTAGTAGTGACCACAGAACAGATAATCCATTGTATAATTTACTGCTTAATTACAAACAAACATTATGCAGAAGTTTTTGAGCCAATTTTTTGTCATGTTGTGAACAGTTTGTGTAAATGTGTGATATTGATTAATTTTGTGCATTGATTCATAAACTTTTATCTAATTCTGTTATAAGTTTTTCACACTAAGTAGTAGAATTGTTTTATCACTTAATAACTGAATTTGTAATTTGAATGGAAAAAATAGTTCTTTTTCCACAAGTCCTTTAGAGATCTACATATTATAAACATTTGGATTTTCCAGATCAACAAACTAGCCAGTCATCTCTAGAAGAGTTGGTTTCATTACTTAAGAGACAAATAGACACATCTGATTGGCTGTCTCACAACACTGCTGATCATTGGAGGGCTGACAATCCTGATGCTGCAGAAGCATTTGAGAAAGAGCAAAGAAAATATGAGATAAAGAGATTAAAATAGGACTGAAAAAAAATCTGAGTTTTGATTTATTATACTTCATCATATCACTCCTAATGCTTCTGAAGTCTTTATAAAAGGAAAAAACATTTCAAATTAATATTGAGTATTTACCTTTGTACTTTATATCAGTATTACCCAATGACATTTATAAACCTTTATGTTTTCAGGTTTTTAGAAATGTCTTAGCAGGTGTTTGAAAAAGTTGGCTAAATTACAGTAAAGAAGTAAATCAGAAATGACAAAAGTAAATTTCCAACTCTGTCCAGCAGTTTGTAAAGTGTAAATGAAAGATGAAGAACTCAAGACAATCCTGTTTGTTGTTTACAAACTAGTAATTATTTAATGATGACAAAATAAAAAGCAACTGACATTACAAATCCACACATAGAGGAGTGCCTAAACTGTAACTTGCACTGTTTACTATTTGTTTAGAAGATTTGACATGCACTTAAATCTCCAAAATCCAGCAGGGAAATGTTTAAAACATTGTAAGGTTTTTATTTTGGGAAACACTGTTGTAGAGAATATGTACAAAAGTTTTTAGTTTATAACAAAATAAGGGATGTATATAATCGTGTTTGTGTGGTAAAATTTAAAAATATATTAAAGTGAAAATAAACATTCATTCCTCTAATTTAATACAAATTTTTATTATGAACATAAGTGATAGATAAACCATAACAGAACATCAGTTTAAATTTGATGTATTAGGTATTAATTTTTACAACATTATTGATATAAATATGTCCATGTCCAAAGACAGTCCATACATTTCTCACATCCAACATTCTGTTCCAGAATATTTACTACCCCTCAAGCAAGGTTCTGTGGAGCAAATTTGATCTGTAGTAACACGGTTAGAACTCGTTAATTGTTGTATACTTTGACCAAAGCAGAGAAAGCAGTGTAGTTCTAGTAGGATTAAGAATTTTCATAAATTTTCTGGATCTCTGTGGCAGCTCTCACAAGTTTGTGTGAACTGTTTTAGCATTCTTAATAAATTTCTGCATTTGGTCTTTACCTCTAAACATGCATCTTGTCCAATTTCAAATTATTCCACAGATGGTACACTGATTCAGGATTATGTAGAAAATGAAGTATCAGGATCCCCTTTTGAACATTTTCTGATAATAAGGTAACTTATCATACACTTCTCACATTTTACACTTAACAAGGCTTATTTGCACAAAAAGTGTACATATCTTCATATTTGAGAATTAGCAAATTCCTCATGCTTTAATTTCCTTAACAGTAAATTCTTTAGTACAATCTATAGTATTGCATATGATGTTACAGAACTTGCTACCAAGAGATCCACCTGTTCAGATGCCATGAAATCTGACTGAAGTTCACATTTTTAAAGACTGTATATTTAGTGTAATGAATACAAACAAATTGCACTTCTCAAAGTTAGTTTTCTTGTCCTATCTCACTTTTCAATAACATTTTAGGTGTTTGATTTAATTTCTAAATTGTGTTATGCATAAAATAAATCACTTGGAAACTTACAATTTTTATAACTTCGTGATTGCAACTTTCTCGTGAAATGAAGTAAAAAAGCTATTGTTTGCAGCAATGTTAGACTTCTTCCATGTTTTTTCATTTGTCATAACTTTTAATTGGCAAATCCATTTTAATTTTGCCAAAATGGCTTAAGCTATTGTTCATTGGACTTTAGCTACTTTATTTATATTTTTAATGATTATTGTTCAAAGGTTATATTTGTATATAGTAGGTAACTCCTGCAGCTTCTAAAGGCCATGAAATATACAGATCGAATAAATTGCACCATAATATTTTTAACTGAAAATT
Organism: Carcinoscorpius rotundicauda; assembly: GCA_011833715.1. Taxonomy (NCBI): domain Eukaryota; kingdom Metazoa; phylum Arthropoda; class Merostomata; order Xiphosura; family Limulidae; genus Carcinoscorpius; species Carcinoscorpius rotundicauda. Next base: position 104,915,611 of record CM022391.1, read on the forward strand.
ATAACACATAAATAAAATTTTCTCAAGTACAGAAAGATGTCTGTTAAACGTTATCAAGATCCAAGTAAGTAAATACCAGCATATATCTGTTACTTTTGTAAAAGCTTGGATACAACTCTGAATACTCTTATACCTCAAAGGAATAATTAATAAATTTGTTGTTTCAAAAGGTTTTTGAGAAGTCACTAAATTTCCAAATAGAAATTTAATTTACAATGAAAAGTAAACTTCTTTTCTCACAATGCAATAAATTGTTGGTATGCTATTTCAGCCATGTCTAATTCCTACCACTTTGTCTTGGGTGTCTGTTAGAGATTTTATCTTTAAATATAGACCTTAACCTAAAGTAAGAATATTTGAAAAATGGTGTGTAAAATTTTATTATTAGTGTCAATAAGAGGTCTGTGGAGTTGATTAGATTTTGTTTTCTACTACCATTAGTAGTATTGATCAAACTGTTTATAACACTGCATTAAATATTAATGATAGGTATAAATTATAATTACATTCACACTGCTTTTTCCCATTTATTAATAATCAAGACTTTGGGCATATATTGTCGTCAGTGAAAGATGGTACAATCCATAAATATATCAGTATAAAACTACCCACTTAATTGTCAGAGAGATACCAGAATAAAATAATCTAGGAATTCTGTATATTGTCAAAGAGATTCTAGTCTCTAGATTTATTAATAGAAACAACTGAATATATATATATATATAGCTTCTTTATATCTAGTTAAGTTACTGCAGGGAAGGGGGTATCATGACAGTTATTTCATAAATTTACATTCTGTAATGATATGGAAGAATTAACCCCATAAAATGGAAAGAATGAATAAATATTTTCTTGTTCTAATACTTTTCTACAGTACTGTGTTGTTATTATTAAATAAAACTTACTCAATGAAAACCGTAATTTTAATATTCCCATGTAGAATTTTTCACAAACCTTAAAGTAAGGGTGGCTGCAGAATAGGTGTTATATTAGAGAGATCCTAAAACTACATTTTGTCAGGTTCGTATAGTTGATAACCATGAAATACTTTTATGTTAAATTTGTCCCTCCAATTCACTGCCAACAGTATTAGCTTACATATGTTTCTCCCACTGACAAACCTGATACAAGTATCTTTCAAAACATATACAACCAGTTCCCTAATACTATTATTTTTAATTGCTACACTAATGCTTATAAGATAATATTTTAACATTCAACATAAATGTTGTGACATGTAGACATGATAATTGATCTCAAAACATTTTTGATCTAGCAAGAGTCCCCACTGCAATAATTAATCATACCAACAACTTTCATGTTCACTGCAACATCATTTCTACACTGTTTACCATGCATCTAAATTGTAGGAATATTACTTGCCAACAGTTACTAGTCTATGATTACTCATAATTAGAATGGATAACTCTGAAGAAAATATCACTGAATGTCCATCAGAACTTAGACTTAATGCCTTTAGTTACTTTGAAATTGATAATTTTACTAATGAGGTCACCACTGCAGTAATAGAAGCAATTATGAAAATTATACCGAGTAAAGCTCTTATCTGTGACATGGGTGCTTACATCTGAAAATTCACCAGTTAATTAAAGGAGCCAAGATGGACAAAATTTAATCTGCTTTTGAAATCCCTTATTAAAAACCTGTAATTAATAATAATTACAATATTGGGAAACTCATTAGAAAAATGACAAAATAACTGGGAGAAATTTTGTAAATCCATAGATTGTTCCCATCTAGACTTCAAATTATTTTAGTGTAAATTTAAACCAATTACTAATAATAAATCTAAGACTGGTATTTCCACCTTAAGATATAATAAAGAAATACCTATGTTTGATAGTGAACAAGTAAAAATACCTGATATTTTAAAAACTTGTAACATCTAATCTTGCATTAATTAACTCATCATACTTTAATTACAAGAGACCAAATAATTAACAATCCTAATATGTTCACGTCTTGGTTTCTAGTATCTGTTCAGCAAACCAGCCATCCAATTAACTTAATCATGACCCATATCACTTATTGAAACAAATATTAACTTAAAAAAGGTTAGACAAAGCACCAGGTGAAGATGGAATTGTCCTGGATTTACTGTTGTATATTTATTTTAATATCAGCATTTGCGTAAATTAAATTTACATTTAGAGATGCTTGTAGGTTAAATGTGTATTGCTATATTTCAGACTATTACCTGAATTTGTGTAGGATTCCCAACTGTTAGAATCAACAATATATGTTTTACAAAAACACTAGCATTGTTGGGCTCACTGAAATTTCTAGAATCTTGCTTTAGCTTTTATAAACCAATGTGCTCAGAAATGATTCATATTGTTGGTTTGCTACATTTGGTATACTACAGATTCTAGAAGCTACAACTGTAATTGATTAACAGTTATCAATTGGTAGACTACAGATATTTTACCAGGAACATTTAAAGATTTCAAACATTACAAATCATTTAACTTTAGTGGATCAACTCTGGATGTTAGTATTTGTATGAATACATTGTATAACTTAGACTGTGAAAAGCTAGCTAGTTCCCTGTTAAATGAATTGCACCTATAAACTCAGAATTAACTTGCTCATTGTGAGCCACTAACAAGATACCAAGGAAGTTCCAAATTGGATAAAAGACTCAATATTATTTTTAAACTTGTAAAATATTTGTATATAAATCGTTGTTTGTAGCAACTTTGTAATAACCATTATTATTAATTGTATTATTGTTTGTATATTAAAATACATTTGTATTAAGAAAGAAAACTGTGTGTATCAATCTTATTAGTAAATATCATATATTCAATACATAATAATAAAAGTGAATTGCTTGAAATTGTCAAAATTTTAGAATAAAAAGTTATGATATCAGTGGGAAAAAAGTGAAGTATATTACGATGATTTGTTGTCTGAAGAAGCATTATGGGAATATTCTAGTGTCTTCATTATCCAATCAGGGTTGAGTGATAAAGATAAATTAGGAATCCTGCTGAAGGCCTGGCATGGCCGAGCGCGTTAAGGCGTGCACTCGTAATCCGAGGGTCGCGGGTTCGCGCTAAACATGCTCGCCCTCCCAGCCGTGGGGGTGTATAATGTGACGGTCAATCCCACTATTCGTTGGTAAAAGAGTAGCCCAAGAGTTGGCGGTGGGTGGTGATGACTAGCTGCCTTTCCTCTAGTCTTACACTGCAAAATTAGGGACGGCTAGCACAGATAGCCCTCGAGTAGCTTTGTGCGAAATTCCAAAACAAACAAAGGAATCCTGCTGAAACTCAAACAAATAAAAGTTGAACAAGCTTGAATTGAAACTAAAAAAATTATCTTAAGAATGAACAAATTTGCATAGAAATCTGAAAGAAATCAAGGCAAAATGGTAACTTTGAACTTAATATGTTACAGTACATCCATTCTGTTATGTAAATGGCAACGATGTCGTGTTGTGTTTGGAGTTCCATATCTATTATTTATATTTCTATATTTATATTATTGTTTTAAATTTCAAACCAATAAAATATGTTGTTATTCATTTAAAATAACATTTAGAAATTTCTAGAATTAGGTAGATCAATCATATGTCTATAAATGGAATGTATGTCGGCCTAGTGTCTAGACGAGTCTCGTGCAAAAACAGACATGCGCAGATTACTCTGGAACTCTGTGGAAGTTACGTGATTGTTCGAGGACACAGTAAGCCTACTAGTATAAAAACAGACGGCGACGCAAGGGTAAAGAGTCAGTCATCTGTTTTTACTTTCGATTCAAGAGATATTGTCTCTGTTTGAGAAATTTTCAACGTTTGCTGTGTGTTTATTCAACTTAGATTTGTGACTGGAGTTAGATCTACAAAAGCTGTGATTTTATTTCGTCAATCTTTAAGATTCATTGGAATTACTAGTTATACTGAAGGTCAACACGTATAGGACTGTTACGGGAGAACGGGAAAATTTGGAGAACGACAAATTCGAGACATTCATCGAAAACATCGTAAAAAGAACTTTGTCAAATTTATTGAACTGTGAATTGTTTCTGGACTTCTCCATTCAAGCTTCGGAAATTCTTCCTGGGACCAAATTCACACCCTAGACTGGAATTTTGGATTTCTGATCTAGACTTTTGGACTTTCATTCTGAATCATTATATTGGACACAGGCCAGTACCATTTTGTATTGTAATTAATTTTAAACTTAATATTTGGCATTGTTATTATATAATTTATGTTATATCTGTTACATATTTAATAGTTTATTGTAATAAATTATATAAGCTGTTCTCTGTGTCTTTCTGTTGCGTTCAGTCCTCATACATAAAAAACGTAACACATTCAATGAAAATGAAGTTAATAAATATTGCCAACATTTTGAGTAGGTTGCCGAAACCATGGAATGATACATTGAAAAAAAAATCATTAGTATTATTACAGTGTTTTAACTGATCAAGCCCAAGAAGAAGCAGCTCCCTCTCAGACAAATGTATGAATTATAAGGTTAAAGCAGCTATTCTCAAAGCATATGAATTAATTTGGTGGGTTTATTGCTAAAAGTTTCTAGGTTATTGTAAGCAAGATAATAAAACTTATATGGGATTTGCCATTAAAAAAAAAGTTCATTTTGATCAATGGTATGATTCTATGCATGTTGGTAACAGTTCTGACAAACTAAGACAATTATGTCAAGTTAATAAATTTAAATGTTGCGCAAGTGATGACCTCAAAATGTATTTGGATGAAAAGAAAGTTGAAACACTACAGGAAGTAGCTACTATTTTTGATGATTAAACTTTAACACATATAAGTACTTTTCATAAAAATAAGTTCCTGTTATGTCAGCAAAAACCTGTATCTCATCAAACTACTAAACTTCAAGATTTTCTAAAAAAATCCAGCTCCTTGGTTTAAAACTCTTCTGACACCAGGATAAAACTTTATCAAAACCATCAAGGCTTGTCTGCCATTCAGGTAAAAACCTGATCATGCTATGTCCAGCTGTCAGTGTTTGAAAAAAGAAAAGGAGACAATAACCAGTGAGTCCATGTCCATGTATAGACACAGTTTCATCAGATCACCTAATGCTGTTGATTTGGTAACTGTTATAAAGGGTAATGTAGTTAGGGTTGGTTCTATGTCTTTGACAAATAACTGCTAATCCATTAAACATACATATCTTTGCAATACTAGGGTGACTCAGTTGTTGTTAGAAGGTATATTGCCTATAAATTCTAGTTCTGTTACTAGTGAGTCTGTAATTGCTCAAAGTACTGAGGGATGCTTTATTAATGTTCCTCTTCGTAACATTTATTTAGCATCATTATAATATGATTTTTTGCTTCCATGGTAATGCACACATGCACCTTACTATCTAAATATGCATGCTACACATGAACAAGCATATTATTATGCATACTAGCTTTCTTTAGTCTGCTACCTAGAGATTAGGCTTAGCTAGAGTGTATAGTAAAACAAACTGATCTTTCATTAATAAACATTTGGAATAAAATATATATATTTGCAGAAATCTGCCACCAGAGAGCTCTTTAAAACATCTTTAGATATCAAATATAAACGTTGTGGTTATACTGTTAACAAATAATGAATTCAAATCACAATATTGGATACAGGTTAGTCTGATGATCATTTCAGATTATTGCACAAAATACAGAATATTTTTTAAGCAGCTTTAAGAAATAAAAATGACTTCCAAAGTAAAAGCTTCATTCCTGTGATTTACTTTCATGCTTGTTTTGTTGATAATTTATATTTTCAACAACTGGACAAAAACATGCCAGAAATTAAAAAAAACAAAGAAAAAGAACTTCAGTTATAGGAACTCCACGGATGATTACATTTTTTCTTCAAATAACCTATCCCTGTTTTTAGCACAAAAATAGAAGATTGCAAAAAAAACAAAAAAACAATTTGGATATCACATAATACACTGATAGAGTTCATTAAACTTAGCAAAAATTTTTATTCCATAGTTTTTAGCTCATGCAATATTTTAATGTAAATCATTTGGGTTTCAACTCAATCATTTGGCAGAGGAAACTGTTAAATCATTCAGACTTTCTAGATCAAGCATTTCTTTTGTTTTTCATACTAAACAGAAATGATAAGAAGACAATTAAATATGAGCTAATTTTACCAAAGCACTTTATTATCATGTTTACTGAAATTATTACTTGATATTCACTTGCATGTTACAGTTTTAAAAGTAGTTAAGCAAAATGTAGTGAAAATGCTATTGGTTATTTCTTTCCACCCTTCATTCACATTCAGGTAGAAATATAAGACTTCATTACAGTTATTTTTTGATCCATATGTTCAAATCGGATCTCAAAACAGTTATCACAAGATTCACTTGATAACTTCTTTATCAACTCATATCTTTATCCTGATGATTAGGATACTCAACTTACAGCCTCCAAGTCAAAAGTTCAGTTCTTGTCACCAAACATACTCACTCTTTCAGCTGTGGGACATTATAACGTTACAGTCAATCCCATTAATCATTAGTAAAGTTTAGCTTAAAAGCTGATGGTGGATGGCATTGACGAGCTGTCTTCCCACGATCACTGCTGAATTACTTAAAGAAATTATCTTGGGTTTTCAGAATCTATAGCATAAGATTTGTTAAACAAATATGAAATATTTTATTTGTACAATATGTACTGTTATTAATATTATAATTGGAAAGGAAAACTACATTGACAATTTCTTAAGTTGAAGAAAGACACCATCTGACTTTTTTCTTTACATTAAAGAAAACATCACAAGAATAACTATACATACTGATTATTTTAGAAGTCTTATTTCAATGGTTTTCTATTCTACTGAAATAAGCACATATGCCAGATTTAAGTATCATCAACCTACTCAGGCTTTGAGGACTTAAGATTAGTGAAAACAATAATCACTAAAATGATTACAATTAGGGATTAAGATGATTCTCATTTGAAATTACCTACAGAAATAGCTCAATTGCAAGTTTAAGTGAGGGCTTAAAACATTGGACGTTAGGTTTCAATACCAGCAGTGGGTAATCAAGCAAATTACGATATATAGAGCATACATTGTGTACTATGATAGAACCTCTTGTAATGACAGCCTTTCCTAGCTATTGATGCTCACAGTTGCATGTGTTTACCTTTTCCAATAAACAATCAAACTGGGGGCTATAAATGGAAGTTTACATCTTCACTGTACCCAACAATTTACACAGCTTAGAGAACAGTTGGCTGTTAAGTTAGTTTCATAATCTGTGTAAATCTTTAAACATGCTGAATCAGGCAAGCCAGTGCTCCACCCACGTAACAATGGACAAACTCAACAATGCGAAGTAGCAAATGACCAGAAGTATATACAGGTGACATCCTTACTCTCTGGAAATGGACCATCAACATACAGGGCTATTATTTGTAGAAGAAAACCATCAATTGCTGAAATTTACTGTGTTGAAGTTAGCTTTCTTCATGTGGAACACATTGTACAGTGCTCACACCAGCACTGAATATCTTGACCAGAAGTTATCAATAGCCAGGTGAGTCACCATTAAAAGTTAGCACCAGTACATGTAACACCTCGATCCCCTTCAGTATTTGACTGAATCATACATCCTTAATCTTGCTGCATAATATACGAGGTTTGAATCCTTCAGTTGCTCTATCTGGAGCCACAAAAGTGTTAATTGTGACATCCATCCACCAATGAAATTTCCTACTATTCAGCTCATTGTCATTACAGCAGAAATTATTTTAACTCTCACAAATTTTGGTCAGGTACAGCCACGTGGATAGGGAGCTTCACTCACAATCTGAGGGTTGAGGATTCGAATCCTCCCTATCACACCAAGCATGCTCACTCTTTCAGCTGTAGGGGCATTATAATGTGACAGTCATTTCTACTATCCATTGATAAAAGAGTAGCCCAAGAGTTGGTAATGGGTAGTGATGACTAGTTTCCTTCCTACACTGCTAAATTAGGGATGGCTAGTGCAGATAGCCTTCATTTAACTGTGCACAAAATTTCAAATAAACCAAACTAAAACCACAATTTTAAAACTGGGCTTTCAACAACTGGTCAAGATCTCACTGTCTACTGAGACAGTTTGACAGTGTTGTGAGCCCAGGTGATAATGTATGATAAAACCACAGTCTTGCAATGTTGATAACCAACACACCATAATCACTTTTAGGATTTTAAAGATCAATGATTTTAGCATTTCATAGTCCACTTGAACAGTGAGCAATATATCTTACAAGTACTGCCACAAAATGTTTTCAAAGAAAATAGCATCAAACAGTTCTTTCTTCACATACAGTATCCAGTTCAGGAATCGTGTGTGACTGCAATATCTACTCTCTCCTGCAACTGTGATAATACTTCTCTGATTCCACTTTCAGTGGTATTGGAGCCTAGCAGAATTTCACAGTTCTTTTAAAGATATACTAAGACTGTGATTTTTACTATTGCAGACTTCAGAAACTGAAATATGTTTGCTCTCCTGATTCCATCAGAAGGGTGATTCTATCTTGGTAAAAGTCAATAATGCTGAATCAATTTTGGAGAAGTTGGCCACAAGACACCAATAATACAACACAAAACTAAAGAAACTTTTGACTAATTCTTTGATCACAAGTTGAGAACAGTCTTGAATTACTGCTATTTAAGCAAGATCCATCAATGATCATTTTCCTCTACACAACATAAACTGATCTAGAAATTTCACTTTGTGTTTTAGTGTATATTTTATAGGTTTCAGTTTAAATTTCAAGGAAGTTTTCCTATATTAACTACAGTTCTATGACCATGAGTTTTACTTTCTTTTATTAGAAAATACAAAGAAAGTTCTTTGTATATTTTGGAATACCATTTTCATGTTTTTCACAGCACAGTGAAACAAGTAACAAAACATCATGAACAGAGAGATCAGACACTTCTTTTGTTCCATTTCTTTAAGTAATTGCTGTATTACCTTCTCAAAAGTGCATTACACAAATGGAATGATGCAATATTCATACAATTTATTTTGTAATAAAAACAGTCTTTGGTTTGCTTCAGTATCCAATTTAACTTGCAAGTACCCAGATGTTAGATCTAGCATATTGAACCGACAGGTCCCTTCCAATGCATCTAGGCATTCATCTGTTGCTGGTGGGAAGGAATCTATGCGTATTATAATGTTCTTCCACTTAAAATCAATGGAGAACATGGAAGTACTTTCCTTGTTCCTGTAAAGGTCTCTCACACTCAGGTTATGCCACATCATTCTGCTGAGTAGCCATTGTACAGTACTCTCTATCACGCAATTGATGCAGAGTATATGCATAAACAGTAAAGCTTTCAATGGGGCCCTTCTTCTGACCCTGATTGTGGAGTAATCGATAACTCCATTTTCCACCAGACAAAACCTTCTGCATAATTTGGCAATGACTAGTTCACATTCCCATAGTTGCTCCAAGTATTTAATGGAATTTAGATCTGAACTATCTAGATTCAGAACAAGTATCATTCAGCCTATACCAGAATACAAATAGTTATTAATCTAAACACTTCAGGAAATGACCAATATCATTTTTTGTTGTCTTTAAACATCAACTGAGTGATCTGCTTTGCTCCATTTACATAAAACCAAAATCATGCCCAGATGCCTCTCCAATTATCACTCAGTGAAGGTGTCAACAACATCGTTGCCACAATTTGGTAGGGACCCTGATGCTATTATGAGTGGTAGGTTCCTAATTTAAGATGACAGAATGAAGAGGTGCTCTTGGCAGCTTGTCCACTGACTCTGCCTAATTTCAAGTTCCTGTGTGAATCATGTTCATGTTGGTAGTATAGATCTTATCTCAGGGTGATCTCCTTCCTTCAACATTCGGCATTTCCCATATTACATACTGGTGAGATAGCTCCAGATGGTGGACATTTTTTACCACAAGTGCCTCCAGACTCATTAATGGTGGCTTCAGTCAGAGCTTGGATGGAGTCACTCTGGTTTTCTGCAAGTCCTATACAAACTGTCCCATCCAGCTTAAGGCCTGACATATGCAACAGTGCTGCACCACTTGATCCTTGTTTTCCTTTCACTAAGGTAATCCTCAGAGAGAGAGCACATATAAAAGATTTTGAACCAGAAACCAGCAGCTTTTCTTCCTGGGTCGTTGACCTTAATATGATAAAAATGAACCTTTGTAACACTGGTGTCTCACATCCAGAGTGGACACCTAAACCAGAAAGTTTTTAAACAACTATTTACTCTTGATAACAGATTATCCTTCTTTATAATTAGCAAATGTCATTTCCTTTAATTTAGAAGTTTTTAAGTTTCATGTATGAGAATTAAAATAAAGGGCAACATACTCTTCAGTAAGCATTGCAGGTTCCAGAAAAATGGATATTCTTAAGTCACAGCATGATTGGGGCCAAGACACGGCTTATAAAGAAAATATTTATTAAGTTGTGGTTGCTATCCTGACACAGCTTATAAAAAACCCAGTAAAAATAGTTAAACTTGGAACCTAGCTACAACTCATAACAAAAACAGTAAAAGAAAATAAACTTGGAACCTGGATACAATACATGAAAAAAAAATCGAAAAATTAAACTTGGTACCTGATAAAGCTGATAAACAGTAGAAAAGTTAAACTTGGTACCTTTTATAAGTTAAAAAAAATGTGGTTTCTTGAAAAATTGGTAACTATGAATAAATCCAACGAATTTTTACACATTAACCTTTTGTTAGAAAATACATCTCTTACTATGAAAATGATCCATTATGTGCATCACCCAAGTTGGCTGGCCCAATTACCTTAACTTTTATTACATTAATTACAAAGTGTCCAACAGTGTACACAGGCTATCTTTTAGGAATTTTATCTGAGAAGAATAAGAAAGCCAGTGAAATAAGTATGGAACATTTTTTTTGAGACTTTTTGCACACATCACTCACAGCTGGTTGACTTGATTATCATAGCTTTTGTACAACAATTGGAATTGTTCACCAGTGTAAATGGGCTGTTTCTAGGATTTCTGGCTGAGAAAAGGGATAACACAACCTGAAATACCATATGTTTCTTTTGTTTTATAAATGTTCGGTTTTAAATTTAAAACACAAGTACTTAATCAGTTAAATGAATCAATTATTACCTTCTACAAACAATACAAGAAATAGAATCTAATAAGTCATAAGAAATTTAATAACAAAAGAAGGAATGTTTTATGACTGCTTCTGGATAAGATTTCCATTTAACTATGTGATAATATTGGGTGAGAAGCAGAATGTTATTTATTTCAGGTTTCAGATTAGACTTCCATTTAACTATGTGACAGCATTATCTATTAGGGAAGGGTAGAATGTTTTGTGACTAATTTAGGTTTTGGATTAGATTTCCATTTAACTATGAGGCACTGTTCCCTGCAGAGAAAAAGCAGAATATTTTACTGAAATGTACAATGTCAGAATTGTTCAAAGTTAAACATCAGGCAAACACAAAAGCAAATAGCAAATTCAATATGGAAATATCATGAATATACAATCAAATAGCTATGCTCTTCCCCAGATGGATTGGACAAGGTCGTGTAACATCAAAGACACCAAACAAAATGAGTACAATGCACAATGAGGCCACCAAGAATCACAAATATTTTACCCATAATCTCAAAATATACTTCAGAATAGCAAATGGTGTCAATAAACATTTATGCAAAATTTGGTTCTACATCTGCTTTAGCTTAGAATTCACTACATGCCTTGTTTCAAAATTCTAATATTTCTACAAATGGGTAACTAAAAGAAAGTGCTACATAAAATACAGATGAATCCTAATATTTGAGCAGCAGTTCAGGTATATAATGAAAAAACATCTGTATAAATAAGACACACAGATCTTATTTTATTTCTAAGTTACAGATTTACTGGTCAGCATTATGCTGAAACAATACTGTTTCTAGCTACACAACCTTGTGTGGGTGCAGTCAGATCAATATTTCTCAAGATGCACAATTATGTCTGGTTTTATAACACTGTTATTGTGAGGGACTGACCAGCAAATCACCACCTCCTTGGACACCATATATTGAATGATCAAAAGCATGCCCACAAATGCTGTCAGACACCATTCCTGACTACTTTTATTTGTTGAATGTACTGATTTTCCATAAGTTTCAACTATGACATATTGTCTATTAAACTGTGTTCATTTAATAATGACACTTATAATTATGTCCTTTGTCCATTTGGGTGAAGTATAATTTCATCATAGTCTGTATATAATCACTGGAATGCTTAAAAGTTTTGCTCTACTTTTGTAGATAAATACTTAAGCAAAAAAACAGAACAGCGGTAAACAGTTTTTCTAGGGTTCAAATTGCTTCTTACTTGTGCAGTGAATATTAACCAATTAGAAATGACCTTAAAAAACTGTTATTAGAATAACAAACTTTATTGGTGTGTTTCACTGAATAATGAACTATTTATCACATGTTTACATTCCTGAAACATCAACATATTGTGATGATCAGTAATTTAAAAAACACAGAAAACAACTAAATGTTATACAAAAGGGGTGATCTCTTATATACAGAGAAAACATTACTTTTCATGAGAGTAATTCAAATTGATTTAATGATACACTAAAAAATATTCGAAGTTTACACATCTTCACTTTCTACAATTTTACTTATGTTCCCCAGGAAGATCACATCATCTATAAACATTAATGAATAAATAAATAAGCGTTAATTGACAACTATATGTTAAAACATGTTACTTTTGAACTAGTAATCACACCTAAAATTATGATTAAAATTAAACAAATAATATATGGTGTGTCAATTTCAAACTAATTTCTGCTGTGCTATCTCTGGAAAGTTACCACATGTGCAAGTTAACTACTTTTTAATTATCTCAGTAATTAAAAGTTATTTTTACTGAACATTTAAAAAAATTTCTGAAATTATGAAACACTGAACTGTATTTTTAGCATTTTTTTCAATTTTTAAAATTAAATATTACACTCAATTTCCACAAATTTATTAATTTCTAACAATACTGAAACTATTTTTTCTAACTAATCTAATCTTTAGAACTAACAACACAGATAAGTCTAATTTTATAGCAAGAAAAAATTAAAGCTAAAGGTAGCAATTTGACTGTGTAATAATTTTGTTGTTGTTTTATACTATCAACAGTTTTCTATTACAAAAATAAGGTTGGTATAAAAAACAGTTTTATATTGTTTAAAAAATGGTCCTAAAGATGAAACTCATTGTGAATATTTTACTTGTACTCTTTGATTGTAAAAAGAGTGATCTGTTGATGAATACAGGTTAGTTAGGAAGAAACTTCTTTTCAATTCAATGCTTCATATCTCATAAATTTCAAGCTACAAAAAATAGAAACTGCACAGACTTATTAAAGCTATCTGGTGGATGCAAATTCCACAGTTATCACACTGCCACTAGAGGCACCTCTGTGGTTTTTACTATACAAGTCTCTTGTATCTAAAACATAAATTTTTTTAATTAAGTATTTTTACAAAAAATTCATCCGTGAGCACATATAGTATTTTTATATATGTTATTTTGAATGCTAAGTGACTTGCACGTTTTGCTATCAAATTACCTTGTGAAATATGTATTTTTATTTATTTCATCTAACCTTAACTAACATAAAAAAGTTTCATATTTTTATACTTTAATAAATAAAGAACGAACATGAAACACAAGGAAAGACTTAACTTTGTCTCCTTTTTCTTTGTTCTTGATTCCCACTGACACTTAGAACCACTTTTGTGTTATAATGGTAGTACCATACTAAATAATCTTTTTTATTTAATTAAATAATATACACCAAATATGACAATGACAACAGCTGTTAAAAATTCATTTGAGCTTGTCATTGTTTCCCATGGGAATTAAGCCTGAGTTGAAAGCAAAATTGACAACTCTTTTTATGAAAAACAATGCAATATAATACATCACATGATAGATTAAAACCTTGGTTTCCAAATAGTCATGAATACTACAGTATTTAACAACCAAGAAAATTATTGATAATTTCTGAAAGAAAAGGTGGCAAAAAAAGTTTTGATTATCTATTTCATGGTTTTATATATATATATAAAATAATAAACATTAAATCTAAAATATAGCATTAAATGCCATTAAAATATTAAAAATAAATATAATTAATAGTGTAAAAAAAAAACAGGTATATTTTGAGATATAAACATATATTTGAGTTTATAACAGCGTAAAAATGGAAACACAACCAACTGGAAAGGCTATAGATGTACGTACGCATTGAGCATCTGCGAAGGCTACGCGAGATCAGTTTCATGGCGTAGCGATATGCAAGACGGGCTATGATTGGTGCAGAAATGAAATACGGCCAATGACAGCTACCCATTTTGATTGCCTGTGATTGGTGATTTCATCCACGGCAGCATCTTTCCTTGTGGAATCTCGCGGGCTCTGGTTCCTGCGTAGCGAAGTGTAAGACGGGCTGTGAAAGGTGCAGAAGTTAGAGACGGCCAATGACAGTCACCCATTTTGATATCTGGCTTGTGATTGGTGCTTTCAATATTCATATCTGGCCTGTGATTGGTGCTTTCAAACACACAAGCACCTTCCTTGGTGAACCACTCAGTCTGTTTGAAACAACGTGCTACGCGGTTCAGATTGTTTTACGCTGTGTCTCGTGATTTTTTCGTGTGTGACTTTGAACTTTTGTGTGTGTTTAAATCCCCTGCAATGGCTCCCAAACGTGCTAATACTTCTAAGGATGCTTCTACGCCTAAACGGTCACGGAAAATGATGACCGATATGACGAAGGAAGACGTAGATGAACTGATTGATTTAGAATCCGAACCACTCGCCGACCAAGACTTAGAAGCACTGACGAAGTCTGCTGCCGAGGAAGACGACGAAGAGGAAACACCGAAAGAAGCCGAGGAAACAATCGAGCAAAGTGGATGGTCGTTAGAGCGGTTAGGTAAACTAATGAAACTAATTAACGAAGTGAAGGAGTGCTCACAGGAATGGGACAACGATATGGTTCGATCAGTACAATTTTGCAATAAAATAGAAGAACTGATGACTCCTTATCAAATGATTTTCGATAGGCTAAAGAGGCAGAGAAAACAACTGCCAATAACAATGTTTTTCCAGCCGAGCAAGAAAGAAAGGGTACCGGTAGCAAGTACTGTTCCTGAAGTTGTAACGACCGACGATTCACCTTCCACAGAAGAGGAAGTGGTGTCCCCCAAAAAGACACCACCTGCTGAAGATATGTAATTTTTAATTTTAAGGCTTAATATCTTAGTAATTGTTCTTATTATTTCAGCAATAATGAACAGTATTGTAATGGGAGGGTTAAATAGTTGTACAGGGAGGGTTTTAAAAGTCTAAATGCACATAAATATATACGTAAAAATCGGCGATCCCACTTCGCGGAAAATCTCCTTTCGCCGGGGGTTTTGGAACGCATCTACCGCGATACATGAGGGAACACTGTACCTAATAAAAGTAAGAACTTAAACATATATGCTGTTAAAATATGAATTATTAGCTATATTTTCATGCTATAAGTATTGGTATACAAAAAAAAAAGAAATTCATTCAATCAAATTTTTGATGTCACTTACTTAAACCTTGTGATATGCAGAAAAAAAGATGTCTGCAGTTAATGCAGCTATAATACTTAAAAAAAAATTGTGAGTATTTTAGGCTAAGCTACATGAAACCTAAACTTATTTTTATGTGCAATTAACTCAGTTTTCCACCATTTTCATCAAATGTAGATTATTAGTGCTAGCTGTGTGACAATTTCCCTTAGAAACTGTACATGTATGGCCTTTTAACCAATGCTTTCAGTTTGATTACAGTGAAAACCATTTACCTTAATGACTGCTTCCCATAGAAACTGCACATATGTGGCCTTTTAACTAATGCTTTCTGTTGGTTTACAGTGCAAACCATCTACCTTGATTTCTACCAAAGCAGACTTAAATTTGTTAATTTGGAGATTTTCCTGATCCTGTCTTAATGTTATGAAGTTGGTTAAATCCCCTTTCACATTCTATCACCAATAGATCAAGTAACAAAACAATGTTTATTAGGAACAAAACATGTCTTAAATGGTCAGCTTCCTCATTGACAACAAGCTTTCAAGTGCAACTGTAACAGGTCTGCTGAAATTTCCTGATTTCTTGTGATATACATTTTCAAGTCCTATCACTCTTTCATGGCATGCTCTTTTTTTTCTTCTGATAAATGTCAGCAATACATTTAATAATTTCTCAATCTCTTTAAACTCACCTGGACTATTATCCTTACTTAGCCATTCATAAGAATTAAATGTTAAACAGAGATTGTAGTTCTTCTCCAAGATGTTTAGGAGGTCATCATTCATTTGAACTGTTTTGTCAGGATGCCTTCTTTGTCTGTACATAGTCATTTCAACCCCTTCAAAATTTAGTAATTTTCTAAATATTTTACCTCATCTTCTTCTCATGTTTATAGACTTTTCCTACTTCAGAAATCAGACCTTTTCTCTGTTGAAAAAGAACTGAAAATTCAGTCTATTACGAAGTGTACTGTTATGTTTTTTTATGTGGACTGAACACAACAGAAAGACACAGATAACAGCTTATATAATTTATTACAATAAACTATTATATATGTGACAGATATAAAATAAATTATATAATAACAGTGACAGATGTTCAGTTTCAACCATCAAAATTAATTACAATACAAAATGGTACTGGCCTGTGTCCAATATAATGATCCAGAATGAAAGTCCAAAAGTAGAGATCAAAAAGGGTGCGAATTTGGTCCCACGAAGAAATTCCAAAGTTTGAATGGAGAAGTTCAGAAACAATTCACAGTTCAATAAATTTGACAAAGTTCTTTTTACGGTGTTTTCGATGAATGTCTCAAATCTGTCGTTTTCCGACTTGCTCCGGTCTCCCCTAAACAGTCCTATACATGTCAGCCTTCAGTATAACCAGTTATTAGTATGAATCGTAAAGATTGATGAAATAAATTCACAGTTTTTGTAGATCTAGTTCCAGTCACAAATCCAAGTCATAAACACACAGCAAACGTTGAAAATTTCTCAAACAAAGATACTATCTCTTGAATCAAATAAAAACAAATGACTGACTGATTTCTTCCTTCTCCTCGTGTCACCATCTGTTTTTATACTAGTAGGCTTACTGTGTCCTCGAACAATTGCGTAACTTCCACAGGATTCCAGAATAATTTGCGCATGTCTGTCTTTTTGCATGAGACTCGTCGTCTAGACACCAGACCGACATACATTCTACTAATAGTCAAATGATCGATCTATCTAATTCTAGAAATTTCTACATGAATAACAAAATATTTTATTGGTTTGAAATTCAAAACAATAATATAAACAACAACATGGCATTCCAAACGCTTTATATATAATTGTACAAAGGTTAAAAAATTCATTTACTTAGTCCCTTGCTTCCGGTGCATTGTTATCTTTACCTATGACAGAAATGTCTTGCCAATGTACAAGAATCAACTCATAATTGGCAATATGAGCTTCCAATGTTCTGATATGCTAATCACCATTGTGCTTTGATTCTTGATCCAATGAAACTGCATGTTAGTGAATAATATCGAGATAATTTCCAAAACATTCCCAAATACATCTAGATACCCACAACCTTTTACACTATCACAAACTGCAACTGTGCACAATGCAATGAGCACTGCAACAAACTTGCCACATTTCTTAATTTCTTTAAATTTTCACAAGTAATGTCTCAGCACATGACATTTGCCCAAAATTCACAGTTGCCTCATCGGTATTTACTCTGACATATTTCTTACCAAGACCTCTGGTGTAAATTCCACACATTCAAGCACCTTCAGAGTTCCATCCTTTACTTCAACTGGGTGTTCATAATCAAATCCCATTGTATTAGATAGTTTAGTTCACAGTTAACCATCTTGTCTCACAAAATAACTACTGTTTAATCATTCCTTTGTTATTTCATCCATCTGTGAGAATACTAATAAATCTGGCCTCACTGTAGCTTCCAATAT
This sequence comes from Carcinoscorpius rotundicauda, assembly GCA_011833715.1. NCBI lineage: Eukaryota > Metazoa > Arthropoda > Merostomata > Xiphosura > Limulidae > Carcinoscorpius > Carcinoscorpius rotundicauda. Next base: position 104,933,711 of record CM022391.1, read on the forward strand.
TTCATCTTTCAAAAACTCTTAAGTGCTTATACAAAAATCTATAATGCCTTGTCATTCAAATAGTTCATCTCCATTTCAAAACTATTTTTGATTTGTTTGAGTTAATAATTTTAGAAACTTCACAAATATCTTATTTTCTGTTGCTACAGAGTAAATTGTATTAAATGACTTCTTCATATTTAACAATATTTTTTATTTAATAATTATCTTTTTAAATTGTGTTTCTTTGGGTTTGTCTGAAATATTCCTACATTGAGTACATCTGACATGTTTAGCATTTTATTGTGATATCTTAATGTTTCTTCTGTGTATTTTCCACTGACACCTTTAAGTACCAACAAACCTTAATGTAAAAGTTCTGAAAAACTGACAGAATAGTTCATCATTTTCAACTTTCAATGAAGGAAATTCTTCTTACTAGTTTTCTTTGACTAATCTCTTTCTTGCAATCTTATCATGTTTGCCTATGATTTTGTTTTCTGCACTTTGGCCCTTTCATTGTCTTTCACTTTCTCTTTACTATCATGACCATTATTTTTGAATGTCTAACATTTTTACAACACAACAATATAACACTTAAATTTCTTGTCAGATTACATCTAAAAACACTTCATTTAATGTGGAAAATAATCAGTAACTAAGACCAGTCTTACAATTGGTTTAAATAAACTTTACCACTGTATACAGCACTGCCAAGAATAACAGATATGCACTTGCCTGCAGCAACAATCCATAATTATCTTGCAATTTTTCTCTCACAGTTTTACATTTTCACACTTACTCTTTGCAAAGTTCACTTAGCAAACATTTTTACCCTAGACTAGTATATTTCTTTTGGATAATTGCACTCATCCCATCATATGACAACTTGAGTTCACCCTGTATTAAATATAACTGGTAAAAATAAATGCATAATTAGATTTATCAAGGCCTGAATTCCAATGGGCATAAACAAAGCTGTTGATCACAAAGGAGCACATTCAACCAATATGAAACTTTAAAAGGTGCAAAGATGTAAATTAGGATGAAATGCTACAAGTTCATAAATAAGTGTGAGGATATTTGCTGTACTTTTAATACATCACGTATAGACAGACCACCACCGACTGATGTTATTGCTGATGCTGGATCATGCCACAGTAAAACAAGCCAACACAAGTGCACATGGGTGCAGTGATGTATATCACATCATACAGCATCTGGATTTGCCAGTGTTAACTGTCTGTGAGGCTTTTCATTCAACTTTGGTCTTCTTTTTTTCCAAGTTGCACCATGTTAAATTACTGAAAGAGACAGATTTAACCCAGTGTCAATTTTGTGTTGTAGTTCTTGGCAAAACTAAATGCTAATAAACAACAGCTTTCCATAATCTTACAGACTGGTGATTCATCAACATAGGAAACTACATTACCTTGTTTAGAGTAATTCATAAGAAACAGTTTCTACACACTTCCATGATGTAGTTTAAGAGCTGACTTGGTTTAAAGACCATACTTTTTTTTTCTTTTTCACCAGCACATAGACTACAAACCTGTACTATCAATGTTCATACAAAAGAGTGGTTCCTATACTTCAGTACAAGACTTCATACAAGATGGTGTCCCTCCACACTAGTAACAACCACGTGAAACATACCTCTAGTGAGATGACTTTCAGAAATAAACTATTTGACATCTCTTTTCTAATGAATATTCACCCATTTGCAGGAACTAACAGTAACTAATTTCATGTTTGTACCATGGGAATCCTCACATAATTCCAGACCTAATGAATGCAGTTTTCTAAAAAGTGGCCAGTGTACCACACAAAAAGTACATTATTTTTATACCATCTGCTATCTCATAGAGGAAATGTATTATGGATGTTGAAGCAGTGTATTTTTTAACAGTTGCTTTGACTGATCTGACTTTATGACAAAGTGGTGCCTCTGGTGACAATTTTGGCATTTTTATTTACATGGAATATTTAAAACTCTGTGCAATTCCAATTTCCTGTGGCATAATATTTGTAAGATAAGACATGTCTTATGTGGGAATTCTCTTGACAACAATCCTGTATTTCAATCACTTAAAAAAAAAAAGTAATGATAATAATGAAATTCTTGAGGCTTCATAATCCTAATTAACATACCTGCTACAATTGTTGTTGTAACATGTTGGTTGCCCCGTTGGTCAATTATTTCACCGTACATGATACGTCCCTGTACGTAGACACGAATTCTGTAGTCACATTTCAAACATAAAGTGAATGAAAAAATAGATCTATATTTATATGTATATTATTACAAATTTATTACAATTCAGCTTTAATTAAACATCAGAATCCTTGACAACTTTAAATTGATTTTCAATCAAGACCAAGTTACCAAAAAATTGATATTTAAATAAATAGCTACTTTCATACAACTTCATATTAGTAATTTAAGCCACAGTACTAACAATAGTAAGATGTAGAGATATAAGTGAAGTTCATCTATTTTGATATTTGACACAAATATTTCATTGTAATTTCATTTTAACAATATCGCATGGAATTAATAAAATACACTGACTCTCACTTTTCCAAATACTTGGCCAAAATTATTTTTAACAAGGAAAATCTAACTTATTTTTGTAACATAACCATTAAAATATGAAATAAATATGGTTAAATAAGTTCCTAAATTTATTCTGAATGTAATTACTGGATTTTTTGTGTAAAATTCACTCTGAAAGTCATCCATATTTACAAGTATCAACTTAATAATCATGTTTGAAGTTTTCCTGCTAATGATTTGGTTTTAGTTTTTTAATCTGGTACTAAAATGCTCAAAACACAGCTCTGATTTCCAATGATCATCAGTTTTATTGATAAAAACAGCAAAATATCAAAAACAATACGTTATGGACACTTCTTTCATCAATATTTTACTCTGTGTGTGTATTATATTATAGCATACTTTTGTTGCTATGTGATAACGATATTTCCCATTGTAAAACAAAACAACTCTGAGCATCTAGCATTACATTAGAGAATTAGTTACCTTAACTAGTGTGCAAAAGAACAAGCAAAAGTTATTGTATTTCAACTCAAGTTTTAGTTTAGAATGATGACACCATCCCATTTATTCTTCAAAATCCACAGATAATATTGTGGCATACTTTTTGTTTCTTTTGTTATTACTAATATCTTGTATCATTTTATATGTGTGACAATAAAATATTATACATTACTGATAAGTATGCCTTTACACTCATAGCCTAGTAAATACAACTTGTTCTACTATAATACGCATCTTCATTTGTTTGGTTACTATTTTTCTTTGTTGTTGACTGTTATAATTAGTCAGTAAAAAGCTTTCAAGAAATACACATAAATGTAATAAAATTCAAAAGCTTCTATAATTTATAACCTTACTGGTATGCTAGTTTTTAAGAAATGGAAAATTTCTACACATATCACCCTTTACTTCAAAGTGCATATCACTGTTTTAAAGTTACTAAATAAAAATTTGTTTGGTAGTTTTTCAGATATATAAATAGTTATATACTCAAAAATTGAAATTTCAAGATAGTAAACTTCAGGCATTTCTATGGTGTAAAAGTTTTAATATATCAAGTTGCCTACAATTAAAAAAAAATTCAGTTTTCACTTAGCACCCACCCTTTTTTCAAATACTGGTACACAGTGTTCCTTAAGTATGGCTTGAAAACACTAATCCTGTGCCACTGGGTTTTCTGCTGAATTTCACCTGTTACAATGCAGTTTAATAAATAAATCTTAGGGTATTGTAAACATCATATGTGAATTGTGCTTTTTTCAGTCACAAGTATTCATTACTAAAAGAAAAATGCAAGATGAGTAGGAACACAACTTGAGACCTTTTTCATATAATAACAGAAAATAGTCTTTCAACACAACCTAAAAGCAGATTACAGTAATATCACTAACATGTACAGCTCATAACAGGCATTTTAACCCTAAAAAGTAAATGACAAATACAAATTGGATGTACTGAATGTTTACTGAAAAGCACAAATTATTTCAAGTAAGAGTTTGAGAGAAATTGCCTTCTTAAAATGAACAAGAAATTCTTTATCACAACATTTATTCATTTATTACTTAAATTGCAAACATCATTTTAATACATAAACTTACTCTTTAGATATGTACTGCTCGATTTTATATTAATTTTTGAAATCATTTACTAATTAGAACAGAAACTCAAAAAACATAATAAGAACCACTAGGTCATCTACAGTCCAGATATAAAAAGATTACCTATCTGTTACATTACACCACTCAACTCAAGAAATTTAGAATTAGTCATTACAAAACTGTTATATTAAATTAAAATTAAACACTTACACTAGAAAATGGAAAATGTTATTCTATTTTAAAAATACATCGACAACAACACATCATTTACAATGGTAGTACAAAAGTACTAGAGAGAAACATATAAAACAATCCTATCTCACCAGTTTCAAATTTGTAATTTGTATTTGTTGCAAGTGTAAACACGACCACAGGATTAGAGTCTGTTCCTCTTAACTGTGGATCAACACCAACCCTACCAAGAAGCATGACCTGGTTCAAACCTGTAAAAAAAAATTAATTATATGACCAAGCTTTATATTTTATTGTTCAAACCATAGTTTTAAAGAAACAATGCAAATGTGATTAAAATTTAAGTAAAATATCAAATAAATCAAGAAGGAAAAATTTTTTATTAAAGTTTATATAAGATTAACTAGTTTTACCAAACAGCATGGCCCAAGTTCAATGTACAAGATATATATACACACATTCATAAAATCAGCTTCAATGAAGTACAACAAAATAAACAAAACTGGTACAGATCATACACCTATCCAAACCTGTGAGTGAGATATGGGCCAAAACTATGACAAGTGCATGACTTGGTTTAAACCTTGCAGAGTATCATGTTGCTACACTTTATTATAAAACAATATCAACTGGTTTAAATGCAGATGATAACTTTATAACCAAACTCCACTAACTGTTACAATCTGATTCACTTTTGAATCGATGTCAACCAGATCAGTAACAAAGAGCAACTTAGTTCACGTACTAAACTGATATAATTGTACACGACTCAACTGAACTTTAATTTATATCTTCAAGAAATTATTTTTGAATTCTCCTGCTTGTAACTTAAAAACTCTGTCATACTAATAATTACATGTCAGTTACCTTAATGTAATACAGGTGTCTGAAGAAAGAGTTTTGAACATAATTTATTTCAATCAAACTGCAGAAGTAAATTCATAACTTTATTCAGACTTTCTATTAACATTCCACAAAAAGGAGGGATATGAGCATGAAAAAAAGTTATGTTGTATGGATTTGTAGACAAAGAGGGAAAAACAGGACTCAAACATGCATGAAATAACAAACTTTATTGTAAGCAAGTACTAAAATGTCAGAGATTTTAAGCAGGTTCCATCAAATTCTTTAGTTTTAATTATAATATAAACAATTTCTACATACATAAAATTAAAGGATAGGAAAAATGCATTGTACCTTGAAAATGTGTTTCAATAGTAGAAACAGATGAAAACTCAAGAAATTGCTATATTTTTGTAATTTACCTTCACAGTTTTCTAGTTGTTTCATAGTACTTGTAATTTGTTTGTTGACTAGACTTATATTTTGCCAGTTCCTTGCTTCAAAGTCCAGTCATTGGTCAATGCACTAACTCTAAAACATTACATCATCCAACAGGCTAATTAATTCAAATATAAAAACAAGACAGTGTGCAGTTCAATTCTGAAACTGATTAACTCTTAAATCCTGTATTAAACAATAAATGTTTACCATAACTTTGAATTTACATGGATTTGACTGAAAAAGACAGACACTTCATTCTACCTTTTTGAACTCGATATCACTTATAACAAGTGTATCAAATCCAGTCAGTATTATCTTATAGGATGATGTAAGTTACATAAATTAATCTTCAGTTTAAGTCACTTTGTGGTTGTAAGAAAGGTTAATTAATACGCTATTTTAATTATTACTGATAAATTATATACTACAGTTATGGAAATAAAACAAGTTCTCTAATGAATGACTGTTTTGTTTGTTTGTTTGTTTTTTTTAAATTTCGCACAAAGCTACATGAGAGCTATCTGCACTAGCCATCCCTAATTTAGCAGTGTAAGACTAGAGCAGGGTTTCCCAACCGGTGGACGCGACCCCCCAGGGGGTCATGAAGCCATGGCAGGTGAGTCGCATAGTCTTGTTAGAAGTAGCTTGGGATAAAATTAATTTTATTTCATTAACTACTTTTTTTTTGTTTCTGTGCAAAGCAAAACATGTGCTACGTAAGTTCAATGTCATTAGGTGATATTATAGGTGTATGTATGCGTGCCTGCGAGTGAATGTGTATATGTGTACTAGTGAGTAGTGAATATGTGAGTGTACGCGCAAGTACGTATGCTTTGTGTGTCTGTTCAGCTGTGATTAGGTGTGTGTGTGTGCTCGCTGTCGACACGTGAGTCACATGTCCGTTGCTGATTGGTGGATGACGAATCGCGCGACTGGACACGCTCCCTTCCCTCCCAATATTTACCCCATCATTACTCTACCTGCACCCTCCACAAGTTGTCAGTGTAAGATCTACAGATGCCAAAGCGTTCATTATTCAACATTTTTATTTTATTTTAGCAAGGAGATAAGTAAGCAGTAGAGGTGAGTTGTGTCCATGGCTAAACGGCGCAGATACTCAGAATGCTACCTCAACATTGGCTTCACCACTGTGCTCGCCAACGACGGCATCGAGAAACCACACTGTGTTTTGTGCCATGCTGTCTTAAATGCAGAGTCAATGAAACCATCAAAACTCAAGCGTCATCTCGAGACGAAACATCCAGAACACACAAAGAAGGGTTTGGATTTCTTCAAACGGCATGAACGGTGTCTTAAAAGCCAAAGAATCGATAGAAGTGGGTCGTTTTAGCAGCAGAGTGCAGCCGTAGTGGAAGCTTCATATGAGATTGCATTCGAAATTGCTAAACAAAAAAAGCCTCACACGATTAGAGAAACAGTTCTTAAACCCTGCATGATGAAAGCAGTAAATCTTATTCTTGGAGAAGCCACTGCAAAGAAGATGCAGCAAGTATCCTGTCAAATAATACTATACAGAGGCGCATTTCTAAAATGTTTATGGATGTGAAGGAACAGGTTTTGACTGAAATCAAAGGTTCCCCCCTTTGTTCTCCTTTCAGCTCGACGAGTCAACAGATGTAAGTTCATATTCTCAGTTGCTTGTCTTCATGAGATACATTAATTCAGGTGATATTAAAGACAAATTCTTATTCTGCAGTGCACTTGAAACCACAAAAAAAGCTGATAATGTCATGGAAAAAGTTTCAACTTTTTCTCAAGACGAAAATCTTCAATGGGAAAACGTGTGTGAGGTTTGTACGGATGGGGCACCAGCTATGCTGAGATTGAATTCAGGATTCCAGTCGAGATTGAAGAAGCTTGCACCTTAAGTAAAAGGCATCCACTGCATGATTCACCAATATGCTCTCGCCAGTAAGACTCTCCCTGCCTCTCTGCCGGAAGTGCTTGAATCTGTAATCAAAATTGTAAATTATGTGAAGACTCAAGCACTCAACACTCACCTATTGAAAGAACTATGCAAAGACATGAATACTGACCACAAAGTCCTTCTCTTTTACATAGCAGTACATTGGTTGTCGAAAGAAAACGTTATTAATTGTGTTTTTGAAATGAAAAATGAAATAAAGCTATTCCTGGAGACTCAAGAAAGGAAAGATCTTGTAGCTCACTTCAAAGATGAAGCATGGAATAAAAGGGTTGCATACCTAGCCAACATTTTTGACCAGCTGAACAAGCTCAATTTGAAGCTTCAAGGAAGGGAAACACATTCTTCTTTTTTAAGATAGTCTTCTGGCCTTTGTTTCCAAACTGCAGAACTGGCATTGGAAAACCAATCTTGGAAACATCGCTATGTTTGAAAAACTTTGTGGAGTGACAGATGAGTTTCAGATCCAACTGGATCAGTTCCTCAAGGATGAGATTACCGAACATCTTCAGTCTCTAGAAAAGAAAGTCGAGCGTTACTTCCCTGAGCTATCACAGGAACAGGAGGCCCTGGTAAGGAACCCATTTTGTACTGAACTTGATGTATCCAGCATCCCAGATCCAAGATGAATTTCTGGATCTAAGGAACAACTCTTCAGCTCATGATCTCTTCAAGGTGAAATCCGTGACTCAGTTCTGGTGCGTTATGTATCAGTCATACTCAAAAGTCAGCATGATAGCTTTACGTGTCCTTGTTCCATTTGCTTCTACCTACTTGTGTGAGGCAGGATTTTCCACTCTTGTCAATATAAAAACAAAGAATAGGAACAGATTGGATGTTGGAGATGACACGAGACTGGCTCTAACAAACGCTCGGACACAAATTTTAAAGCTGGCTGCTGAAATGCAACATCAAGCATATCACTAGCTGGGTTGGATAGCTATTATTTTAAATATATGTTCTTTTTGTGAATTCAGGTTGGACCAATGTGATTTAATTTGCTAATAAATAATTACAGAATTTTAAAATATTTTTTTAGATGTTTCTTTCCCTCTCCTTTACAGAAAATAAAAAAAAATTAAGCTGCTGATAGTAAGCCATAAGTAGGAGGTCACACGGGTTTCAAACTTTTAGGTAAGGGGTCGTGAGTGCCAAAAGGTTGGGAACCACTAGGCTAGAGGGAAGGCAGCTAGTCATCATTACCCATTGCCAAAACTTGGTCTACTCTTTCACTAACAAATAGTGGGATTGACTGTCACATTATAATGCCTTCATGACTGAAAGGGCAGGCATGTTTAATGTGACAGAGATTCAATTCCAGGGTCCTCAGATTATGAGTCAAGTACCCTCACCACATACCAATACAGGGCCTCCCTAATGAATGAAAACACTGAATGGAAAACTGTAAACTTACTTTTCTCGGTATATATTCTCTCTTCACAAAAGTATCGAAATGATGGCTTCATGAAATTAACATTTTTAGGGCATTTCATATTTTGTTGAAGATAAAGCTGTAAGTAAAACAAAATAAACAACTGTGAACTGTCAAAAAACTAATGATTTCTTTATTTAATTGATAAATAGTTAAACATTGTCTGATCATATTCTATAAATAGTTGAGCTATTATTATTATTATGTACAGATATTTAAATATTGTATGGTCAGAGATCTTTTTTAATGCAAAATTTATAAGAACATCCAGTAATAATATTTTTAAACATTTCCCTATAGATTTGCTTTTAAAAGAGAACTACACACAAAATATCTGACTATAACTGACAGAAGACAGCAATGAAAGACCCTTTGGAAGTTTTTAATTAATATATTTTAATATAGCATACAAGAAAAAAATAATCTTACCTTGTACTTATAAGATTATGAGGTTCACAGGAAACGAAATAAAAGGTTAATGTTTTATTTTACAAATATGCATTTTTGTTTATATCTACTTATTAAATAATATTGGTTGAACTACATGGAACCCACAAAGCTCCTGCATTATTCTTTCTTGCCACTAAATCATACCGGCACATACAGCAAATATTGTTCTATTAAAAAAAACAGAATTTCATCATGAATAAACATGATTTAATTCTCATACATATTTTTCAAAAAAATAAAGAAAACGAGTAATTATAATTTGCACATCAATATAAGATGACCAATCTGTACAAACTCTGTAACTGCTTCTTAAAATATAGAAGTGTTTCCTAAATGTTAAGGAAGAATTATGTGACTATTATACAAACAAAACCAGTGTATTTGGAGTGAACATTGAAGTACTAAAAGCTTCTAGCTTGTGATCAGTTTTGAAGACCTTCACAGTTTAGTTTTATTTCAAGGCAGAACCATAATTAACTGAATTATGTAAATATTATACATATAAAACTAGTGTATTTAGAGTGAACATTGAAGTACCAGAAGCTTTCAGCTTATGATTAGTTTTGAAGATCTTCGCAGTTTAGTTTTATTTCAAAGCAGAACTACAATTAACCAAATTAATTTTAAGTAGTTAAACCTTTTCATGGGACAAAATCCTTGTCATTGCTTTTCTTGAGTTCCAATCAAAATTTTATCAATAAGTTTGGTATCAAATTATAGATTGCAATTCAAGCTTCAATATCATGTATGAGATAATTTCTTAATTTAAAAATAAATATAAAAGAACACACCCATAGATCGATTTTTGGAGTCACATGGTATGCTGAATGTAGTACTGGCCAAATTTCAATGTTTTGTAGAAATAAGGAACTCAACTTATGATACTGACAAGCTAAAATATCAAAGATATAAAATATTTTTCTGATATATGGCCAATGTACTGAATCAAATACAGTTGCCTCATTCATCTCTTTCCATTTTTGGAAACAGTCCCTTACATACACTTACTTCAATACATGACATGTGAATAACAAAGAAAATAACAGACAAAATATAAATTCCTCATAAAAATAAACATATTAAATATATTTAGGAGGTTCCAGAGAACACAAAAATAATATTTGAGGTTTTTCGGATGAGTTTTTTTTCATCATCACATGAAATCTCTTCATGCTCGGACTAGCAATGAAACAAACTTGATATTTTCACAAGCAAATCTTTAGTGCAAAAACTGATTTCTTGTGTGCAAAGAACTTCTAATCTTTACTGAGGGTCCACAAAATTTTGTGAAGATTCGCATAGAGCATTAAAATTTACAGTAAAAATACTTAACATGTATGCACATGAACTGTGGCATATTATACCAAGAATGCTGCAAAAGCATTTAAGAAAATAAAATACAAATTTGTATATTCTTAGACTATATATTCTAAGATTGGTTACTTCTTTTATTTCTAATGTAAGCATGAATATTGGAGTAAATTGTGACTACTTCTCTGTTGACTATTGTTACTTCTTTTATTTCTAATGTAAGCATTAGAATTACTGTAAATTGTGATTACTTCTCTGTTAACTACTGTTACTTCTTTTATTTCTAACACAAGCATGAATATTACTGTTAAGTTGTGACTATTTCTCTGTTAGCTATTGTTACTTCTGTTTCCATAACATAAGCATGAATATTACTATTAGGCTGCAACCATTTCTATGTTAAATATTGTTACTTCTGTTTCTATAACATAAGCATGTCACTGTTAAGTTGTGACTATTTCTCTGTTAACTATTGTTACTTCTTCTGTTTCTACAGTGTTTTCAAATTAAAAATACCTGTTAGACAAGACAGAGTTAAGTACCATGTGAATGGCTACATTTTCTAAACAGGCCTATGAATTACAAAAGGTTATAAAATTATAATAAATACTTAACGACTTAACTAAATAAATAATTACCAGGTACTAGGTGACAAGAGGCATTAAAAATTTGATATATTATTTAATAAGTTTGCAGTTATTTTTTGAAACTTCAATATTACTTACTGCATAGAATCAAAATAAATGATTTTCTTGCCTAATAACGTAGTTTTTTCATGAGGAATATCTAAGAAAACTAAAAAACAATATACAAATGAAATTTTTAAACTGACCTGTTGACAAAAACATGTCACTGCTCTTTTCCACATTATGTTTTCAGGATTTTTCCCTTAGCTATTATAACTCTTGAGGATGAAACCAATGTTCAGCAAGATTTAATATTAAGTATATTTTTCTGTATAAAAAAAAAGTGATACATTATGATAGAGGATCATAAGTATTATTTTAAGGAAATCAAGCTTCCAATTAAATATAAATGAATGAATATAGTTTAAGACAAGGGCTACTTTTTATGGGTTTCATAAATAATGTTATTTTATTTATTTTTGCTTTAATTAATAATATTTGTTGTGCTATTATTTTAAATGTAATTACTTTTTATCATTACTTGCCATTTATTACTAAATTTTCATGATAAAAATCGTTTTATTGTTCTTGATTGTTAGCTCAAAATTTTTATTTAGGACAAACCCAAATCTCTTTAGCTGGTCAAACCTCATGAGGTATTACTGGATTTATAGCCAAAAATATCAACAACAATGGGGATACTCAACTGATTTAACAATGCAGTCTACTTTCTATATACAAATGTAAAAAATGTACATTTAATTAGCTTCAATGATAGCCATTTTTATTTTCAGTTTTGCTTTAAGTAAATAACTTGTTCTCATTGGAAATTATTACCTGTAGTAAAAAAAAATAATTCATAATAAGTTCCAGTCATCATTATCAATAATAGTAAAAGTGAGAAAACTGTTACTACAGTGCCACATAAATAAGGACAATAAGAAATCTCTTATGGTTGTTCTAGCACAAATACCTTGTGAAAAAGTAAAAAATATAAAACCAATCTTTCTTTTTCAGAAACTTATTTTCCTTTTAAATGTGTAAACAAAGGTGCATTCAGGAGTTCACTACTGCTGTTGGTGATTTGTTCCATACACCAAAAACCCTGTTATAAAATGAAACTGTCTTAACTGGGGCATAACATTTTTTTACCACAAATGTTAAACTTTTGCCCTCTTGTCTTATTGTATTCAGAATATAGAACTAAATTACTTGCCTTTCTCCTATCAATACAAAGTAACACATAAAGATTGACAAACATTACAGTTTGTTGAAATCTTGGAATAAATTTACTTTTATAATTCCGTTTCTTCATTATCTAAATAAGAAAGTGAAAAAAATTATAACCATTAGGCTAAAGTTAAAAGCACTGATGGAAATTAAATTTCAATGTTTTCTCAGTTTATTTCCCAATGACAAAATTTATCTGGAAAACTAAGGTGACAGAAAGCAATTTTAATTTAAACAAATTAGGTCAAGTCTTAAAAAATATTATAACAATGATTCAAGTTAAATATTACACTGAGCACCCACATATCTACTGAAGAAAATATTTGTTAAAACTAACAGCATATACCATATAAACATCAAATTTGAGCTTTCCAAGAAAAAATATTAAAGCATGAAAAACAATAATAGTTTTGTACCAGATATTTATTTCCAAGAGTTTTTAAAGGGGTTAAGGATTAGATCTATGGACCATTTACTAATATCTATTACAAGTCCTTGAATATCAGGTAAGTGCCAGTAGGTTGAAAGTTGGCAAGTACTGATTCTCTTAATAAGGAAAATAAAATTCCCTTGATAACTACAGGCTTATTAGTTGTATATCAGTGGTGATAAACGTTTCTGAAAGTCTGATAAAAGATGCTTTGAAAAATCACTTAATAATTTCAAATAATCAATACAATTTCTCTTAGGGGAAATTTTGCCTCAAACCTTTTTAAGCACTCACCATTTCTGTTAATGAAGAAACAAATGTGGACTTAGTATACGTGTATTTTAAGAAAGCATTTGATTAAGTACCAGATATGTCTTGCTGAAAACATTATTTCTATAGATGTGAGAGATAAGATTGTTCATTGTATAGATAAATAGATGGATGGCAGAAAGCAGATGATTGTTATAACTATAGTTCAGTATAAATGCATTAAGTTCACAAAGTAGGGTATCTTAGGCCTTATTTTTAGAACCTTTAATTTATATCAATAGTACAGATATATATATATACATAGAAATGATCATTAAATCGCCTGAATTCTTTATGATATTAAGGTTTCAGATAAATTTATATTATTTGGTAAGTTGGACAAAAATTAAAGATGGCATTTAATTATAACAAATGTGAAGTAATATCTTAGGATTATTGTCACTTATGTTTTAAGTACAATTTTAATTGGATGACCTTAGCAATGTAATGGAAGAAAAGCCTTGGAGTAAGGATTAATTAGTTTCTTAAGTTATAAAAGTAGTATGTTGTTGTCAGTGGTAACACAAATAGTATTTTGGATTATATGTACAGAAATATTGAATGTAACTCTAAAAAAAGGTTATATTTTCATTGTAAATGTCATTGATTAGGACTAACATGGAGTGTTGTATTCTGTTTTGGGTTCATTACCTGAGGAAGGGCATTGAATTGTTGGGAAGGCTATTATCATGATATTTGGGGTAGAAGGATTATCACATAAGGACAGGTAAAGTTCTCAATATTGCTTTCTCTTGAAAAAAGGAAGAAGGGTAAGAGGGGACATGAAAAAGATGTTTAAAACTGTTCAGAAAGTTGATAATGATGATGTATTGTCATCTGTCAAACTTAATGGTGAGAACAGTGGGATAGAAGATTAAATTTAAATTGTGGCATGGAGGGAATTATCTTCAAGTAAGTTTTATTTTACTGATGTGTCAGTTGGTATATATAAAGGAATGTAAGTATAAAGAAATGAATGATAAACATTTAAATGATAAAGGCTAATTCAATGTAGTTCAATTAAATGGATGGGTCACCATACACTAGAATATCTAAGACGTACCTTGTTGTCCTTAAATTTTATGTCATTTTAAACCATTTCACAAGTTTATTTATATATAAATGAAAAGAAATTTTATTAACAAATTGGTTTTCATCTACACCTCCAAAGCTTAAACTTGTTACTTTCAGTATTAAATGTGACAGAATATTGTTCAAATTCATAACAACTCTGAATGTCTTTATTAATATTTACACTTTCTAGTTTAAATGTCTAAGCTATTTCTCTCAAGTGAGGAGCATCACATCCATAATGAAAAACCATTTGGTCCTTCAAGGCGGTTCATGCAAATCAACAAGAGAAAAATGGGAAGCAAATTTTAAACATCCCTTTATTTTTCTAGAAATCACTGATTACTTTCTTAAAGCATAATTAAGTTCTAATAACATCAACTATTGTAAAGAGCAAATAATTCTAAAGCTTTTTCCAGTTTTACTTTAATCAGCAAATAACTACCAGTACTAAGACTTCTGTGACTGCTAATAATTAGGAATATATTTGGGAAATTGGTATGTAAATTAAATCAATTACTAATTCTCACATCTTTTTCAAATTTTCTCTTTCAGTATTTATTTATTGGAATATTTTCATAGAACTTCTGCTTATTTTTTTGTAAAGATGGTAATTTTGTGAATTTTATTACCCTTTATTTTCAGAAAGCCTTTGATAATTTCTTCTTTTTACAAGAAAAATAACTTTACATATATTAACATATCCTCATATAACAGTGTTGCTGGTACTTATATGTACTAGATTCATAAACTTACCCTAAAACAAACTTTGACATACCAATGATCATGAATATTCAGTTTTAAAAAAGTATTTTTAAAAAATCTTTCTCATAATATAAACTTATAAAATTAGAATTTTTAATTTAAACGTAATTACGTTTTCAAATATGTATATTACATGAACCAGTAGTTAACAAAAGTCCATATTTCAAATCCTCTAAACAGTATGAAGCTTTTGTTTCAGAATTTTTAAAATAATATTAATAAATTTGGTTGAACACTAAAGCTCAACTACTATACAAACCTTTTATAACGACTAAAATACTAAGAGTACAATTATCAAACAAGTACTTATTATATAATGATATAAGAAATGTCCAGTGTGTAGCCAAATACTATCTCACTCAAATTTTCAGTAAATGTTTTCAACTTTATTCATTTAATTTTTTGGTTTGAATAAAACATAGTTTGTATTATTTCTCATCAAGTAAACAGTCTGACTATACAATTAATATTTATGAAGTTTACCAAGCCTTTCCCAGTTTTTATCAATTATTGACATTATTTATGATATTTATCCTGTTATACTATACTGGTAACTAAAGTAAGTTATAGTCACATTTGCAGCAACAATAAATGTACAACTAGATAACATTTTTATTAATTATAAACGTACTTTAATATTCGGTTATTTATTTAAAAAAAAAATTACTAACTTGTTACTTAATTGCACACAATAGCATATCGAAATGAAAATTCACAGAAAATAATTTCTTCTACCCCAAGTCGACAACTTAATGTACTTCCATTCGTTTGATACTAAACAAAATCGGAAATGCTGTGTTCGCGGTTTAGCAGAACAACGCGCAGCACCAAACCCACTCACTAACATTCCGTAAAATAGGTAAACTGAAAGAGCGGGACATTAATTTACCCAGAAAAATATTCCTTAGAATGAATTTAGAAACAACACATAATACTTTAGATGATTGAGCACACACCATATGGAATTTTTAAATTCATATTTTAAAGTATACTTCTCTTTTTAAAACTTTTGTCAATGAAAGTATAACCTTTTATTAACATTATGCAAAGTAGAAAGCAGAATAATAAGATTTTCCAAAGACTAACAACCATATTTATTAAGAGCTATTAAAAAGTAATATTCAAAAAGCTGCAATATAGAAGTCAAGAAATGTTTAAAATCCTTCTATGATTGTTTTTTTTTTTCAATAGACGACAAGAAGACAAAGCTTTCATATCATCAGAAGTGCTGAAAACCAGTATGAATACCGGAGCAAACATTCTCGCCGGGTCCTTATTCTTTCTCTCTCTCTCTCTCTCTCTATGCCCCCCAGTAGCTCAGCAGTATGTCTGGGGACTTACACGCTAAAATCCGGGTTTCGATACCCCTGGTGGGCAGAGCACAGATAGCCCATTGTGCAGCTTTGTGCTTAATTCTAAACAACAACAACAACTCTCTCTCTATTTTAATTTTAAAGAACTTATTGTCACGCATTTACTATTATTTATCTATTTTAATATCGACATTTTTTAAAGTTTAACTCACATTTTAAAATATACATAACTTATACTGTAAAATTTCCGTCTATTCACTAATATTGTAGAAAATTCTTGAGTGTAAGAATTAACAATATATGTGAACACATAAACAATGGTGTGTCGTGTATATTGTTGTGAAAGCTGAAATTTCTAGACACTTTCCTCACGCCAATAACCGACGCATTGTGTCAAGAGACAGTTTATATTATTGGTTTTCATTAGTAGCTGTGCTGTAAACTTCCGAAGATATAACTGCGATGTTTATAACATTTATTAATCGATTACTTCAGATACTTGATCAAGAACGTTTATAGATTTCGAATTTATTTTTAGAAAATATTATGTAACTTCAACGTGGATAATTCAGAGTGTGGCCAGCAAGGAATGAAGAATACAGAACGAGCTAGCTTCCAGTTAAATTACGTATATTTACATCAACTCAAAATTGATTTCTCATCATGAATCCTTCATAAGATATCAATGAAGTTCCAGACCATATAGAAGACTCATTACTGTTGCTAAGTTTGTGAAACTTTTCTGCATAGATCATTATTTGTAATAATCGTTGTTGTTGTATGTATTATTGTTTGTATATTAAAATATATTTGTATTAAAAATACCAGGCCTGGCATGGCCTAGCGCATTAGGCGTGCCACTCATAATTCGCGGGTTCGCGCCCGCGTTGCGCCAAACATACTCGCCCTCCCAGCCGTAGGGGCGATATAATGTGATGGTAATTCCCACTACTCGTTGGTTAAAGAGTAGCTCAAGTAGCCCCTCTAATCTTCCACTGAAAAATTAGGGACAGCTAGCAAATATAGCCCTCGAGTAGCTTCGTGCGAAATTTCAAAACAAACAAACAAACATGTTAAAAATACAGTGTGCATCAATCTTATTGGTTAGAATCATAAATTGGTTACATATCGACATTTATTTAACTTCTAAAACTAAATTATAATTTTAGTCAGTTTCAGACTATCAAAAATTACCATATTATAAACTGAAGGTTAGTCCGGGATGAATTGTAATATGTAACATTACCAAAAAGAAGATCCTAAGTTAGAACATAACGAGCTCATCCACACAGCAAACTAATGGCAGCAGTCATTTCAGGCTCTCAGTGTAACCATAAAATGGTTAATAAAGTGACAACAAATGTCTATTAAATGTACAAAGTAACAAATATACATGAATTATTACTCAAATTATTATTTCACTCATCCTTAGTCTATCAAGCACCTATATGTCAAAAGAAAAATTAAAAGCTATGTTATTTATAATCAAATAAAGATATAACCCAATGGTATTTTGTGGGCATTATGGCATAATCAAGTTTCATTCGCCTGGAACCCTAGAAAGTTGCTGCTTTTGCTCTTCCCCTCTATTTTACTGGCCTGCATATAGTCTGTGTAATTTAAGTTTGAAAAGGAAATGAATTGCAACAGAGTTTATTTCAGTACAATGCATTTCCTGAGATCCCCTAAACAAATACTAAAAGTACTAACAGCTCCCAGCACGGATGTGTTTAATTTGCATAAAACTAACATAATCACCAAATATCTTAATATTGTAATACCTTTACTTTTAGATGACATATCTTCCCAAGCTAAGATTTTAAAATGGGGTATCTGAATGTCGAGAATCACATGGAAGACATGAGTTTGATTGAATGTAAGGTCGATTATCATAATTCCAGTGTGCTACTAGTTAAAAATATGTAAATGATTGGAGCATTTGGTTACACTTGATAATATTTAACCCAAGTAATATTTTTGAAAGGTAAAACTGAAAACATTATTTTATGCTTTTTTTCTGAGCAGAAATTTTGTAGTTCTTACATTTACAAGTCATTCATACCTCCAAGTAGTTCCAAATTTCACGAGTGGTTGGTGCAACTAATGGCACTCATATCGCAATCAAATCATCAAAGGATTTCAAGTTTATATACCAAAACATCAGTGGGTTCTCTTAATAGTATTGCAAACTCTATGTTACTATAATTAGATATTTAAAGTTTGGTCGAGTTGCAGGATTTGTATACAATGCAAGGGTGTTGCAGAATTTCTATTTTTCCAGAAGACTGTAACCTCAGAATGTGAATTGTCTGTTGCACATGTAAGCGTATGCAAGGAGGTGCACTTGCTCCTCCTACCGATTATCATTTTTGTTCCCACAGTCATAAGTTTCACATGATTTTGTTATCTTACCTCCTTCTTTAATATACTTTTTGGACACCCAATGCCCACAGATTCATATATTCTTGGAGATCCAAAATACATTTTACATACATGGTTAATAAATACATGCAAACACAATGGTCATTTAATAAAACAGGGAAATAATAACAATTATGTACTTTGACCTACAAGATTCTCAATCATATGAGTGATAACATAAAACTGCAATGATTGCAGTCCGATCATCTGTATAAGGAATTTTAGAGGATAATTAGGGTTAACCTTCTTTGGACTGGCATCTCTTCTAGATTTATGTTACCATTCCTATTTTTGTGTGCCATCCAAATGAAACAGAAATTTAGTATCGACTCTTATACATCTTATCGGCACAGGATGAAATTACTTTAAACTAACCCTTACTTTCGTTTGTGTTTTGTGTTAAACTCGTTAAATTGTGCTATTTATATTTTTTCTTGTGCCTATTATTTTACTTTTTAATGCCACATATACACCATTAATATTGCTTAACCTCATTTATAGTTTTATCCGTGCTTATACTCACTGTTATTCTAACAAAAGATGAATAAAATGCCCTTTAACACAAACGATACTTTATTCTTTATCACAAAACCCGAGGTAAAACAGCGATGGAAATTAGGCAATAGCCTAACCACCAACATCGAAGGCTATAGTAACTTCAAGAAACGCTAGGAGACTACCGTATTTATTTTTATAACGTATAACTTAACTAAGCCCGGCACGGCCAAGCGCGTTAAGGCGTGCGCTTCGTAATCTGAGGGTCGCGGGTTCGCGCCCGAGTCGCACCAAACATGCCCACCCTCCCAGCCATTGGGCATTGTGATGTGACGGTAAATCCCACTATTCGTTGGTACAAGAATAGCCCAAGAGTTGGCGGTGTATGGTGATGACTAGCTGCCTTCCCTCTTGTCTTACACTACTAAATTAGGGACGGCTCGGTGCAGTGGGCTGACAACCTACTCACTTAAATACCTGTTCAGGAAACCGCAGTGATTGCGTCCCTAGTTCCTTGACGGAATCGAGCGGTGGATGATGATGATGATAACTTGACTATTTCAAAATAACTTAATTTTCTAAGTATTTTATTGTTGTTTGCGTAGTTATTGTGAAACTTTTTATCTTATCCAAACAACCTTCATGATACGTTAAAAGAAAAACAGAGTTTGTAGATTGCGTAATGTAGATGTATTGGGAAAGATTGTTATTTAAAAAAGTATTGCATTTGTCGTTATTTATCTTTACAGTCTCTCGTACTCATCAGAGGCAGATCGGGAAAATTATTTTAAATCCAGTTTCGACAAAATGAAAAATATTGTACTTCATGAGGAATTTTTTGTTCAATTTTGTTTTTGCACGAGTGGAATTCCTATACACTCCCCTGAATTTAACAGTGTCTCAAATGGAATTGTGGAGGATATGATGAGTTCTCGAAACAACTGAATTAATTACTGTGCTTAATGCTTCATAACCTACAATACGTACGAGTATTAAAGTTTACAAATGAAACTAAAATATAGTCTGCAAGTTTTTCACTTACAAACCAACGATTATTGCTTTCAATACTGGTTTTACTAAAGTATAGATCTATATGCCTGCAAAGTTACATCAACTGAAACTAATTTAACCAAAATAACTTGAAAAGCCTATTTTATTGCTCAACCACGCCACATTGTTGCCGCGCTGTTAACGATTAATAGGAAAGCTAGTGCTACATTTAAATTGTGTTTAAAAAAACAAAAGGAAGAAAGAGAGAAAGAGAATATATTTCAAAATGGGTTTCGCAAATTTAGACAAAAACACTGACTACCTGGTCAGGCTTACAGAATCTATTATTAATAGATTTAATAAAAAACAATGCATTGTTTCATGTCTTCTCGACGTCGAGAAAATATTCGACACAGTTTGGTACAAGGATCTTAGGTACCGCATGTATGAAATGGACATACCGTAAGAAATTATTTCCTGGTTATTCAACGTTTTGGACAGTAGAAAATGTCAGGGAAAGCTACTCTGAATGTTCCTGTCTAGAGGTGGCATTCCCCAGGTAGGGGTTATTAAACCTATTCTATACATCATGTATGTAAGCAACATGCTACTAAAAGACCCTAATTCTCTTCCCAATTTGTGGATGATGTTGTGGCTTGGAAAAGTGTCCTCATACCAGATATATTAGCAACAGGCCTACGTAGAAGCCCCATCTTAACAACACCATGGAATACTGTGAAAAATATAAAATTAAAATAAACACTCTCAGAAACCAGCTAGTTGCATTCACAAAACATAAACATAACCCACCAAAACTATATATGAATGGAACATTGTTCCAAACTTTTAAGCTTATCTTACCATTCAAAATTAACGTGTGTGCAACATTTAAATAACTTAATGACAAAAATTTGGCAATGAACAAATTATGCAAGAAGTCTAACAGACAAAAATCACGGTACCACACCACACAACATTATCAAAATATACAGAACATACATACGACCGTTCGTTGAATATGCATATTCGATATTGATCAATATCGCACCGAAGTATCTAACAAAATTACAAACAATATAACATTAATTTTTAACAGCAGCTTACAAAGTACCACGCAACACATCGTCCAAATTTATGCATAATTATACCAATATGCAAATTTTAGCCGATAGACTCACGCATAACATTCTAAGTTAGCCCAGCATGGCCAGATGGGTTAAGGCGATCGACTCATAACCTGAGGGTTGCGGGTTCGAATCCCCGTCACACTAAACATGCTCGCCCTTTCAGCCGTGAGGACGTTATAATGTGACGGTCAATTCCACTATTCGTTGGTAAAAGAGTAGCTCAAGAGTTGGTGGTGGGTGGTGATGATTAGCTGCCATTCCTCTAATCTTAAATTAGGGACGGCTAGCGCAGATAGCCTTCGTGTAGCTTTGCGCGAAATTAAAAAAAAACAAAACAGACATCCTAAATTACTTTAGTAAAAATTAGCAAAGAACGACTTATTATGTGAACTAGGCCGCTTTTACCTACATGATGTAAATAGACCTAAACACCTCTTTTCAGTAAATATCTTTCTAAGAAATAGAAAGTCAATCAGGCCACCTTACACTAGGTGACACCTCGCATTAGTTTTAGATTAAATTGAAAACATTATTAGGGTATATATGTTAATGTTCTTAATTTAAGGCTACAACTTTTTAAAATGCATGACATAATGGAACTATTAGTGAGAAGTAGTGTTTATAGACGAATGTATCTGAAAAGAATACATGAAAGTTGTCCTGAGAGGTGCCAGAGTAAGTGCGGTTAACTTTGACCCTCATGTAGCATTTCTTAACTACATTCATTAGGAACCGTGCATCAACGTAGAGGATGAAGAAAAGGTTAATTAAAATGACCTTTACAGGTCATTAGATCGAAACCCCGATAAAAGGAGAGAGAGAAAAGATCAAAATGGAGGAAGAGGTCCAAGCGAACCTAACCCTGCCTGGTCTATAAGATCAAAAACCCGACAGGGAGAAGAAGAGATTAAAAGGAGGTAAACGTCAAATCCTTCCAGGTTCTCAATGACCTGGAAACCCGGTACTGAAACATGAAGCGAGCGAAAATCCCTTAAAATTATTTTACTACTATTTATACACCATCGTTGTATAAAAACAACAACAGGTATTTTACGTATTAATACGCGTTGATGAATATTTATTCTGAACAAGTGCAATTAATTTCGGAACTGTTTGTGACTTTACACAACCGAATGAAGTGAAATACTAAGGCATGAATTTGCAAGTGTTTGTGACTAAATTAAACTAATAATCTAAAAATTACATTCAATGCTACTGGTATTATATTCAAGAACTCGATCCCAAAAAGGCAAAGACCTTGAGTCAGTGTTTTGTGTTTCAATGACAATTCTTAAATCATTAGTTCAGAAGATGTTGAACGAACCTGATCCTTTCAGATTATCAACGACTGAAACATCAAAGATCACAATTTTTCTGTAAAACATAAGCCCACAGGTAATTTACCCGGTGCTCTGACTGCCAAATTCACTTTTACAAATTATGCATAGCCTCTAGCATATATGTATATTTAACTTAAGTGAGATCAAAGGCTTTACCGGAAAGTTACCTAACAGATAAATAATGAAGAACCGTAATTTGTGTGAATTTGTCAGTGCAATCTTTACATGTACACCATGTTTTGTAGGCATCGCTTTTATAGACAAAATAAGACAATTTGTTTGTGCTTAAATCTTAAATAAATGCAGAAAAAAGTTAAGTGTAAAACGGTCTCTTCACACACCACCACCAACAGTCTCATTTTTATAAATATGGGAGTAAAAGAAAACTGAGGTTTAAGAACTTAGTGATGACTCATCTAAAATGACTACTCCATTGTGCAGTTGTTTTATACATGTATTAATTATTATTACTTTTTGAACGTACACTAAGCTGATATTCAATAAAGCGGAAAGAGTGCGTTTTCATTCAGCAAAGCCACTTCGGGCTGTATACTGAGTCCATCAAGGAGAATCGAACTCCTGATTTTAGCGTTATAAATCCGTATATTTACTGCTGTACTAGCCGAAGACGAAGCGGAAACAAAACTGTGTAGATGTACATATCAGTATTGTGTGGCATTTATTTATGAAAAGTAATACAACACTCCTAATTCTTACAACGTTTCTTCATAACAAGTAATGTAACACTCTTCATTGCTCCCCAGTGGCTCAGCGGTATGTCTGCGGACTTACACACCTCTTTCTTTGTGAACCTGACGATGACCGAAGAAGGTTCGTTCTTCTATTTAAAATATTTTCTTAACCCAAACGAACCATTTTTGCATGTAAAATTCTCAACAAGTAAGTTGGACATTCGTTATTTGAGAAGCGTCTCATAAAATCATCAGACGAAAATTTTTTAATTTCTTCCACTGAAACGTCGTAGCAGTTAACAAATGAAATTTCAAACATTTAAATAAATATATTGTGACATCAATGATATAATATTGTGCATTGTTTTCAAACATATAACAAATTTCTCTTCTGGTTGTTGCACTAATTGCTCTTAAATTATTTTGCATTATCTTATATTTATTGTAATGTTCTCTTTGCCTGAAATATTTATATAATTCTTAAAATGTAAAATCTTTCCTTTTTATTGCATACAACTTAAAATGTATTAGTTTAAAATATTTTGTTTAGATTTTAATAACTTTGATAAAATACATGATATAATACAGATCAGACTTTCTAAAGTCAAATATGGCATGTTAATTAACTTGACCTAATTCTTTATGTGAAATAATGTTTAGATAACAAAAATTATGGCTAGTTTTCTACTCTGTTTTTAAGTGGTTATTTTGAAATGTTACCATCACAATGTTATACTAGCAATAGGAATTACACAATCAGAAAAAGAGTAAAACCGAGATAAAATGGTGAAAGCAAAATCAGTGTCTCTTCCAAACGACCTTAGTATGAGCCTGAGAGGACCTCGAAAATGGTCATTTGAAATCTAGAATTGTTGACTAGAGGGAGCACAATTAGTAAACAGTATTTGTTTTTGTTTTGAATTTCGCGCAAAGCTACACGAGGGCTATCTGCGCTAGCCGTCCATAATTTAGCAGTGTGAAACGAGTGGGAAGGCAGGTAGTCATCACCACCCACCGCCAACTCTTGGGCTGCTCTTTTGCCAACAGATAGTGGGATTCACCGTCACAATGTAACGTTTCCACGGCTGAAAGGGCGGGCATGCTTAGTGCGACGGGGATTCGAACCAAACAGTATCTGTCATTTGTAGAACTACTGTTAATAGAAGTACCAAAAGTGATCAGTGGTGTCTTAAGCCTTGGATCTTCTTATCGACTACTAGGAATACTGACCACTAGGTCGCGCTTGGCTTCTAAGAGAGAGTTGTTGGTTGTTGGAGAAGCCATTACAAGGCTGATAGTGGACAAAACGCCATCGAGGGAATTGGATTGTTTGTTTGTTTTTGAAATTTCGCACAAAGCTACTCGAGGGCTATCTGTGCTAGCCGTCCCTAATTTTGCAGTGTAAGACTAGAGGGAAGGCAGCTAGTCATCACCACCCACCGCCAACTCTTGGGCTACTCTTTTACCAACGAATAGTGGGATTGACCGTCACATTATACACCCCCACGGCTGGGAGGGCGAGCATGTTTAGCGCGACTCGGGCGCAAACCCGCGACCCTCGGATTACGAGTCGCACGCCTTACGCGCTTGGCCACGCCAGGCCCGAGGGAATTGGATATGAATAGCTAGAGATCAAGTCAAAGTAATGAGAAGCAATTGTAAGAACAACCAACATGTTTTATGAAAACTAAACTTGCCTGAAATGAAAGAATCTAAGGAGAAATTCTGTTTTACGTTTCAGAGAAACTGCATTACTGAGCAAAACGTATTCTTCACTTGTAAAAAAATATATAAATAATTTGCTCGAACTTTTGTTGTTGAACAAAAACAAAAACGTCCGGTAAGGCCAGGTGATTAAGGCACTCGACTCGTAATCCGAGGGTCGCGGGTTCTAATCCCCGTCACACCAAACATGCTCGCCTTTTTAACCGTGGGGACGTTATAATGTGACGTTTAATCCCACTATTCGTTAATAAAAGACTAGCCCAAAAGTTGGCGGTAGGTTATGATGACTAGCTGCCTTCCCTCTAGTCTTGCCCCCAGTGGCTCAGCGGTATGTCTGTGGACTTAGACGCTAAAATCCGGGTTTCGATACCCGTGGTGGGCAGAGCACAGATAGCCCATTGTGTAGCTTTGTGCTTGATTCAAAAGAACAACAACAACCCTCTAGTCTTACATTGCCAAACTAGGTACGGCTAGTGCAGGTAGCCCTCAGATAGCTTTGCGCGAAATTTCAAAACAAACAAACAAAAATATAAGAGTCAGACTGGAGTAATGGGTACTTACAGAGACCTAAAGATAATAACATAGAATAATATAAGTGTTGTAAATATAACTTTGAATAACACAAAAGCAACATTATTCTATATAAAATAATACAAGTGTTTTAAAGATATCTTTGAATAGCGGAAAGACATTATTCCCTATAAAATTTATCTTCACATTTTAGCTCATAACGAAAAAAGCCCTCCAACTGACACAGCGGTATATCTGCGAACTCACACTGCTAAAAATTGGGTTTCGATACTCGTGGTGAGCAGAGCACATATAGTTCATAATGTAGTTTTGTGATTAATTCTAAACAAACACAATGAAAAGTGAGTTTTTCTATTGAGAATGTTTTATGTGATGTTTTTAAAGACTCGTTGCACACAGTTTCACCTTCCTCTTTCTGGTTACCAAGAGAAATATCATGTAAGAAGTCGGATTTCCTTTATCGATTTTTTTACTTCAACAACAGTCGGTGACGAAATTACCAGGAAATTTCTTATCTTATCACATCCATTTATACTAGAGATAAAGCCCATTAACGGTAAATCCAAATAGTTACTTAAACGTAATTGTTTGTCAGAATGAAGTAAAACTCTTATTTCGGCTATTTTAAGTTAACCGTTTCATTCGTTTACCCTACATTAAGTCTCTTATTTCATATTTACGAAAAACGAAGTTTGATTTCTGCCATGACATTTTTATAAATACAACTTGTTTATCCTGCATAATGTTTGGATGTATCGAGCAAGCAGAGTTAAAACTTAATAGTATACCGTAATTTTTCTATGTGTTGAAAACTTGCCTTGTTTTTTGTATGTGAGTCGATTACCTCTTGAATTTTATTTTTAATGAATTATAGTAATTTACGCCCTCCAGGTGGATCAGCGGTGAGGTTAAAGGTTTGTAAGGTGTTTGATATTTGCGGTTGACACAGAACAGATAGATAGCTTTGTGCTTAATAACAACAACAAAACAAAAACATCTGTGTTGACATCTGTTACGTACTATTATTATTAACTTATCTTTAATTAAACTTACTTTCCATTTACAATAAACTGGCGAATCAGGAAGTTGATCTTATAATTTAGCAAAGAGATCAACGCAAGGCAATAATGGACACACCCTATTTATATGTCTATAAACACAATTATGTCGATATATATACACATATATATATATATATGTACTGGGATTTTGAAATACTACTGAGTAACAAGACAGTTTTCCTCCTCACCAAAGAGCTCTTACAAAACTTAACATTTACCTTCATAAAGCTGTATGTTTTATTTGCTGTGTTGATGTCTATGAAATAACACAAAACGTCATATCTACTTTCATAAAGTTGTGTATACATTAATGTTCGTAGAAGAGATTTTAAAGCACATTCCACACCGTTCTTCTATGCTTTCATGTGTTATGAAAAAATGTGTTTATATATATAAAAAACCTCTATTGAATTTTAGTAATGACTTGAATGAAAATCCTACTTTGGGAAATATTCGTTTACTTCAAAAGGAAAAGTGAAAACAACAAACAGATATCTTTATCTTAGAAAAATTAAAAATATATATATTCAGGAATAAAGTACGTCACGGAAGATTGCTGTAATCACCATCAGTAAATATAATTATCATTATTTTCTGTTAATAGTCACGCAGTTGTGTTATAAGATTAGAAACGTGTGCAAAAATTTGATTTCACAGGTTAATAGAAGTGAAAGACCTCGAATTCTATTATTCATTTGATAAGACAGCTCTTTGGACAGAGATTTGTGTGCACAGTCACAAAATTTAGGTAGTTCAGTAAAAGAAGCCTGATATATGCAGAACAAATATTAGAGGTTGTTGAATAATCTTCACGTGAGTAATTCCATATTTTGTTCACAAACATACTTTAATATTTTATTTTTGAAAATTTACATGAATGAAAACACCACTTTACCAGTTTAGTTCTCCTTTTTTTCTTTTAACAAAGGCTATACCATAACTAGTTTTTTTGTTGTTGTTAAACGAAGGGTTATCTGTATTGTGTCCAACGCGAGTATCGAATCCCCAATTTTCAGCGTTCTTGCCTTAATTATTAGAATAACTGGAACCAGCTTTCATATTATTGTAAATTATTTTAATGTATCAGTAAACCACATCCTGTTTCTTCAATTCAACCGGGGTTCGTTTTCTCGTGGCAGACACAGCTGATAGCCCAAAACTAACAATAAACAAAATCAATCTTCAGTTGTAATAAGTTCATGAAAAAAATCGTATAATATCGTCTTATATTAGATGTGTACGAGCTCTTGTTCAGTCAGTGATTAGTTTACAGACTTAGAATGCTACATTGCAGCGTTCTATTCCACCAGCAGACACAGCGCAGTATAAATTTGTATAAATTTGAGATAAAACAAAGAAACAAACAAAATATTTGTTTTTCAGTTTTTTTACCTATCTTGTTGTAAAACATGTTATATAGTTATATATGTTTACAAATACTTCGATTTATCAAGTTTTAGTGTCTTCAAATATTCTAAATATTTCGACAAGAGAATACAAATTAGTTATTTGTGTTGTCTATACAACTGTTATTGAATTGACAGTAGGAAAATTATATAAGACTGATTACCTGGGTTCAAGTTAGCCCAGTGATTAGCATACTGGACTCTGAATCTATGGATTCAATGTTCGTGTCCCCTTACCTCTACAGAATCCCCGATGTCCGAGTGATAATTCTATAGGCTTATAACTCTAAAAGTCGGGTTTCTATACACGTGGTGGTGAGTGTACGGATAGCCCATTATTTAGCTTTGAGCTTAACAAAAAACAAAGTATATTCATACAAACAAATCGAACTTTGCTATTTGTGGACTAGGCATGTTAAAACATTGACGGTCAAATTATATTTGTTCAGACAAACAAGAATAGCCCGAGAGTTGTCGGTGGGTGCTATTGACTATCTGTTTATCAGTTCAAAATTAAGGGCAGCTAAAACAGATGGTATTAGGTATCTTTGTTTGAATATATATAAAAAAAAAACTTTTCGCCGTGATTTTCAAGATGAAAAAACGTCGAATTTCGTAAAAATTCTTCACTAAGAATGAGAGTTGTAAAAACTGTTTGTATTTCTCTTTAAGCTTTTGGTAGAAAAATCTTAGATTGATTTGACTGCTTTTAGGATTTCTCATAAAAATCTAGCAACAAAGATAAGGTATTAAAACACGCTTAAGCCCATAATGGCAGCGATTGTTATGCCACACACAATATTTTTTTTATGTTATTCTACCTAACATAGAATAAATACTGTTTGAATAAAGTACTGGCGAACGCAAAATTCTTCCTATGCTTACATATAAACACCGGCAGCCATTAAATGTTAAACAAGATCGTAATTTAAAGCCGTTACAGGCCTAGGCTTAGCAGCCTAACTTAAATGCTTGGAATAAAAAATAACAGCTTGCATTTTATTATGCAACTAATTCATACATCTAATGGCACTAATCATTTTATAGCACTAAATATTTTTAGACCGGCTTTTTTAATTTCTAAAGCTTTTTGTTTGTTTGTTTGTTTTGGAATTTCGCACAAAGCTACTCGAGGGCTATCTGTGCTAGCCGTCCCTAATTTAGCAGTGTAAGACTAGAGGGAAGGCAGCTAGTCATCACCACCCACCGCCAACTATTGGGCTACTCTTTTACTACGAATAGTGGGATTGACCGTCACATTATACACCCCCACGGCTGGGAGGGTGAGCATGTTTAGCGCGACGCGGGCGCGAACCCGCGACCCTCGGATTACGAGTGCACGCCTTAACGCGCTCGGCCATGCCAGGCCTTTCTAAAGCTACTTATAGGTAACGATGTTTAGTGAGAAAATGGAGGTAAAAATAATAATTATGCCATTCAATAAATAATATTATGATAGTTTAAATGCAGAAGTAAAATATGGGCGCTTATTTGGGTATAATTGCAATAAAAGATCTACTTTCAAAACAATTAAGTGACTACGGCGAGTACGTTATTATTTTTTAAATATTCTACAGACGTGTTTCTTAACACCTGCTGTCCAGTGGGAAAAAAAAAACGGTTTCAAACTTATTTCAAAAATATGATACTTAGGAAATTTTGGAAGAGTCGGTGATGATACTTTAATTGTATACTTATCTAAATTATATTGTTACATAAATCAAATAAAATCTGTCGTGGTGCCAAGTGGTGTCATATTTTTGCAGTGTGTGTGCTAATACAGTACTTTTAAAACAAATACACGAGTAATATATATGCCATACTGATAACAGTGTTTTAGCGTTACAAGTAGGGCACTTCAAAACAATGGCACTACTAGTATATAAGTCTGTTATTTTTGTTTGCATAGCACTATATTAGTACATATAAAGTTCGAATTTTTGGCAATACAACATTGTAATAATCTAGCCCATATAATGATCATATTTTTGGTGGCACAACACTGTATTAAAAGTATAAACACTTTAAAGACAGTTCTATAAGTTTTAAATCAGTGTGTTCTGGATTCTAATGTTCTAACTCACAATCTAAGATGGCACCACACTTTCTTACAAACATAAAACTATTCAAACAAAGTGTCATAATTGTTTGTTTGTTTTAGAACAAAGCTACGCTGGGCTATCTGTCAGGGAAATCGAACACTGGATTTTAATGCTGTAAGCCCGTTGACATATCGCTTTCCCACCATTGGATAAATGTGATGAGTCTCGTGTTTGTAGCAACATCACACTGTATTAACTGTTTATGTGAAGCATGTTAAACTCCGTGATGAAATAGCAACATTGCATAGTTTGTTACAAAAAGACGTTACATATTTATGATTCGTCTAATGAGCTTAAATATTGTTATCACATAAGTCATATCTTGTGATATTTGTAATGAGCAGTTCTTTGGCAAAGCGTGATTGAAATTGAAATTTTAATTCATTCATGTGAGCTCTGCCATCAAGAGATAAACAGATTAAAAGAAGACGTTAATTGCCAAACGTCTTATATCGTTACTTAATACAGTTAAGATGGCGCTAAGAACTTTTAACCAATTTTAGAATAACACAAAGAGACGTTTAGGATAAAATAATTAAACGAGATAACTCAAACTTAAAGGTATAGGTAAATTAAATATTTGAATATATATAAAATGTTTATTGCGGTACTTAGAATCTCTGATGTCAACTATATATTTGTACAGAATGTATATATATATCTACGGCTAGTTCTGCATTTACCTTCATCTTCTTTTAATTATTATGGTAATCTTTAGGGTTGAAAAATGTTAAGTATCCTGATTAAGTTCTACTAAGTACAAGAATACAGCACAAGTAAGTAAACACCATATTTGTATAAAGTTCTTTTCCATTAAATGTTTATCATTATATTTTCCTATTTTTTTCTTTTCAGGTTTGTTCTGGGTGACGCTGTGTCATATTCGTCAAAATTTTAGTCTGAAATAGATCTTCATTTGAAAAAGTTACAAAAACAAAGTTTGATATTTGGGTTGCAAAGCCTGAAACAAGGAACTAAAAAAAAAAAAAAAAAAGAACCCTCGCTTTTGTCAAACAATAGCAACTACAACAATAAAACGATTGTTAGTTTGAAAATATTTAATTGTTGCCCAACCGTGTGAGAAAGCAGGTAATACTCATCTAGTTGTAAATATTTGTCTACTAAAGAATGGGAAGATACACTGGGAAAAAATGTCGGTTAATTGGCATGCTTTCATTAACAGGCAGTTATTTCCTAGTTGAAATCATTGTAGGCTACTTAACAAATTCGACAGCTTTAATAGCCGATTCTTTTCACATGCTCTCTGATGTCATTGCTCTTGTCATAGCATTCCTGTCAATAAAGGTGAGAATTGATATTAAATAAATTATTTCGATAAATAAGGGCTGAACATTCTTCCATTATTCTTGCTACTTTTTAGTTTATTGAAGTTGAAAACATAAGGGATTCGAACATTCGTAGTTCTTGACCTATTATTTCACTAAATTAACTGAGCTTCAGAGTCTAAAAATCTGGGGACTCTTGATTAAACCTATAATATGAGGTCGTGGGTATCACAGCATTTGTGATCCAATAATTCAGTGTGAGTCCCCACAGGGGGACAGCGGTAAATTTAGGGACGTATAATTTGGGGTTCGATTCCAGACAGTGGACAGCACATAACCAAATGCGACTTTGCTTCAAAAAAAATTAATAGGCGGTAGTAACCTGTTAGCTAAGTAATACTTCAGTTAGAATTTCTTTTGGCAGATTCAATCTAAATTAATTTATCCAGAGTCACAGTTGTGACTTCAGCTAGCCCCCAAGTGGCTCAGCGGTATGTCTGCGGACTTACACGCTTAAATCCGGGTTTCGATACCCGTGGTGGGCAGAGCACAGATAGCCCATTGCGTAGCTTTGTGCTTAATTCAAAAACAAACAAACAAACAGACTTCAGCTAAGTTAGAAAAAATGTCGCTTCTATGACTTCGTATATAACCAAACTATATGCAGAACCAAACTTATGGCCCAGTATGAGGCCATTATTTTTATGTTTCCTAACATATCAAACACTCAAGTATCATATTTAAAGAAATGAAATTTAATATATATTCATAGAGTAACAAAAGTAATAATGACAAAGTGGCCCTTCAGTGGCATAGCAGTATGTCTGTGAGCTCACACCGCTATAAACTAGGTTTTGATACTCATGGTGGGCAGAGCACAGATAGCCTATATTGTACCTTTGTACTTAATTCTAAACAAACACGACAAATTGATTTTTTTGCTTACTATCCTTCAGAAAGCAAAACAGTAACTTTACAGAAATTTAATACGTTATATGAAATCGAATTTGGAACCTTACCACGTCTCCATGTCCAGTCATGCTTTTTCTGTCGAACGTCTATATAGAAAATAGCCCTGCAATGTAGTTTCCATTGTAAAATTTTCCGTCATAAGGTTGTCATTTCCAATGTCATTATACCTACATATAAGTTTCCATAAGTTGTCAGTGTGCGATAATGACAGTTTCCCACTGTTTTCAAAAGTTGAATCAAACAGAAATTATTAAGCGAATTGACCAATAAGTCTTCATATGGAATAGCATGTGTGTCTGCTTTATTCTAAAGCTGATTTAGATGTGTGAAATTGACCAAGCATCTCTTGAAAGCAGCTCGTGTACACGTGATCAACGGGATAATAAAAATGTCAATATTAGAAGGTAATTTACTTCCATCACTCCGGTTTAATAAATAGGTGTTACTCCAGTTCAGTTAATAAGTTTTAAATTATGTGCTAAATTAACTCTAGCCGCGTGTGGAGTGAAGAGAAACAAGAATTTATGACCACCCCGGGTTATTTTTCGACCGCCTTCGGGAAGCGAAATAATAATTTAAGCCAAATACCTACCAAGAAATAACACACTAGTTTAGGCTCTTATTGGTGGTCCATCTTCTCATAAGTTTGAGGCCTTACTACATTATAATTCACCTATAGAATTAAATTCTGTGTTATTATTTTTTTAAAAATTTCTGTGTCGTTATGTATTGTTTATAGATGTTTTCAGTCTCCGTCACAGTAGCGATTCCAGACGACATAAACTTGTTCCGAGAAAGTAACTTATACTTGAGTCTTATATAATATCGTTTAAAGATTCATTTAGTATATATTTCTTACAGACTTTTTTGAAAAGTCAGAGAGGATTGGCTCTCTAAATTAATATGTTTGAGTTTACAAGTCCCTAATTTCATGTACTACTATACGGTTTTCAGATGTCCCCCAAACAGTGGTCGAAGAACACTTTTGGCTGGGCCAGGTCCGAAGTTTTGGGAGCGTTAGTGAATGCTGTTTTTCTTATAGCTCTTTGCTTTTCCATTTTTGTGGAAGCTTTAAAACGTTTCTTTGAACCAGAAGAAATTTTTGATCCTGTCTTGATCCTGTACGTGGGTGGTTTTGGGTTACTTGTAAATATCATTGGCTTATTCCTCTTCCATGGTGAGTTTTATCAGTTTCTTAATGATCATTATAGTTCCTTTCTTACCTCTTTTACTTTCTGCTTATCTTCCATTAGTCTCAGACTAATTCAAATAGGTATACAGGGCATCAAAATATTAAAGATTAACCATCAATTAAATAATCTTAATGTATAATTTAATATCTTTATGCGCGGATAGTTAGATTATTCCATTTTAAAGACTATTAAGATAAAAATGTTAAAGATGACCCAGATGCTTTGCTTATAACGTTCACAATCAAAATAGACCTGTATTGTCTAAGGGTGTACTTGTTTAACTTGACATTTTTCTTTCTAACATCGTAAGAGCACGGTCACAGTCACAGTGGTCATAATCATGACAAAAAACACACCAAGTCCTCTGGTAAAGAGCATTTGAAAGAAAATGGCACACCAGGAAGCGAAGCTATTTTCAGCATAGACATAAACACACCTGCTGTGGATGGAGCTCAGAAGCCTAAGAAAAAATTGGGTAAATACAAGATCAATGATCTATGTATGTTTTGTATCGAATCCTTTTGATCTTCAGCTATTATATGAATTTCAGAAAATGTGTATAATATATTTATACTGTACAAAATTATGTTTTACTTATGAATAACAAACTTATTTATAAAGTGTGTTAGTTTTCGCAGTTGGTTGATATTTTGTTAAATACAAACCAACAAGCTGTACTGTGTTTTGATACCTGATTTTTACAAGTTTTTCAGTTGTTACCATACTTTGGTGTATAATTTGAAACAGCCTTTACAGATATTAAATCGTCTTTATCATACTATAGTGTCTAATTTTAACTATCCTTTATAAATATCAAATCTATAATTGCATGAAACTTAAGTTGTTTTACCTAAAATTAAATTATTTTTATCATCTTCAGTTATTCCAAAGAATTTTAAAATATAATGGAAATTAGATGTTATCTTGTGAGGTTCAAACAATGTTAGAAAACGGTAAATGTTAGAGAAGTGTAAACTTTCGCACAGACATAAAACTGACTGACCGACCTTAAAGTTATAATTTACATTAAAGTGTAACGTTTATTTCATTAAAATGGTTGCTAGTAGTAAATAATATTTCATGAAGGCCTTGTAAACTGAACTTACAAAAACAATTTCCATCATACGTGCCCGGCAGGGCACTAGAAGTGTAATCTGAGGCGGTTTCGAATCTCCATTACTCTAAACATGCTCCTCCTCTCAGATGTGGGAACATTGTAAAGATACGGTAAATCCCACTACTGGTAAATGAAAAAATAGCCGAAGAGTTGGCGGTGGATGGTTATGAGTAACTGCGTTTCCTCCAGTGTTATACCGCTAAATTAGGGACGGCTAATCCCCTATATCCCTCGTGTAGTTTTACGCGAAAGTCAAAAATAAATCATTATACGTATATTTGTGTGCTGGTTAAACAACCGTAAAGTGCATAAAGTGTGACTAGTGCAAACAGATCAGCCCATTATAAATACTTTTGTGGATTTTAAGATTAGTCCTTAAACGACGGCCATCATCAATTGATGCTGGTACCTACGACATTCCCGCTGTTTAAGGGTTAATTCGGCACCTTTAGCAAGCGTTCTTCGCTAGTTTCAGATATTGCAAGTAGCAAATAAATATATTTTGTGATAACTAACCATCTTCACTTTTTAAATTAAAGTGCGTTGTAAAGAGATTGAGCACATTATTTACTTTAAAGAAAGCTCGGTCGTAAGGTTGTCACGTCCAAAGCACACCACTCCTTTATGCACAATCTATAAAGTGTACACAGACTGCTGTTTCCCAGCGCTGAAATCCATAGATGCTTGTTTGTTTGTTGTTGTTTTTTTAATTTTGCGTAAAGCTACACGAGGGCTATTTGCGCTAGCTATCCCTAATTTAGCAGTGTAAGACTAGAGTGAAGGCGGCTTGTCATCACCACCCACAACAAATAGTGGGATTGAACATAACATTATAACGCCCCCACGGCTGAAAGGGCGAGCATGTTTGGTGCGACGAGGATTCGAACTCGACACCCTCAGATTACGAGTCGAATGTCTTAAACCATCTGGCCATGCTGGCCCGTCCATAGATGCTACTTACAGTGACTTCAGCTGGAATGTATTGATAAGGAGTACCAGAAATATCCGTTTATTATTCAGCTTATTGACATATACGACGGTTGAACGAATGAAATGTCGTGGAAGAAACCAGTGTCGCTTTTGCCACTGACCTTTGTGATTGTGGATTCTCACCTGTTACAAGACGCTACACTTTGTTTCAGAAGAAGTTTAGACAAAGTAGAATATTATGTTTGAGAACCCTAACTGACTACAATCGTTGAAAGCTGAAACATCGTCTCCTTTTATTTTAACAGGCAATTGTAGTCTGTTAAAGATGTCCAACCTACTATGTCATACTTTGTTTATCACGGCTGTGGTAAGATTTATTTTAAGACTCTTTAAAGTTGCTCCTTGTACTCCAAAATGATCCATATTCCTTTGCTTTCCATTGCCATTAAGTACAAGGTACTTATATATCACTGTCTTGGAAATTCTAACCTTCGTGACTTGAGTGTAAAACTATTTTCCATTGGAGAGGGCTCTTACGTATCCTTCCCAGTCTATGCATATTTTCAAAATAGATAATTTGTTGAAGTTTATTTATACGTAATTGGTTCGGTGATTATTTCGATATTTCTTCAGCGCCGTGATAGGTCAGTTCATAGCAGCATGACAATTCCAGCGCATCAAGTTTCTCACATGAAGGCCTGGCATGGCCGAGCGCGTTAAGGCGTGCACTCGTAATCCGAGGGTCGCGGGTTCGCGCCCGCGTCGCGCTAAACATGCTCGCCCTCCCAGCCGTGGGGGTGTATAATGTTACGGTCAATCCCACTATTCGTTGGTAAAAGAGTAGCCTAAGAGTTGGCTGTGGGTAGTGATGACTAGCTGCCTTCCCTCTAGTCTTACACTGCAAAATTAGGGACGGCTAGCACAGATAGCCCTCGAGTAGCTTTGTGCGAAATTCCAAAAACAAACAAACATTCTCACATGAACATTATCTATAGTACAGCGATCGTAATATTCGCGTATTGGACAAACAGCGGTATGTCAACGGACTTACAACGCTAGAAACCGAGTTTCAATGCCCCTGGCCGGCACAGAACAAATAATCCATTGTACAGTTTTAAGCTTAACTACAATCAAATTCATAAACAATTTCGAGATTATACCCTTTCCCTGTCTCTTCAAAAACAAAATAAAAAATAAACATGAAATGCAGATAGATAGTGTAAAAAAATTAAATGCCCTATTGTGGTCTCTAAAACAACGTGCAAAACTTCGGTAAATATAACTTTTATTCAGTAGAAAATACAGAGCTGCTCCTGTAAACGTTACCTCGATGATTTAAATTAACACATAATATATAACTGTATCCACAAATTCAACAGCAATTTGTCTTTAAATTTTCACTTTACAAGTGTTGATGCATCATAGAGGCTGTTTTGGAAGCGAAAAACAGGTATGGCTCGTCCGTATCTTACAATAATACGTAGTTAAATGGATAAGCCTTTCCAGTTAGAAAGTTTTGACATTATTACAGTAAATAACATATGTCATTAAGGTACCTTCCTGTTTATCAAAACCTGTTTGACACATTATTACTTGATTTCTTCTCTTTGCAATTTTTAATCGTTTGATGTAAAATTCTATTTCAATTCATTAATCTAATGATTAAGTATATTTTATTTAAGAATGTGTTTATATTCCGATATGTTGATTATTCTCCTACGTGAATACTTTACCGAAGTTTACACGTAATCATCGTGTTTATATGACATCCATATGATCTTACGTACTAGCCTATCAGTGATACAGATAAGAAGTGGGGTCACAAAAAAATTATTGATTATCCTTGGGTTAGCGCAAATTTATAATTATATATATTTTTTCTTTCATTGTGTAAACTAAGTGATTGTTGATGGGCACGTGATCGTCGCGTATATTGAATTAAACGTACTTTATATTGATTGTTGTTATTTTCATTCCTGTATCCAAGTCCAATACGTAACTCTATGATATACAGCTTTATCACGAGTTTTCTACATTCTATAGTGACAGATTGTTTCTCGAATATTGATTATCTTGCTTCTGACTTGTCGTAGCGACAACACATGGTCCAAGGTTCTAATATTACGTTATTTTAGCCACCTCAATTCTTTGTTATTTTATTAGGAAACGTTTTCTGCCAACTAGGATATTTCAGAGTACTTTAAGTTTGGAATATCCTCTGCTGGCTGAGCTGTGACGTCAACTAAAACTGATACCTGGCTAATGCTCTCAAAGAACAGAGGTTACAAGGTGATTCAGTCCACTGGACGACGAAAACTAACTGATGTTTGAAATACAAGCACACTTTCTTTGATTAGTTTTACTTGTCTTTCGTAATCAGTTCGGTAGAAATTCATCATGAGGGACAAAGGCTGGTGAGCTAGTTATGATCCACTGAGGGCGACTGTCAATTTGTCTGTGTAGGCGTACATGCTAATTCGTATGCTGTGTCCAGCTAATGACCGTTCTTATTGTTATTTAAAGTGTCCAATCTCTTCATTTATCACGCAAATTAAAACTCAGTCAACTTATCAAGTATAAAATACGACTGTTTTTGATTGACAGGCTGTTAACTGCGGGTTTGCCTGTCTGGTACTTATTGAAAAATCGGTTTTTGAGGCACAAAGAAAGCGTGCGTATAGCGTCATTTATTTGTTCACAGAGTAATAATAAATATACGCATCGTCTGAGCTGTGCCAGTCATATTGTTCAAATTTAGTGGACCTGGTAGTTAGGGTGTTCGACTCGCAATTTGTTGGTTGTGGTTTCGAAACCGGCGTCATACATGCTCAACTTCTCATCCGTAAGGTTATTATAAAGTTACGTTCAATCCCACTATTTGTTGGTAGAGTAACCCAACAACTGTGTGTTTATGTGTGTGTGTAGGGGAAGTTGCCTCTGGTCGGCAGTTCAAAATAAGAGGCAAGGGCAGACAGTTTCAATAACTTTACCATAAACAAAGAACTTTAAATACTCAAAATAACACATGTAAGTTACTAGTTTCTGTATACTTCGTAATGAAAATTAAGAAAATATTAACACATACTCACCAGGGACACAAATTAGTGAGCTGACTAATGAAACTAATTTAATTCATGATTTATCTGGATAGATACTAAAGATTTAACTCATTTCTGTAGCTTGGCTGAGTACATGTCTGAGAAGCAATGATAAATTTATGAACTTATGAAGCTACTGAGCCACTGAGGAATATACACAATGATTTAGTCAATTTCATTGTTCTAAATTGTGCCTTTCCTGGTATTATTCCAATAAATCTACTTCACTCATCAGACGACTACACTTCATAAAACAAGAAATAAATACTTACTTATCCTACATAACTAATCTCAAGCCTCTCGTTGGTTTAAAACTTTAACAAGAGCCAACAATGAACAGGGCCTCCAAATGAAAGACATCTTGTTTGTTCAAGAGCTGAGGTCTGAGATAAGTTGTTTAAAAATATACAACATTATTCGACAGAGTAAATGCAGAATGAAGCTTACCTTTGGGTGCTCTTACTAACGTGGTTGATTCTGAGCAGAATACCAAACTGGACAAGCAGAAATGTCAAAAAAACATGAAATATGTTATATCATTTAATTCATTTTTAGCCTTTAGATTTCTAACTTCTCTGTACATTGCTACCAAAGCATCATAAAGACTTACAAATTGGTACCTCAGGGTCTTGATATTTTCTACTTGGCTTTTCTAGTGCTGTCTGTAATATCACTAGCATTTTGCTTCAATATTCCCCAATGCTGGATTGAAACTAAAATCAACACAAGTTTTCACTGCTATCCAGAAGACTCAGTTGTTTACTAAGTTCACCCCATGATAATTAGGGTGGTATTTCATAAATAATTTTAAAAGTAGTCTCGCCAGAATAATCTTCAAGATTCTG
Organism: Carcinoscorpius rotundicauda; assembly: GCA_011833715.1. Taxonomy (NCBI): domain Eukaryota; kingdom Metazoa; phylum Arthropoda; class Merostomata; order Xiphosura; family Limulidae; genus Carcinoscorpius; species Carcinoscorpius rotundicauda. The sequence continues at coordinate 104,973,537 of CM022391.1, forward strand.
TTGAACTTATTTTGGAATTTCTGGAATGTCTTTCTCTTCTTTGTCTATGGCTTCATGTTATTTATTTGCTTCAGTAAATGATTCTGTTGCTACTGCATCATTATGGTCGAATGATGAAAGTTCTTTACATCTGTTTCCGAAGCCGAAACACTGCTGAAATCAAAATGAGTGATATACAAATATAACTAAATAGCGTTTATTATAAATACTGTTATTTTCCATTTAATTTCTTTATTTGAGGTGTCCAATTAAATATTGATGCTTGTTCGTTTTGTTTTAGTCGCTAAGCGCATACCTACATAAAACCTGAATAACTGTATATTACACGAAAACTCTGTCTATATAAAAAAAAGCATTACCTTAATGAAATTAAACAATTCTGCAAGGGTCCTTGCAATATCTAAAGATTATCTCAACGCCATTGATGGGCATGGAGTAATATTATGTTAGTATTATTAACTATATTGTTAACATAACAAACGATAAAGTACTAAGCCTAACTTTTCATCTAGTATACCAGTTGCTTTGATAAACTTAAGATTGCAATATCTCAGAGTAAAGTTCATAGCTTTGACTCTTTCATTTAAAAAACTCAAGATTGCACTATCACCAAACAAAAATTGATATTTTTGACTGTTTTATTGGGTAGTTCCGAAATTGAAACTTTTTATCAATGATACGAAGACACTTTATATAAGTAAAGATATTTAGTGGTATCATAATAAAACTAGCTTTATAATTCTTATCTTTCAAGACAATTGTAGCCAGATTACATGAAATTACTTTATATAAATACAGAAATTCAACGGATTTATAATAAAATTAACCTTTAGTTCCAACCATTCTAAGCAGTTGTAGCCAGATGATGTGAAAATACTTGATATAAGTAGTACCATAATAAAACTAGCTTTTAATTTCTTATCTTTAAAGACAGTTGTAGCCAGATGGTACGAAATTACTTTGTATGAACACAGAAATTCAACGGATTTATAATAAAACTAACTTTTATTTCCTATCTTTTTAGACAGTAGTAGTCAGATGAATATGAAAGGAGTTTTTCTTCACGTGTTGACTGACGCCCTTGGATCTGTGATTGTAATCATTAGTGCCTTGATCATTTGGCTGACATCATGGGAATATCGATTTTATGTTGACCCAGCATTAAGGTAACGGATTACAATGCTTATGCTTTTCTTTGCGTCATTTAACCCTAAACAAGCATACTTTGTTTACAAATTACGAAATAAGAAGCATTGTTTGTTTTGAAGTCAAGCACAAATTACACAATGGACTATCTCTGCTTTGCCCACCATGGCATCGAAACCTGGATTCTAGCGTTGTAAGTCCGCAAACACACCGTTGTGCCATGGTCAATAAAGTTTGCTTTGGACGCTTCATTCCAGCTTTAATTCAGAAATATATGTTGTTTTTCCGAATTAAGGTTTAACTTCCAAACGCACTTATAAGTAATTTCAAATTACCTTATATTTTTAAGCAAACAAGTTGTAGTAGTCGCCAAAAATTTCAGAAAATGGGATTTGTTTTCTTTATTAAAAGGCGAGAATTCAAGGTACTTGTGTAAATATTAATACAATATCCAAGTAATTAATGCTTTTAGAGCATAATTAAAAACGTTATTCTAATTGTGTACTAAACATCGATGGCTGTTTGAGTATTTTAATTCACTTTTGGGGACTTAAAACATCACAATGTAATCACAAAATTTCCAAATGTGCTACCATAAATCACATTTCAGGTTAAATTAGATTATATTTTCTATCGATCTACGAGCTTCATTACATAAATCCGGTAAGTAAAAACATTTTTTTTCCAAAGTTAACAAGATAGGGATGATTACACAAAACAATAAAAAATATGTGTTTTCTTATAGCAAAGCGACATCGGGCTAGCTGCTGAGCCCACCGAGGGGAAGCGAACCCTTGATTTTAGCGTTGTAAATCCGGAGACATGCCGCTGTACTAGCGAGGGGCAAATACAAACATCTTTGCATAAATAGCCAGTAAATATTGAGACAATCTCATGGTTATTAGTCAATGAATTTATGTAATTGACAGAAATTAAAATTTTAATTTAGCCACATATGAAAGTTATTTTTGGAAAATCATGTAGTTATTTTGGTATTATTTTGTATATTTGTCCCTACCGTGTCTTTGTACTTTTCCCACCCATTGCCATCCCTACATCAAGCTTAATATTTGCAAAAAATAAAACAAAAGAAAACAAACACTTTTATTACTTGTTCGTCTTATTTTTAAACAATTACCTTGAAGTATGTTAAAAAGTAAACACTTGTTTTATTTTTATAATTCATTGGTAATATATAGTGTTAATACTGTGTCAGTCTTTCTCAGTTTCTTCATTGCACTTGTGGAATGACCTCGAATTTTGATATTTTACTATAAAATTAGCTAAAATAGATATTTACCATTAATTATAATCTTGATTTTTCATGACTTAATGCAAGGAATCTACATTAATGAAATAGCATGAAAAATGTATAGTTACTACATTTACGTCTGTACTATTTTTGGCACCATCGTCTTCACATAATTTTACATTTACAAATGTCTGTATTACTTTTTTTCTGGCGTGTTATTCTTGTTACTAAAAATCAGTGCAATCTATTAATGTGGCAATGAAATTTAATATCGGGTGTATTGATTTTTTCTTTACTCTTTCATTTCATACGTAATAAAGAGGTTCGTTCCCTAAATACAGCGATTATAAGGTGTACAAATTATTGAATATTCTACATGTTGCAGTAATCTAATATGCATCTATTACTGGCTGATATTTTCTGTCTTATCCTGTACTTAAACTTTCTAAAGGAACGTCATATTACTATAAGAAAGCTAACTTCAAGGGATAATAATAACATTGTTTAAACCGGAATTATAATTTTTTTAAACTTATACTAAGCACCACCGCCCTTAGTGGTAGCCGATTTTCAAGTGATCTTAAAATACCTTTATTCAAATTACGTTATTGCAAAAACGTCACACATCACACTTTTGACTAGTATAAGAAATTAAAAGAAAAAGATTGGTTCTTTAACTCTTTCCAAGTTCTCCATTTTAGCAACACTTTACAATGACCTTGGGAGTCACACAGTCTGTAACACATTCGATAATGGTAAGTAGATGCTCAGATAAGGCTATAACTTTAGTTATAGCAGTTATGAGTAAGCATCATAAAGTAATAGAGTGAATGTGGCAGCCATGTTTCAGAATACTAAGAACTCCCAAACGGGAAGAATTATAGCCTAAACCTTATGAGCTAATTATGACGTATGATAAAATAAAACAGCACTAGTCATAAAAAGCTACAGATAAAGATTGTTTTGTCAAAAAACAAAGTTACCATTAGTCTTTCGAATGCGGTTGTTCTACACGTCTTGTTTTTTTGCTACATGTTTATCTTAATTCTCACTTCGCGCGTGTGTCGCATAAAAGTTAAATTTGCATTTGTTATCTGCTCTCTTAGTTAGTTTTGTACGCCCGCGTCGCGCTAAACATGCTCGCCCTCCCAGCCGTGGGGGTGTATAATGTGACGGTCAATCCCACTATTCGTTGGTAAAAGAGTAGCCCAAGAGTTGGCGGTGGGTGGTGATGACTAGCTGCCTTCCCTCTAGTCTTACACTGCAAAATTAGGGACGGCTAGCACAGATAGCCCTCGAGTAGCTTTGTGCGAAATTCCAAAAAACAAACAAACAGTTAGTTTTGTTCATTTCTTTAAGAGATAAAGTTTATTAAAACGTAAATTGGAAAATATTCGTATTTCAAAATAATTCTTTAAGATTACATAAATGATAAAATTGTTTATTTTGGTTTTCTCTTTTAGTGTTATTATGGTGTGCCTCATCATGGCGTCAACATGTCCCTTGTGTGAGTATTAATGATTTTGTTTGTTAATACTTTCTCTACATCTCATTCTAACAACAAAATGTAATCTACGTGTTACTCATGAAACATATTATGTAAACTGTGAATATTTTTCCTTTTGACTAAATTATCACAATATGTTGACATTATTTAGTAATATTATTTTTTATCTACTCAGAATATTATTATATTTTAAATAACAACCACAGCAAACTTGATTCAGTATGTATTTTGTTGTTAAGACTAACAGTAGTAGCTACATAACATTAGTCACTTGTCAATCAATTATATTATTTTGATCAATTACATGCAAGAAGTAGAAACACGAATAAAAGCTTTTAAAATAACTAAAATTATTACTTTTCCCTGAGGCTTAATACGGTTTTAACGAATTCAAAAAGTGAATACTTTTTCTCTGCTGATAATTATCAGATGAGTTTATACACTAAAGCGTAAAAATAATAAACATTGTAATTTTGATTACCTTTATAAATGTGCATCTTGCATTTTAGAAGTTATTATTAAGTGCTCGTCAAATAAATATATTGTCTTACCTTGGAAACAGTTCATGCTTCAGGAAAACCTAACGCACGATATTTGTTTGTTTTGGAATTTCGCGCAAAGCTATACGAGGGCTATCTGCGCTGGCCGTCCCTAAGTTAGCGGTGTAAGACTAGAGAGAAGGCTACTCTTGGACAACTCTTTTACCAACGAATAGTGGACTACACAGTCACTTTATAACGCCCCCACGGCTGAAAGGGTGAGCATGTTTGGTGCGACGAGGATTCGAATCCGCGACCCTCAGGTTACGAGTCGAACGCCTTAACCCACCCGGCCATGCCAGGCCACACGATTTTTAAAAAGTACTGATTTTGAATCATTCTACCTACATATTTTTAAATGAAATAACAGAACGTCAGCTCACAATGCAGTGAATGTTAGTACTTTATGTGGTATCACAGAAGAAAGATTGTCTCAGAATATGAGATATTCAGTATATTTCTTAAAATGATAAAAACTTACTGCTTTCATTGTAATAAGTGATTTTGCCAGAGTAACATAGCTCGAAAAATAAATTCTTTTTTTTATTTTCCTTTATGAACCTAAAATGTTTAAAACGTTCTGTTGCGTGAGAATGCATGTGTGTTCTTCTGCTGGCTTTAAGCAACTACAATATTCACTTGGTAACTGGCTATTTATGTTATACCAGTGGCTGATTCCGCCAGGATTCTACTGCAGACAGTTCCAACACACATTCAAGTAGATAACTTAGAAAAAAAACTACTTCAGAAGGTAAGTTACAGCCTTATTCCTTCAACATCATCTCTAAGGTAAAATTTTTCAATGACAAGAATAAATACGTTTTATTTAACTGAGCGAAGATTGTTCTTCTTTTACTTTTTGTGTCACTTTAAGCTATAAACATTTTTAGCAGGGCACTTGATATTCATGAGATTTTTAAATTACCCATGTAAAAAAAAAATAAAGTGAAATTGTAAATTCCATCCACGTGTATGGCCCACATCGGCCAAATGCAGGCTCTTTTTATTTGTTACCTCAAACCTTAAATCTATAAGATTAGGGTTCATACATAAAAAATAAAATAGCAGACTGCAACTTCTGCTAGTTCATCAACCAGGATACGTAGCTGCCAATAAATTGGATTTAATGAAATGGTTAATGTGACAAATAGTGCCATGTTTGTTAGCAAAAAGCTACTCGAGGGCTATCTGTGCTAGCCGTCCCTAATTTAGCAGTGTAAGACTAGAGGGAAGGCAGCTAGTCATCACCACCCACCGCCAACTGTTGGGCTACTCTTTTACCAACGAATAATGGGATTGACCGTGACATTGTAACGCCCTCACGGCTGAAAGGGCGAGCATATTTGGCACAATGGGGATGCGAACCCGTGACCCTCAGATTACGAGTCGCACGCCTTAACACGTTTGGCAATGCCGTGCCAATAGTGCTAAGAAGTATGGTGTTTTGTAACATAAAAGAAATCTACGATAGTTGATTTATAAGGAAGACAAATATTAGTCGTAATCTAATGCTGGTATTAAAATAAATCACTGGCCTGGCATGGCCGAGCGCGTAAGGTGTGTGACTCGTAATCCGAGGGTCGCGGGTTCGCGCCCGCGTCGCGCCAAACATCCTCACCCTCCCATCCGTGGGGGTGTATAATGTGACGGTCAATCCCACTATTCGCTGGTAAAAGAGTAGCCCAAGAGTTGGCGGTGGGTGGTGATGACTAGCTGCCTTCCCTCTAGTCTTACACTGCTAAATTAGGGACGGCTAGCACAGATAGCCCTCGAGTAGCTTTGTGCGAAATTCCAAAAACAAACAAACAAACAAATAAATCACATCAGTCGAATTGTTACAGGCAACTGATTTCCTAAAAGACGAAAATGAACGGTAATAACTCTCCAATGATGCAGCACGTAAGTCTGGAAAAGTTGACACAATAATGTTAAAACCAATCATGAAAAAAATAAATAAAAAATCTTTACAACTAAACATCAATTTAATTTTTTTTCAAGTAAATGAAGAAAACATATTAAACTATATATGTAATACTGATATAAGATAGGAAGAAAACCGTTGTAAAAAACATGTTTTGTTTTCTTTGCTTTTCAGGTTGACGGAGTGCTAGCAGTTCACGAGTTCCATATCTGGCAACTGACTGGAGAGCGAATAATTGCTTCGGCTCACATTTTATGTCGTAATACGCATGAGTACATGGAAACTGCTGGGAAAGTGAAGGAATTTTTCCACGAACAAGGGATTCATTCAACAACAATTCAAGCTGAATTCATTGAATCAGAATACATTGTAAGATGTATTTATTGTCGCAATTTTTTTCCAGTTTTTCAGAGCTTTTTGTACATATACATATATTTACTTGCTGGAATACTCGTTTCCTAGACGAAGTTATATAAGGACATATCTTAGGACATGAAAAGTTGTTTCATTATACGTAATTATAAAATACAAGAAAACGCCCATAAAAATGCAAACCGCAAGTTTTTATGTATCTCTGCATGAACCAAACAAATCTTCACGCCAAATTTAGCGAAGATCCATCAAAATAGGGCAAAGTAATGGTTAAAAAAAACATGCACAAAACGTTATATTTGTATGTCTCAGCACAGACTTAACAAACCTACGTACCGAATGTTGTGAAGACTTATTAACAATAGTCAAAGTAGTAGTAAAAAAATGTCCATAAAAATCACGAATGCTTAAGCCCTAATTTAGGGGTCGACAACCCTTCAAAGAAAATTGAGCCGTCTTCTGTTTTTTGTCTAAGACCAAAAGATTTCGAAAGCCGTAATATGGCCTAACGGTCTAACCTAAATAATAAAATGTTCCCTCATGGGACAGCGATAAGTCTTCGGGTTCACAACGCTAAAATCAGTTGCTGTATTCCTCTCGGTGGACACAGCAGATAGCCCAAGGGCTGCAGGTTACTGGCGTTTGCCCTAATTTCTTATCTTGTTATCACCACTAAGAGATATATCCAAGTTCAATGTAACTGGTTTTACAGATTAGGGCGTTATTCTAGGTTAGCTTAGGTTGCAGTCTTGACATCTATTACTGTCCTAAAAACTCTTGCGAGAGCTTATTGTTTCATTGAATAAATACTAAGTAATTCTTTCTTCAAAATATTACATTTTTTTCTTCTAAATCATTGAATAATTTTGTTTTATAAAAATATCCTTCCTCAGGAAGGTCCTTGGTGAAATATTCGAAAAAAAAGATAAATATTTTTCACACATATTCTTTAGTATAATATCATTGATTTCTGAAAACATATTAATAAAATATTTACTTAGATTTACCTTTTAGAAATAAAACCAAAAATATTTACAGTTATATACCGGTTATTTAGCTATTCGTTTTTATGAAGTGCAATTAACTTATTGTAGTTATGAACTGTGTGTCAATACATATCAACTATTTTTTTTATTTCACGATAGGTTATTTGTGCTGTGCTCATCACGAGTATCGAATCCCGGTTTGTAGCGTTGTGAGCCCCAAGACTTGCTGCTGAGCCACTGGGTTGGCCTTCATTTTGAAACTTTATGTGTTTCAAAACGATCCCTGAAAATAGTACTATCTGTAAATAATTGGAGCTGTTTATTTAACTCAAGTGAAAGTTTTCATGCTTACGTATTTTATTTCATGGACTTGTATGGTAAGAATTTGAAATGGGAAAAATTTAAACAATTTCTTCACTTTCAATTATCCCTCAGTTATAAGTCAAGAATAATAATGCTAAAACTGGGTTCGATACCAGTGATGGGGACAACGAAGGTGTTCCATGATGCAGGTTCAAGTTTAACAATAAAGGAGAACAAAACAAACAGTTTTAGTTTGTTTCAGTAAATAGAAATTGCCTTGAAATAACTTTTATAACTTATCTCTGTAGTCAGTTCGGAATTTTTACTTAGTTTATCATTAAGGTTATTGAATTCATTGATGTAAACGAATATATATTTCTTTTTTTACGGCGAGTTACTCAAAGGTTTTACTCTTTCAATAAACATTCTGTTTCCTTCTATAGCACCAAGATTGTATATTAAACTGTCCCACAGAAAACAACTGTAAGTCACAAACATGCTGTGGGCCTCGAAATTTAAAAGAAAAAAACGTCACTTCAAATAAAGCAGACACAACCAACTTACCAATGCCACCTATATCTGATAATGAACATACAAGTGACATCGCCATTGACGAGGGAAATGGTTCGTTTGACACAGAGTTGACAGCTGGCTGTTACGGAAACTTTAAGAAAATAGCTGACGCTGAGTGAGACCAAAGTTAATTTGTAAAGAAGTAACTGGAGGATGCAAAGTGTGTTATTTTATGGAACATTCCAAGTTACAAAGTAAATCCCTGTATATACATGTTGTAATCTTAAAAAATATGTTACTTATTATCACTAACTTTGTTAAAATAACGAAATATTTATAATAAAGTTAATAGCTACGAACGGATTGTAATCTTGTGTTTCGGTACTATGTTGAGTGCATTATAAAATTGGTTCTTAACCAGCATTATATGAAAACATGTTAACAAAAATAATTATTAGAATTATTTTTATTCGTCATGTATTGTAATAACTTATTAAAACAGTTTAAACATTGATTTCGAATCTCTGTCAGTGTTTGGGTAAGAAAAAGTTAATACCCTGGAGGGTCAGGTTTTCTATGGCCTCTTCCTCCTCCCCGTACTTATGTAAACGACAAACTAACGTGGCAAGGGTTTAGTTTAGAGAGAGAGAAATCAAAAGAATTCTCTCTCCAACTGGTGTGTTCAGGAACGTTGTGGTTCCTCTTCGTCCCCTTACGTGTAAGGTTATTGAATTTAGCTTTTTTTCCCCTTAATTTTTAAACTTTTTTTTTTTGAGTACTTATGTTCTTGCCGGATGGGTATTTATAATTGTAGAACTGAATATTATTTTGATCCTTTTCAGGGCAATGTCCATGTATTGTGGCTAACTAAACTAACTAACGTGGCAGGGGTTTAGTTTAGAGAGAGAGAAATCAGAAGAGTTCTCTCTCCAACTGGGGTGTTCAGGAACGTTGTGGTTCCTCTTCGTCCCCTTTCGTGAATTGTTATTAGGAATAAGTTGTTTTTTATTATTCTTATTTTTATTTATTTATTAATTATTATTATTATTAACTCTTTGGGTGGAGGATGTCTCTCTAAATGTTGTCTTGGGTGGAGGCAAAGGCAGCACCGGAAAGAATGGCCAGGACCCGTCCCGAAAGGAAGAAGTCAAGCAGATGTGAACAGGAATACAATTCAAATCAAACGGCGAGATTCAGGGTCTGGCAATAAAGTTGCCTGGGCTGGGATCTAGAAATCCAATGCCTAAGTTTTTGCTGTGGGGGGAAACGGGAGTGCCCCGAGAAAACCCACTTTCACAGGATAGGCGCCAAAAAGTTTTGCCTGTCGTGTGCCCGGTATCTGAAAAAAAAAAAATACATGTTAATGATATGGATTTATTTATTTAGATTCTTTGTTGAGTAATTTGTGATTCTTGAAATATGTTGTAAGGTGAAATGTATTTTGTTGGTGCACTGGATAATTTGTGTAATGATGCCGTTAGTTTGTTTCTATTTTCTGCTTTTAGATAATATTTGAGTGATATTTCCATTATTCTATCTCTAATTGTGTTGGTAAATTACTAATTTGATGTATATAATTTGTTGGTGTGAATGATGGTAGGCTGAATGCAGATTTTAATATTCTGTTCTGTTGAACTTGGATTTTCTGGAGTGTGTTGTTTGACATATTGTATGTTACTTGACATCCGTACTCTATTAGTGGACGGATGTAAGCCTTGTATATTTGTATAATGGTGTTTGGTGAACATTTCGATTGTTTACTGGTTAGAGTCATTAGATGTGAAACCCTTTTTCTGATTGATGAGTGTATATTGTTTATATGTTTTTTTATGTTAGTTTTGTGTCGAAAGTGATGCCAAGGAATGTGATGTTTCTGTTCATGTTAATGGTTGTGTTTCTGAGTGATAGTTTTATTTTTTCTATATTTTTTCTTTGCTTCTTTTATTTCCTATAGAAGGTGATTGCTTGTGTTTTGGTTGGATTTAACACGACTCTCCACTTGTTGCTCCATATTGAGACGTTGTTTAGTGATTCTTGTACGCGGGACATGGCCATCACTGGGTTTCTGGAGGTGCTCCAGATAGCGATGTCGTCTGTATATTGTGAATTGTGTGTGTATGTTAGATTTGGAAAAGGAATGTCACTGACAAAAATTATGTATAGAAGTGGAGAGACGACTGATCCTTGGGGCACTCCTGCAGTTATATTAAATGATTTAGACATAGTTTTATTGACTTTTACTTGTACTGTTCTATTAGTTAGGAAATTTGAAATCCATTTAACTATCGTGGGATTTATTTGCAGGTGATTTAGTTTGTATTTGATGGCATTGTGCCATACGCTGTCGAATGCTTTTTTGACATCTAGGAATACCCCAATGGTTATTTGATTGTTGTTGAAAGCTTTGTAGATTGATTCGGTGAGTCGTGTGAAGTGATCTGTTGTTTGCCTATTTTTTCTTGAGGCATTTTGAGATTCTGGAAAGATGTTATTCGATTCGCAAAAATGGAGGAAACGGTTGGAGATAATTCTCTCCATCAGTTTGCCAAGGCAGCTTAGCAGACTGATGAGGCAGAAATTATCTGGATTTGTTCTGTTAATTTGCTTCTTAGGGATCGTTGTTATGATGGCTTCTTTCCACGTGTCGGGGAAATATCCGGTCGCTAGTGAAATGTTCATGATGTTTGTGAGATGTTGTAACAGGAGAGTGGAGCTTTTTTTCAGAATAATATTTGATATTTAGTCATGTCCGGGGGAAGTGTTCTTCAAGTTTTTGATATAAATTTTTAGTTCGGTTATGGTTATTTTTCTGTTGATTGAACTTGAGTATGCTTCTAATGTCTCGCCAGGGAATCGTGGTGAGAATGAAGCTTGGTTTATATTTATGAACTTGTTGACATGGTGTTGGTGTTGTGTGTCAAAATCTACTGAGTTTAGGTCGTTAAATGAATAAGTCAGCTAATAAATCAGCTTTCTCTACGTCCGTCTTTGCGATTTTATTGTTATGTGTGATATGTTGTAGCATGTGATTTGTGTTTTTGTCTGAAGCAATTCTCTTGAATTTTTTCCAAAATTCTTTTGGATTATTCTTGGTTTTTACAGAAGTTTTGCTAATTATTTTATCTTGTTTTTTTAATTTCTTGTTTAATTTTTGTATTTGTTCTATTGGTTTTTGTTTTAATGTGTGGATCGCGTGTAACATAATGTGTTCGTCTTAATTGTCTGCGTTTGATTACTACTGCGTGAATTTCTGGTGTTAGAGTCCATTGAATAAGTGATTGCTTTCTTTTTGTTTTAGGAATTGTGTTTTTTATGGCTTCGGTAATTTGATCTACATATTTGTCTAGTTCTGTTTTGTTGTTAGCATGTTCAATTGGATGGGGTAGGTATGAGTCCAGAGAGGTATTAAAAGTGAGCCAGTCTGTTTTAGTGTAGGTGTATGCGGAGGGAGTCACGTACGCCACGGCAGGGTGAATCATACATGACATGGGGGCATTGGTCACTGGTGATTTCATCATTACTTTAAAGTTAGATATTCTGTTTACCACGTCCTTGGGTGCGATGATGAAATCGAGTACATCGTATGAGCCGTTGGCGGCTGAGAAGTGTGTAGGTGTATGGTCATTGATTAGGTGCATTTTATTACTAGAGATAAAAAATTTTTATGCACGATCCTCTGCGTGTGTTTCTGTTTCCCCTTAATTCTGTATGCGGTGAATTAAAATCCCCAATAATAATTGGTTTGGGTTTACAATTAACACATTTTTGAAGGAAGTTAATGTCGATATCTTTGGTTGGTGAGTAATATATGGCCAGAATTGGAATAGTTAACCGGTTGTTAAAGTGTATATTACAAAAAAAAAATGGTTTCATTTATGTCAGATTTAAAGGAATCTTCTATCGAGATTAAATGCGATATTTTCGTACTAAAGTAAGGTATTATACCTCTGTTGTTTTCTGAGTGAGGTATGCTGTGCGTGATGAATCCGGAGATTGTGGTGTTTTGTTTCTCTGTGCAAAGTGTTTCTGAAACGATGATTATGTTGGCGTTTATGTTGTATATTTCTATCCTTTTGTCTTTGAGATTTCCTTGGCAGTTGATGTGTAAGATTTTAATGTGTTGTATCATTGTGTTGTTTTATTTCCCTTGCATGAATTTTGAGTGAAAGATGGTGTGGTTTGAGGTGAGGAAGGTGAAAGTAATAACTTGCAAAGCTACAAACAGCCTTGAGTGACTCGTGCCTCGATTCGAATGTGGGGAGATCACTCAATTCTATCAGCATTCCTAGTAAATTTGTAGTGAATTCTGTGGGGTTGAATGCTTGTGTTGTTTTCGGACGTGTGACGTCTGCGTAAGTACGTGTTGGTTGAGGTTGAGAGTGTTTGCTTTGTGAGTCTGCTGGAGTTTCTAGTAAAGGTTGTTTGGTGATGTGGGTGCCGTGGGTTTGATTGTTATTGTTCGTGGTTTTGAAAATAAATCTATTACGTATTTGAGTGTATTTAGGGCAGCCTTTGTAACTGGCTGCGTGAGGGCCCTGACAGTTTGCGCATCTCACTTGGTTACGCTCGTTAGGACACTGAGAAACCTCGTGAGGTCCGCCACATCTGTCCTTGGCCATACGATTAGTTTTCGTGTGTCCGAACCTTTGACATTTGTAACATTGAATAATGGGTTTTTGGTGTGTTTTTTCCAGTTCGGTCGTGTGTCTCTTGAAAAATAGGACGCAACCGTTTTTTAATAATTTGTCTTGATCGTCTTTATTGTTGACGGTTACCTTGATCAGTGGCGTTTTTTCTTTTGTTCTGAAGGAGATGATTCGGTTTGATTATACAATGTCGTAGCCTTGAGTTTTTAATTCATCTGTGATTTCACTATCTTAGATGTCGAAATCGACACCTCTGATAATGACAGTTAATTTTGGCGTGTTGTTTTTTTGGTGTACTAATAGTGACTTTGACCCCGAAGGCATCCTTGGGCCAGTGGGCCAAAATATGTGCAAACTCTTGTGGTTCAGAGCATTTTAATATGATTCTTCCATTAGGAAGACGTTTGATGTCCTTAAACTGGATGCCCGGGTAATAGGCCCTCAGTTGTTCAACTATCTGTGGGATGCGTGTTGTGTTGTTTATACCTACAATGAACAGAGTTGGGATTCTGTAATGAGGAGAATCGTGTGTTTGTGTGACAGTGGTGGTGTTCTTAGAATTAGTGGCGTTTGCGGTGTTGTTAGTATTCAGGTTAGTTGCGTTATTTTTGTTAGAACTTGTGGCTTTGTCAATATTAACATTGGTTACGTTATTAACGCTTGAATTTTTAGTATTGTTAGTAGTGTCATTAAGGTTAAAGTTAGTAGTATTGTCAGAAACTATATTTACCTTGTCCTTTTTCTTCTTCAGTCTTTTGTTTGAGGTCGCATTTGCTTCTTGAGATTCTTGTCTCGATAATTCTTCTGCTCCTGAGTATTCGCTTTCAGAACTTTCTGTCGAACTGTTCAGGGATTCTGAGGCTAGTCCTTCGATCGCCTTGTTCAGCATTTCAATTATTTCTTCGTTTGATAGGGCTTTTCCATCAGATCGCGTTGCGATCTTCCTCCTTTTTATCCTGTTTGTTTTACTAGTCCTGATAAGGACTAAGGGTAAACCTTTTGGAGTAAAACTTGGGAATTATGCACTTCAACAAAGTATACTTTGTCTTTAAAGTACGTGTCTCGCAGCTCTCAACTTCCACGTCTACTCTGCTTGACGGCGGCCTTGAAACCCCTCTTGTATTGTTGTTGTTTTGAATTAAGCACAAAGCTACACAATGGGCTATCTGTGCTCTGCCCTCCACGGGTATCGAAACCCGGATTTTAGCGTGTAAGTCCGCAGACATACCGCTGAGCCACTGGGGGGCCTCTTGTATTGTGGCTCATCTATAGTGATTATTTTATTCTATCAGCAAAATGTCAAGTTTGTCGGTGGCATTTTTTGTTTAATACATATATATTTATATGTATATACATTTTATTATTATTATTTTTATATATATTTTTATATTTAAAATATAAATTAACTGGGGAGAGATATTTTGGACTAGCTTCATTATGTATGAGGTACCGGTATAGTTCGCATAGTAATTTGTTTTTCATCCAATTCTTATTAAAGTACATTATTGTACTAGGTAGGAGTCTATCTGGTTTGGTTGGTATGTTCGAATATTTGTGAATGAACCGAGATGATATAGTTCTTGGAACTCTGTATGCACTTGTGAGGAGTGTGTTTTGGATTGTTTGTAGTTTGGTTTTAATTATTTTATTGCTTACAGTTATCCATGCTGGAGCTGCGTGGACTATTACTGGTCAAATATATGTTTTATAGATTTTTAGTATGTTATCTGTAGATGCTCCACTGTTTTTACCAGTTAGATTCCTAGCATAGTTAGTTCTTCGCCAGACTTTATTTTTAATTTCGTTCACATGATTGATTTAAGTTAGTTTTGAATCACAGGTCAGACCTAAAAATTTTGTCGATGGGGCAATCTGTAGCAGTGTGCCATTCATATATAATTCTGGCTGTTGTTTTTTGTGTTTTGTCAATTTCGTAAAGACAACAAGTTATGTTTTTGCTGTGTTTATTTTTATTCTATATTTTTTGACAGTATTCATTTATTATCATTCAGTTGCGGTTGAATATTTGTGGCTGCTATTGTTGATGTTGCGGCACTTTTCCAGACTGCCACATCATCTGCGAACTGTGAAGAGAATCCATGATTCAGATCCTTCAGTGACGTATTGTTTACATACATGATGAAGAGTATAGGGCTAACCACCCCTCCCTGAGGGATACTAGCTTCAGGAGTAAAGTACGCAGAAAATATTCCCTCAACATTTACTCTGCACTTTCTATTTTCTAAAAAGTTAGATAACCAGCGAATAATTCCTCGCGGTAGTTCTATTTCATTCATTCGGAACCTTAGACCATCGTGCTATACAGTGTCGAATGTTTTCTCGATATCAAGGAAGCAAGCGACAGTACATTCTTTTTTATTGAAGCTATCTATAATGGTTTCGGTTAATCTGATTAGGTGGCCTGTCGTTTGTCTAAACTTCCTGAATCCATTGTGTTCTTTTGGTAATTTTGATGTTATTTCCAAGAATGTGGAGAGTCTGTTACTGATTATTATTTCAAGACTTTTCCCTACACAGCTGGTCAGGGTGATTGGTCGGTAGCTTTTAGGTTTATTTTCTGGCTATCCTTCCTCATGGAATATTAATATATTTGCAAGCTTCCAAGAAACTGGGATGTATTCTAAGGATAGGTTAAAAAGTGAATTTAGGTGGTCAAACAATTTAGGAGTGCCCTTTTTTAGAAGGATAGCTTGTATTTCATCTTCACCTGATGCTTTGTTTTTTATTGCTTGTTTATTGTTCAATATGTGATTCGGTACTTTACTGTAGAAATATGTATTCATATCTGGATCAGTGTGCGTTTTAAAAGTATTTTGAAGTTGATTTTTGAAAGCTTCGGCTATTTCTTATTTGTGTGTGTGTGCTATAATATTAGTATGTTCGAGTGCAGGATATTTCTTTGTGACTATATTTTCATTGGTGAGTCAAGATGTGACCAGAATGTTTTCGGGTCAGTTTTGAGCAGTAATTGTCACATTTATCTTGTTTTTGTTTTATTTGTGTTCTGATGTGATTTTTCATATTGTTTATTTGCGTTTTGGTTTCTCTGTCTTTTGTTATCATGCACTGCCTTCTTAATTGTCTTCGTTTTTTGATTAGATTGATTATTTCTGTGGTGGGTTTCCATGTGTTGTTTTCTTGGCTGCTTTCTGAAGAAACTCCTTTATTGTTTGACAGTAATTATTTCAATATGGGTTTTACCTTCTTTTAAAACTTTATTAGGTAAACGGTTGTCTAATTCTTGTTTGTAATTTTGCTTTTCTGTAATTACATTTTTCTTTCCTAAGTGTTATAATTTTAGGGGGGCGAGGTCGAAGATACATTATATTGGAAGGTTATCACTGTTAACATCTTTTCCCACTTAAAACTTTTATTATTTTTGGCTCAGATTATGTGTACATATACACAGGTCTAGTATGTCACTGGAGTTAGTGGCATACGCTGTATGTGTAGGGGTGGTATCATTTAATAAGATTATATTGTTATCATCTATGAACTGTAATATACTTCTACCATTGTTGTTTGAGCTCCGGCATCCAAAGTAAGTCACCCATAAGTACGGAGTTTTGGTTGTGGGAAAAGATGTTGCTGAGTAGTGCTGAATCTAGTTGTTTTTTAGGTGAGCAGTAAATTCCTGCTAGTTACTTTTGTTTTGTTTCTTTGCACGATATCGACAGTAACATGTTCGTTGTTACTGCTCAGTTTAATTTCTGTAATTGATAATTCCGTTTTGTAGAGCAGCATGATGCCTCTGTTTTCACCATTCTTATTTATTCTGTCTTTCCTTATTGTTGTATAATTTGGTATTTTAAATCTATTGTTATTGTATATCAGAGTTTCGCTTACTATTATAATATGGGGGTTAGTTTCTTGTATTAGGTCTTTGATCTCATGATTTTTGGAAGTTATTGCACCTTGGATGTTGATATACACTACTGCGAACATTGAGCTGTGAGCATGTATCCAGTAAGTGTTGATATTATGTGGGGTGTGATGTGTTTCTTTTTTTTGGAGATATTAATCAATAATTTGATGCAGTTGGTTGTTTGGTTCGATTTTGAATATTCTGTTACAAATTCCGTAAATATGTTTTTGATTATGTGTGTTAGTATTCGTTACTTGGAAGATGGTGCTGTTTTCTTCTGGCTTTTGTGTTAAGGTGTTCTTTTCCTGAGTAATACTATTCTTGTTGTTTGTGGGTTTTCCTTTTAACATTTCTGCATATGTAGTTTTAGTTGTTTTATTAAATTCTGTTGATATGTCTGTTTGTATTTGGTTGATTGTGTTCTGATGATGGTGTTCTTTTCCGATATATACGTTTTATTTGTTTGTATTTATCACATCCTTTATAGTTGGCTGTGTGGGTTTGACTACAGTTACAACATTCGGGTGTTTATCTTTTTTTTGCACTGGAAGATATGGTGTTCCCCGCCACAACCGCAGCCCCTCGGTGTTGCTGAGCAGGCTGCAGAAACAAGTCCACATCTTTGACAATTGTAACATTGTGTTACTACAATTGCCGGAATTTTTTACTCTTCTACTTGGTATTTTTGGTACCAAAGCGTTATTCCATTTTTATTAGTTTTAGAATGTTGTAGCTGTCGTCTATGTCTACACGTATAAGATTAGTAGGTGCCTATATTTTCTTTGAGATTATTCGCTGTATATTAGTATGTGGAATGCCTTGTTTGTCTAAGGCTTGTAAAATTGATTCAAGGTTAATGGTTTGGTGAACCCTCTTACTACAATGTCTTTAGGTTGCGGCTTACTTCCTGGAAGGTGGATTTTAATTTTACCTGCTTTGAAAGGACATGCTGGCCACTCTTTTACTAATCTGTTTGGGTAAGCAGCGTCTTGTCCTTAAACAAGGACACAGCCTCTAGGCAGACGCTTGATATTAACAATAGTTACATGCGGCTTACAGCGTTTCACCTCTGTCGCAATTAGGGGTTGATTGTACTGGCCTGGAATACCTTCTAAAATGATTGAGAATTGTGGTGGTTTTGTTTTTGTTTCATATTGTTACTTATTTTTTGTTTTTTTGATGTGACTGTAATAAAGCCTTCTTGATCATTTGTGTCTGGCTCACTGTTTGTGGTATTTTTCACAATATTATTTTGAGTGTTTTCAGTAGATCTATCAACATCCACGGTGTTTGTTTTTACTTCTATTTATTTTACTTTATTAGTTATTTTATTGTTAATTGCAGAGTAAGCTACTTCTACGTCGGTATTAGTAACAACAACAACTTCTTCATTTTAGGAATCTTCCGTAGAGTTAGTTTAATAATTTTTCTTTTGACTTTTCGTCTTTTTCTTACATTATTTTCATTTGTTCTTTCTGCTGTACTAAGTTCTTTTTTTAGCTATAGTACATAACGCTAATAATGGTGAATTAGTTAAATTACTTTTTGATTTGCCACCAACAAGACTTGACTTTCTTGTTTTCTGTATATCCTGATCGTCCTCGGTACTTTTTTTTGTCTTCCATAGTTTGTCCTGGTCTGATTTTAGTCTCCAGGTGAGATCTTAAATGCGGTTTCCCGCTCTGCTGTCAATGATTTTTTTAGGTGGCCATCACTTGTGTAGTTGTCTTTGTAGTTAATCGCACTATTAATTAGATATATATATTTCGGCTGTATTAGTTGGGGAGCTTATCTATTCAATATTTCCTTTTTAACGTTGAGAAAACACGTCTGTAATTTTCTCACTCTCGCCAAAGAAATCACAGTTTAAAAAGATGATTGGTTTGGTTTGTTTTTGAATTTCGCGCAAAACTACACGACAGCTATCTGCGCTAGCCATCCATAATTTAACAGTGTAAGACTAGAGGGAAGGCAGCTAGTCATCATCACACACCGTCAACTCTTGGGCTACTTTTTTTACCAACGATAAGTGGATTGATCGTAACATTAAAATTCATCAAAATCAGTTGATATGGTTATACAGTGTGATTGTAATCTCTGTACTTTTTTGCCACATTTACAGTTGTTGTGCATATATAGGCCTATTTCATCAGTTGTTCCCATCTATTTGAACTGCCATTTACCTCTCTAGTGTCCTTGCTGGTTCAACAAATGTTACTTTGACTTTGATGATAAATTTCTAAAATAAACAGACAGTACACAATACACTTGTTTTAAAATAATATACTTCAAACAAGTCAAATATATGTATAAAAATTCATTACAGTATTGATAATCACAGCTGTTTTAAGAGCATTGAATAAATTGTCTTATTTTCGTAAAGCCCAACACAGGCAGGTTCAATTACTTTAGAACACCCTTTGACAAATTATTCTCCTTACCTACTGTTACAATACAAATGATGAAAATCGGTTTAGAAATCACTCATTATGGCTAATTCACATGCAGTCTAACGTCACTTATTTACAGAAATTTACTTGGTCACACACACACACACACACGTTATTTCTCTCTGATTCCTCTAAACTTCTCTTGTCTGGTATTTTACCAATCACCATATATATATGGTCTGACTAAGGCCTCAAACTTTCATAAACTATGAGATGGTATGGTATAACAATACTCACTTAAAGCTACAAGAAAAATTCAGAAAGTTTGAGTAAGGTGACATCAATTTACAACTGAACAACACAACAAATGATTTGTAAATAGTCACATGAGGAAACATACCACAACTACTGCTTCTAAAAATAACTTACTTTAATGCTCACACAACATAAGCTAAATAATACTCTAGTATTAAATTTAAAATTAACAGTTATGCATATCTAACATCCCCTTGATGTACAGTATTTACCATTTTGTCAAATCTGAAATTTAATTAACTCCCTATCTTTATAATCCCCAGGCAGAAATGTATGAATACAACATTGTTTGCAATTATATAATACAAAAAATTCTTTGTGAAATAAATTGCCCTTATTGGCTCAGTGGTAAGTCTGTGGGCTTGTAATGCTACAAACCAAGTTTCGATACACATGGTGGACAACTCACGAAACTGTGCTTACCTACAAACGAATTAAAATAAACGTTCTCACATTCTGTGATTACACCATACCTTTGACCAAACAACCAAGGCTCAAAAAATTATCTTGGATAATAAGGTACCTTAAAACACAATTAACATAACAAAATAGTGGCTTCGTGGTTTATAAACCCTACTTTATCAGAATTATCTTGAATAGTGATATGTAATATGACTACTGAATTCTTAGTTTATGCTTTCATATGTATGGTACCAATGCATTTCTTAAGTCTTGTGAAACTATTTTACATTATTGAGATTTAAAAAAAAAATTAGAATAAGGTTAACCTTATGACATTACGTTTTAGAGCTACCTGTTAATGGACTTGTGTATAAATTGTCAATAATGCTTAAAAGATAACAATTGAGATGGAATTACCATACAAATAAGATAATAACTTCACTACAGCAAACAATAGAAACTTCATAACCAATAATTAAGAAAAGATTATTATACATATATTCTACTCACAATAAAACAATGAACAGAAAAGATTAGAATTTATGCTTGAATGATATAATTATTACACAGGATGGCCCCAAATTATCCTTCCAATTGAAAATTTAATAAATTAACCAACTAAAAAAATACAAACATGCAATTTTCAACATTTTGTACGGTTGTATTTCCTTTCTTATTTAATTATTACATTTCATAATGGGAGACAAAATTTTGGACAACCTTGTATTACAAGATTAAACTGTTCATTCAACAAAAAATTCAACCATTAAAAGTTTGTTTCCACCTGATCATAAAAACTGCTAGTTTTGGTTCATATTATACAGCCTGAATTCCAAATGCTTTATTGTAGAAAATATCAGAGACGAGTACACATTTGTAGTAATTTTAATATTACATTTTATCTTTTAACAAAACAGGTAAACTTTCAGAAAATCATGCAACAATATAAATCATTAAATGAAATTACAAGAACTTAAAATAAATGAATTTATTGATAGCATACTGTCATTTCATAAACATAAAACAATTAAACTACTACAAACTTCTCTACTTTCAATGTGAATTATATTAATAAACAAGTCATCTTGTAAATATCAGTCATTAATCTCCAAAAATAAAATATATTTAGTACACTGAAATATTTTACAATCTAACAAAGAAAGTTTTATAATAAAAATTTATTTGGAAAGTTATTCATGCAATAATAATATTAAATTCCAAAATATGTGTATCAATTGTATTTTATTTTAATGTATTAAATTACACTGTTCACAGGTGCAGAAACAAATATTTAACCTTTTAATATAAATAACATACATCAATTTCCTGTAACACTTTAAAATTAGTCTTTCATTTCTGATTGTAAGTTTTGTTTTGGTTTGCTAAGCAGAAAATTACACAATGGTCAATCTGTGCTATGCTCATTAAAGGTATCAAAAGTTAGCATTATATGCTCATAGACTTAAAACTGAGTCACCAGAGTGCCTAAATATATATTTTAATTAAAAGTTCAGGAATTTAAAGTAACTAGACCAGACATTATTAAATCACCATCAAATGAACATCTGAAGAAAAGTGTAAAATAAATGACATGAAGAAAACAAGTTAACCTTCTTTCAGGGATGATTTTGGTAGTGTGTTTGTGATGGGAAAATGGTTTTCTTTAGGGATTGTCTCCTAATTGCTTCATTGAGATGTCAATGTTTTAACTTATAAGGAAGAGAACTGGGCAGGAGGAGATTTACAAATAAAACAACTTTATCAGAGCAAGTTACTACTACAACTTGTTTTTGTGAACTTGTGTAAATTAGGATAAATACGGCTTATCTAGAAATAATCTAATAGTTTCTTCACAAACATATAACAGTATTAAATAATATTTGTGACAGTTATTCTTGTAGTGAGATTATAACAAAACCACACACCGGATATACAATTTGAAAAAACATTATAATACATATATAAACATTTTTTAAATTATTACAAAGACTTAAACTATTTACACTTCCATCACAATTCATAAGGTGGTGGTTTCTATGTGAAATGTCAACTCAAAATATACCAAAGAAAACTTTAAAGTGGCATAACGTTTGTGGAACCATACGACCAGGTAGCATTTCTGTAGAAATTGAAACACTGAATGAACAGTAACAGCAACAATTACTCAAAGATTATAGGGAACTAGTATCGCAAGATGAATAATTAATTTTAATATATTACAACAGCGTTATTAGATCAACTAGAAATTTCACTCTTATGTATCTTAAAAAGCTCTCAATTATGTTTGAATAAGTTAAAAATTCTGAGGTAGTTTCTTTCCAGACCTTTTCACAGTTTAAGTAGTGATAGGAAAACATAGCTGTTATAAATTCCTAGTATTTATTAAATAAAAGGAACCATTCCATAAAAGTATCATTTGTTTTTGTTTGGTTCATGTATTCTTTCAAACATGTCATTTACTATAAGTTAATGAAAGACAAGGCGAGTTTGACCTTTCTTTCCTTGAACCTTTTCATATGCAAGCCGTGGTTTTTTGTGAGGCATAAGGATAACATGATTATTTCTTTGTGGTCTATGCTGTTTTAGGTTTCCTAAAAATGCAGAATACATTGTATTAGGATAAAGGATTTGAGTTCATAAAAGTTTCTATATGATTTTAACTACCGTAAAAAACTAAATATTAAACACCACAAAATAGCAAATGATGTGAAAGGTACTTCAGAAGCTTTTTAAGCTCACCTTAGAAAACTGTTTAAACAGAAGAATGATACAGGCGGTTTTATGTGTTATTTTGTGAAGCACTCATACTTCACAACAGTTTGGTCATTGCTTTCTTCATTAATCTGCTACTTTGTACTTCTAATTTTCAAATCTATAACTTTTCATTTTCACACAAAAAATAAAAGATGTTTCATCTATATTTGCACTTATTTCCATAACTTCACCAGTTTTAAAACTAAAAGTTATTTTCAAATAATAAGAATCATACTGAAGATCAATAGAATTAGTTCTAAACAAATCAACTAAATGAACACATTTCTTGTAAGTTTTACAAATTAAATATTCTGTATGAATTAATTTGTAATAGTAACATATTACAGCACTGACTTCCATATTAGGTCATAAATTATTTAAATGACTGTTTCTCTAACTTCTTACAGAGCTACATGAAGGCTATCTGCAATACTCATCGGTAATTTAGAAGTGATAGACTAGAGGAAAGGCAGCTAGTTAACACCACCCACTGCCATGCCACAGGCTGCTCTTTTATCAATGAACTGTCACTTTATAACATCCTCATGGCTATTATAGGCAATTATTTTCAGTGACTAAAGGTAACATTTTCCAACACTGAAAAGGTATTTCTGAAAGAGGCTTACCTACTCCCACCCAAAGCATCTCAACTTTGGTTTTCCCTCTAAACATTGATAACATTTTTCAACAGTCACCAGTATTTTATCTCCTCAATCTTTATACCATAGCAACAACATGTGCTGATTATTTATATACATATTTTATTACCTAAACAAATAATCTCGAAAGTTGATTGAGGTATTTGCATTTGCAATATATCTTAACCTTCAGTTTTGTAGG
Organism: Carcinoscorpius rotundicauda; assembly: GCA_011833715.1. NCBI lineage: Eukaryota > Metazoa > Arthropoda > Merostomata > Xiphosura > Limulidae > Carcinoscorpius > Carcinoscorpius rotundicauda. Next base: position 104,997,309 of record CM022391.1, read on the forward strand.
GTAGAGATTCCAAGGAGTTAATATATGCAGGTGTTTCATGAAACTAATAATTCTGAATGTTTTCTATACTGTATAAACATGACATAAACAACACATATAATGACAAACTAATGGAAATAATATATAGGTATTACTTTTACAATAGATGACTGTATATATTTAATTTTAAAACAATGTTATTCAATTGGTATGATACAGTGAAACAAATAACACAGAATACCTCTGTTATCTGGTGAGCTATTATTCCCTGAGCAGTCCAAATCCATTGGGGGAGATTCTAAAATAAGCACAAAAATTACTTGGATTTATTTAGCAAGAATATACTTCACGTTTTTTTCTTGAGATAAGAGTTTAAAATACATACATACATTATTATTGTTCTCATACAGAAAAAAAACATAACAGAATCCAGTTTTATGTATTTATAACAAAGTTAATAAGCTATTTTCAAAACCTATTGTGTTCGAAACTGAAAATGTTCAATTTGGTAGAAATGAAGCAGGTAACTCTTTTATAATACTTTGAACAAATATAAAGTACAATGTTTTTTTAACAATACCTAAAACAAAGTGAATCATATCTAAAAAGTACAGGTAACTTTACAGCTATGATTGTACAAGTCATCATGAATGAAGCTATTTATTTCTATAAGAAAAAAAAAAATTTAACATATTCATTCCCTAACATTTCAAAATTTGACACTTTCCTGTTATAACTATTGTGAGTAAAATAATTTACAAAGTAAAAAATACTTTTTTTTATATGGCAAGTATATATAACTAAAGATACAAGTTCTACTTCCACAGGGTCCTGCAAGTGTTCTGTTTCAAGAGTAAAAAGAACCAAAATTGAGACAAATATATTTATTCTTGCTTTTGCAGTTCAGATACCATATGTTGTTGTAGCTTATAGAGTGACTCGTTATTCTCATGATTCAAGGCATGCAGACATTTACAAACATCACAACAGTACAAACTGAAACATTATGCATTCGTCATGTGACACCATTTTAGTGTCTACTGACTGGCTGACAGACAACACACTACTGTATTGTGGTTTAAGTTTTTTAACCAGATAACCCTTTCAGGTGACTTTCCAGCACACTTTTGGTGAAATTACTTACAAAAAATACTTTTTAAATTATAATAAGGTATTTTTGGGGCATTAACCTGAGTTAATTATATTTTTTCTAACTACTGTAAAAAGTTTAACATTGTTTATATATATATGGAGCATGAAGAAATTAAGGACTTAAAAGGCTGTGTAAGAAATGTTTATTCTTTTTCTACAACTATACATGTGCAATAACATCCTTAACAATAAATGATAAAATATAAATAATGACTGTAATCCAATCCATAAGTATTTCATAAAATATTTCTCATAACTTATCAGCTGGCTTGAAGACGGAATACATTTGTTGAATATGGAGATAAAAACCCAATTGTGTTACTTTCTTTTTTTTTTTTTTATAATTGCTGAACATTCCTTGACATTTTTAATTTCAAATTTCTATAGATTTCACTGGGCTTCTCATGTTCTATACTTTTGGACTAAGAGGTAGTTAATGTTCTACAAAACAACGCAACTGTTTCTTTAGTGACAAAAATGTGACAATATTAGATTGCTTTTTATAAACAGTTTACAGAACTAAAATTTATCACTGCTAAAAATAGCTTTTCTAAATTAATAAATCAAAAAATCAGTGCTTTTGTTATATACATACGAGTCATATACTTTAAAATGTGTTTTTACACTATAAATCTAATTCTCTTTGCCCTGACAATGAGCTAATGCTCAACTGATTAGGCTAAAGACCAACTGGTAAATACACATGACTGTTTCATTTAAATTTAATACAAGAGGTATGGTTTACATAGTTGAATTAAGTACTTTTAGAAGAAATAACTTATTGCAAGTTTGCTTACATAACTGCTTACAAATAAACTGTCATGTAGTTCAGTTGTTAAGAATTGATGTCATATTATTCAAACATTCTGAATTTTACTCCTTGCTTTAAGTGAGAATTGTTACATCCTAACATCTTGTAGTTCATAAGTTCTAGGCTTCAGTAGGCCAATACATATTTATAGGCAACCAAGTTTATGCACTTTAAGTTAGTGAAAGTAAAAATGATAAAAGTAAGTCACACTGTGTATAATTTTAACTGTTATGGGGAATTTCTAAAGTTAGTTTTATGGCTTGTAAAGTAATAAAAGAGACAAAGGAGAATAGGTTTTCTTGTGAAAGATGGGTCTAAAGTACTTGAACTTGACTGTGTGGGCACTTTTGATGTAAAAGAGAATTGTTAAAGCTCTGGATACAACTGTGATAAACTATGGGGTACTGTAAGTGAACTTTTCACTGACTGTATTGAGATAAAAGAGTATAGAATAATAATTCGTCTTATCATTCACGTGCTAAAGCAACTAAACCAGACTGTGTGGACTTTGATGAAAAATAAACAATCATATAAAGCTCTAAATACAGACGTGTTAATCAATAATGTAACGAATTTTTGTACACATGTTAAATTTATACATTTTTTTTCCAAAACTGAATTAGGTATTGTTTGTTTATTGTTGAAATTTACTTCCAACATGTCACAGACAACTACTGTAATGAGCTGTAGCCCTATAAAATCCTGGCAATAACATTATGCCTGAATATATTTAGTAAACTTAATCAGAAAGTTCTAGGTTAAATTTTATCCCTTTAAAATATACTTTATTACACACTCCTTGTACATTTGTCATTATATATTCTTTCACCTCACTGTTTCCAATGCCTTCTATATATATGTATGTTTGTAAAAAATATGATGTAAAATTTAATATATTAGACTGACAGAAAATGTGCACAATTTCAGTAAAAAATAAAAATCATGACATCAACCTTTCATGTGCACAATATATTTATTTTCAGCAAACATTAAAACAAAATACATGTTTCAGTGAAGATAATTATGTTGTCCATTAAAACATGGTAAATATATTTTTTAAAATCATATACAAATATATTCTGCACATGAAATGTTGATGTTATAGTTTTTATTTTTATTAACAAAGTTCCTCACTTATCAGCAAGAATCAACTATTAACATATTTTTGAAAAACTGAAGTCAAATATAAAACATCAATTCCTTTAGTATTCACATATACCTTAGCCTTAGAATATTTATAGAAAGTATATGAATAGAGTGATCTTTTAAACTCCTTTTCAATTGATTTAATGGATTTCAATATAATTTTGAAGTTTAATGTAAATTCCTGTAGTCTTGAACATGCTTATTATTCATGTAATTGTATAAATGGGGTAGTTCAAAATGAATTTAATAGGCTGCACAGATTGCTGGTTACTTTAAAACTACCAGCTATCTCAAAGACCTCCCACACAGTGCTCTTTTTATATTTTTAATACTTAATGCTGAGATAACATCTATCAACATGCTATAATTTATGCATACTGTGGGGTATACTTCGGGTTCAGACTTGAACAAACAATGATGATCATGTTTCATATCACATGACTAAATTCATCAATGTCAGCCTCAAATAGCTCAATAAGTAATCACAGGAATTGTTTACTAACTTATAAAGACCAACTACACAAAAAAATTAATAAATTTTGAAAAAGTGACACTCAAATGCTGAGTGTCAATTCTAATCAGGCACCAGAAGTTTAAAATTTACATGGTAATGTCCAAAGAACCAATAATAACAAAAACTACTATCTCCTTTTATAACTTGGCAATTAATTATTTATATACCACAGCTCAGTACATATCTGTGTCATAAGTTTAAAATTAATAATTCAGTCAATGATATATTTCTTTCACAATGCATGTGATTGTTGATTTGCATGTTATACTATAGGTTAGATAAGGTTATTAATGTTGGATATGGAGGATTATTTTGCACAAGTTATTATTTGAATCATTTTGTGATTTAATATTTATTGATTGCTTAGTATTAAAAAGTATTAAAAATTGATCAATTTAAAAGTCATAGTTGTGGCAAGTTTTATTGCATAATTTTGTATGTCTTATATCGTGCATGCAGTTTAATTGCTGTACGAGACTTTTATAGCATTACTGACATCATTTTACTTGAGGCTTCTATAATTTTCTCATTATGTGTAATATTTTTGCTTCAAGAAGAATAAGTAGTCCTAGGTTTTTCTGTTGCATGTTATAAATACTTGTAGGTAAAGTAAGTAACGATTAACTCTGAAAAAGTTAATGAAAGTGAAGCTAGACTGCATGATTGTTAACTAAACTGCAACAGACAGTATCTGAAGCAAGTTTTACAGTGGTATTTTAACACCAGAGATAAAAAGAATAATTTGCCTTGTTATAGGTTGTTCTAAAGTAATTGAAACTGCCTGTACAGACTTTGACAAAATTGAGACAATTATTCAAAGTTCTGGATACAAGTGTGATACTGTAATAAGTTTCTGTACATACATTATTTTAAAACAAGTGATTTGTGTGCTGTCTGTTATTGTTCAAATTTATCACCAAGTCACAAACACTTACTGTAAAGAGTCTAAGGCCTTTAGCTATAAAAACGTACAAATACATAAAATTGTAAGTAGGAAATTTGCAAGTTGTTATTAATAAAAGTTATATGTGTAATGATATGGTGATATATGTAGTGATTACATGTCAACAGACACGTCTATTTGAAAGAAATAATAATGATAATAACTTAATACCTTACAAAGAATCAAACATGTCCAGTCAAATTAGACCATTCATAATATTATTGCCAGTTTTAGGCAAATATCACAATCAATAATGTGAATAATAATATTCACATGGAATTATTATATGATTCTTTAATAAGTTATTACTATTTCATGCTATTCAGTCTACAAGTTATATACTTTTCTTTAAAATTTCACATATACTTACATGTCTCAATTTTCACTGTTCTATGAAATCAACAAAGTTGTTTGAACAACTATACCAACCAGTGGGTGCCACATATAGTATATGCATATGTATAATTAATTTTACATTTCTTTCCATTCCTTGATAGCTATCTAAAGTACCAACGCTGGCGGCTGCTCGTGGCGAATGGAGCGCAATTTTTCAGATCTACCCCTCTTTGTGTTGTTTTGGCGCGAAGAAAACCGGAACGTGTTGACCTGAATTGATGTTAAACAGAGCACAGATTTGCGATCACGTGAATGTTTGTTGTTTCTGCATATTTCGACAAAAACATAAACAAAGAATCACAAAAAGTTCACATTCGAATTCGTCCTCTTCGGGGAATATTAGAGGTAAGCAAAGTTATCTATCATAGAATATACTGACCAAGTTTGATGTTGTTTAGAGTATATTTTTATGCGGTATCGATCTCTAAACCGATGCGATTTCTGTGTTTTGATTGTGCGAGGCCAGCACACTGGTCCCGTTCTTGACCAGCCAGCTAAGGCTGGCGAGAGCGGGAGTGATCAAGGCGAGTCAATTATATGGAGAGGAGCGATATTTTGGGTAGAAGATTATTGTAGCTGATGAAAAACAAATAAACTTACTTTATCTATGATATTAAGAGATGTGTCATACGAAATGTTAGGAAATTACAGACGTTTTTGTTGATAAATTTGTTATCAATGGAAGGAATATTATTTTAAAAAATAAGCTGTTCCCCCCGTCATAAGCCTGTACGGTGTACTATTGCGGACAGTTGACGTTACATTGCAAAGGTTGTTTAATTTATATATATAGAATGTGTTTTTTGTGTCTTGTGTTTGTATCCAGTGATCAGAGTATTAAACAATGTAGGCTTAGTTAACCTATAGCTATAATTTAACAGTGATGTATCACATTGTTATAAATATGACATATCATTTCAATAGTATTCTTAAATAAAACCTACATTGTGTGAGAATGGAGAATATATATATATATACCTTACATGTTTATATACCTTGTAAATAACACACATATGTATGTTTTTTGTTGTTTTTGAATTAAGCACAAAGCTACACAATGGGCTATCTGTGCTCTGCCCACCACGGGTATCGAAACCCGGATTTTAGCGTGTAAGTCCGCAGACATACCGCTGAGCCACTGGGGGGCCACACATATGTAAATTATATATATAATTTCTTTCAGGTCTCGTGCTACAACATGATGCAGGAAGGGTTCAAGTAAACTTCTCTGCCCGTACAGAAAATGAAACCCACTTCAAATGGCCTACAGGGTTTGTTTGTCTGTTTTGGAATTTCGCACAAAGCTACTCGAGGGCTATCTGTGCTAGCCGTCCCTAATTTTGCAGTGTAAGACTAGAGGGAAGGCAGCTAGTCATCACCACCCACCGCCAACTCTTGGGCTACTCTTTTACCAACGAATAGTGGGATTGACCATAACATTATACACCCCCACGGCTGGGAGGGCGAGCATGTTTAGCGCGACGCGGGCACGAACCCGCGACCCTCGGCCTACAGGGAAAGGCATTCAATGGGTGCAAAAGAAGTTTGTACTTTCAGTTGATCTCGGAATGGAACCTGTCTCAGGAGGGCGGATGTGGACCACAATGTCGTCTACCAGCATAGACATTGTTTACAAAATTTATACCGAAGTTTACTTCTGAACGTTTAATACCATTGAGGTTGATATAGGCCTTCTTTTTCTTAGATATGATATAACAAAATTGGAAAGTGGGACTAAACTTGATATCTACGAAGTGATATTTAATGGCATGATTTTTATTGAGTACTGACATTTAGTCATTGGTACATGATAGGAAGATAATACACAACAATGTTCATATTTAATTTTTTCATAAGTTTTGAAAGATATATTTTAATTATTATTAAAGCATGTGTAAAAGCATATAATGATTGTTTATTATCATCAATAACATCTCTTAAAAGCATATCTTTATTTTCATTGCTTTAAATGGTACATTGATCATGCTTTTTCACAAGGTGTGGACACAGAAATAAATGTCAAGTTCATCTCAAAATTTGTTGACTATATTTCTTTGAATAAATGTCTCTATATGCTAAATGTGCTTCATTATGTCTTTTTAATGCCAAATTCGAATTCTATAGCTCAAATTATATAAAAATGGAAAGTTTAAAATAAATATTATGAAAAATGTGGAAAATATAATAAAATATGAGTGAAATTTTGAAAAATGTGCAGCTGCGAGATAAGCCTGGATGATCTATACTAATCTGTTCTCAAATCCTATCTGTGAACACGACACTCTTTTTGTCATAACTTTTTATTATTTAATATTTTTTTTAAATTTAAAAAGTATTGTTCTTACATCAATGGCTTTAAAATTGATACATTTTTCATGAAATATTTTGATCCCCATTGCTAATCTAAAGTCATAACAAATTTAAGCTTCTAGTGATAGCACCAAATAATGCATTGTGGATATTCCATCCACTGACCCAAATCCAAAACACCAAAGTTAAATAACTTGAAAATCATAGAAAATCCAAATGAGGGTGTGGAAGTGGCTGCTTAAAACCACAACATCACACCTTCTAATGTCTGTCACTGTCTGCAGCCAGATGTGAAAAGGCAGTTACCCTTCAAGTTATCAAGTTTTAAAATATTAGTAGAAACAAAATCACCCAAGATTTATACAATATAGAACTGCCAACCACTTCCCTCATAAAAATCTTATAAATTATTATTAATTCGATATTGCTTAATAGTGCTGCTCTAAATTGCCTATTACCAATAGTATCATTAAGTAGCTTTAACAAATATACAGAATTTTGTTGAAACATTAATTTTTGCATGACCACATCTATTTATATAATACTGCTATAAAAAATCAAAAGCATTAAAAGTAGAAAATATAAGAAAAATAATATACATGACTGTGTGAGAACAATTTTTGAATGTCTGCCTTTGTGGTAGTTTATAGTGCAATCAATTATGCTTTAAATGTTTGAAAAAACAACCTCATGAAGAAATATATTCAATCTACAAAAGTTATACAGACTTTTAGACCAAATTTTGTTCCACCTTTCAAATGCATTAAGTCTACCTCTTGCTTTCTATAAACCACCAGCTACTTTCAATCAGAAGTAACTGAAAAGTGTTATGGTGTATATCTTATAAATATACCTACCATCAAAACACGTAGACAGCTGATGAAAAGGATAAGCAATCCCCACATTACTGAGTAGTTTTCTTTGAACAGCTGGTTGTTCAGCCGAGTTTTTAGTGTCATTGTCTACTTGAGATGACTTATTGTCTTTCCAACAAGATGACTTAAAGTTTATTGGTAAATTACTTCTTCCTGACACAATATAATCTGAGGTTTTTCTTTCTTGACCTTGCTGTTGCATCCTATAAAGTGATGAAAAATGTTCTTGAGCTAACTGAACATTCTTTTGCTCCCACTGCTGCTGTTCTTTCTGTGAAGCATCCTTCTGACTGAGTAATTCAGATTTGTATAAACATGACAAGTCTTGTATTCTTTGTTGGAATTTGCTTACATTATTATCAACCCTGAATTTCCTTGTATACATATCATCAGGCCCTCTACATACATCATTGAGATTGTCAGTTTTTGTTAAGCCATGTGAAGGTTTTATATCTTGAAAATCATGATCAAGCATTAACTGAGGGACCAATACTGACTTATAATGGTCTGTAAGGGCATTATCAGTGCATGAGGGGTATCCCTCAGAGAGGTTATTAGTCTTACATTGTTGTTCACAACAACGATGAACACACGCTGATGATACTCCAAAAGGATATGTCTGAGGTAAAGAGAAAGGGAAATCAGCATTATGGGCATAATTATGTGACCCCTGACTTAGCCAGGTACTTCTACTGGTTCCTTCTAATACTGGATTATCAATACAATGAAGCTCATTCCCATTAAATGATTGTATTTCATTCCATGTAGACAGATTCAGTGCATCTCTGTTTTCCTGAAATTCATTTTTAAAATGTTTATGTTTTGACCACTCAAGTGACTTCTGTGTTTCATTTTTCCCAACACTGCTATTATCACTATGATATGGTATCAATGTAGCAGCACAGTTCTGTTGTGCTGTGTTGGTTTTATTTAAGTTTAATAAATCAAATGATTTAGGTTCAGACAATACAGGAAAGCTCAATTTCAGGATATTACTGGAACCAGCTTCATTTACAGCATGCTCTTTACTTTGTGAAGAAGCAGGGTTTAGCAGACCTATCTGATGAACTGCTGATGGTTGATTTACAAACTGATAATATATCTGAAACATAAAAAAACATAACATGTTATACTCTTCAACATCTATTCCAACTATTGGATACAAGAGTGTTTAGTACAATTCAGTTTATTTAGTGATTTAATTATTGTTTAGTTTTCATAACAAAAGTATTAAAAGTTGATTAATTTAAAAGTGATAGTTAAGACACATGTCATTATCTAACTCTTATAAATCTTACGTGTATGAGCTGTTTAATTGTACTAGATTTTTGTAATATTATTGACATCACCTTACTCAGATTTTCCATGTTTTTCTTCTCATGTGTAGTATTATTGTCAAAAGAGGGCTAGATAGTTCTAGATTTTTCTGTCATGTGTTATAAATATGTGGATACAGCAAGTAAGAAGTGACTTAGAAAAAGACAATGAAAGTGAAGTAAGACTGTTTGATTGTAAGTGTAGCCATAACACGTGATAATATATACTGAGTTTCACAATGGTATTGTAATAAATAGAGTAGAGAAGAATAACTAATCTCATCAGTTTGGTTCTAAAGTAACTGAGTCAGACTGTGTGAGCTTTCAATAAAAATGAGAATTATTTAACACTCTGTATACAATTGTGACCACCAACTGCATAACAAGTTTTTGTATGCACATTTTCTTCATTTTGAATATGTTATTTTAAAACATGTGGATTGAGTGCTATCTATTTATTGTTGAAAATTAGCACCAACAAGTTACGGACACCAACTGTAAAAGAATCCCAAACCATATAAAAACTAATATCAATGAATGCAAATCATTTAATGAGAAGATTAACCACTTCCATAGAATATATGTGTATAACAAGTGATGACATTCAGAGTATTAAATTTTAATATGAAATGGAATTTTAAAGATATTATTAACTATCAGCCAATTTAATTTGTCCAAGAGAGACTAGTTGATAAGGTAATTGTTTTTAAAAAACTGTACTTTCTCTAAACACAAAAAATAACTAAATTATAAACAAAAACAAAAAAAACAATTAGCAGTATTACTTAATTTACATAATCAAAACATGATAAGAAATGTTTACTGGTAAGTTTTAAAATAATTGGCTGTTATCATATTCTTAGATGGATACAAGAATGGAAGCTTTAACAAAGAAGTGACTGATATGTAGTTCTTTTAATATGAATTTGAGCATTTGTGGTCTCTCCTTGGTTCAAAATGCTTTCAGCTCAATTCTTTCCTGCTAATAAACAGCTTTAGGTTGAACAGAATTTCATCAGACAGATTAAGAATGAAATGTGTAGTGTTTGTCAAGTCATTTGAACATCTGACATTCAACGGGTCGGTTGGTTGGTTAGATGTTTTATGACAAAGCAACTAGGCTATCTGCACCATACATCAGGTAAATATGTTAAAATGAAAGTAAAATTATTAAAATTCATAAAAGGAAATTAAAGTAAAATAAAACAAAGTTTAATTTTTGAATTAAAAAACAAATAGCATTAAAACCAATTTTTACATCTAGTGTACAGTGTTAAGAGAAAATCTACAGTAAGAAGTTGTAAAGAACTTTCGGTAGCATAACTGTAATACTCATAACTCACTAGGAAGACTCACAGGTAAGTTTGTGAACCACTATTAGTCACCTGAAGTTGGCTTTTACAGTCCTGGTTCTGAGTTATTCGACATTATGGTCATTTTAAAAAAGTAAAGTAATAAAAGTTTTAAAAGACTTGTAGCAAAATGTTAATTATAACTCACCAGGATGACTGATGGGTAGTTCAAACAGCAGCATGAGTTACCTGAAGTTTGCCTTTCCAGTCCTTGTCTCAAGTGATTTGACATTACAGCCATTTTCTAATTTATATCAAACTAGATAGATTGTGATGCTTGAAAGGGAATCACATTAAAAAATGTCTAATGTATAAATTAACAACTTAAATAGCCTTTAAAACTAAAACATATTTCCAAGATGAACAGTGTCACCATCACTAATAACACTGTCTAACATTATGGACAGACCTTGGGACAGAACATGTTTAAAATGGTACTGTTGTTGAGAGTCATAATGACAAGACATCAAAATGTGGTTTATTGTGACCTGAGTGTTACACAGACAAGATATTGGTGCATCAGTTCCAGATAAAAGAAAACAATGAGTTTAAAAACTGTGATTAATGCATAGCCTAGTTGAAACAACTTCCTCTTTCTAATCCTTATGGAAACAAGATGGCCAAAGACCAATATAGGGTTTTATTTGGAAAAACTTGTTTTCATGTGGCTCACTCCAAGTTGACTGTCAGCTTGCACAGAACCTGGCCTTGAATATAGGACCATAGTCCATGTATGGAATAGGTACAGTGGTGATAGTGCCAGAGCAGATAGTTTCAGCTGCAGTGTCAGTGAACTCGTTCCCATGAATACCAACGTGGCCCAGTATCTAGAAAAACTGGATAGAAGTAGATGTTAAAGAGAAATGGGCCATTAATTTTTGAACATCAATAAGAACAGGGTGTAAACTAATGTGAAGCAATTCCAGGGACAGTATAGAACTAAGAGAGTCAGAATAAATAGTGCAACTTGAGTACTGCTTAGCTTATATGTGATCCAGGGTAAGAGAAATGGGGTACAGTTTAGCAGTAAACACAAAAGCTGTAGAGGGGATTCTGCACACAACCACTGAATGACAACAAACCATAGAAGATCTCATACACAGTCACCTGATTTTAAACCATCTGTATAAATAGGAATGGAAAGATGGTTTGAAAGATGTTCAGCAAATAACAGACAGTATTTCCAATCGGGAATGTCTGCTTTTCTCAGAATACTTAAAGATACTTCACATTTGGGGAATGGAAGAAGCCATGGTGGGATGGGCTGACCAGTGGATACAGCAATGTCATCCATGGACAAACCCATTCATTGAATTGTATCTCTACATGAAGGCCAAAAGGAGCAATGGCAGATTGTCTGTTCTGAAGAAGTATGGCCCACCAAGGAAGGAAAACACAACCCCAAGTAGGATGCTTTGGTAAGAAACGAAGTTAGTAAAGTAAGTAAAGACAGTTGCAAACCTCAGAAGTGGAAAAAATGTTCATAAGCTTTAAACTGGGAAAGTGTGAAAAGCCCCAGTGCAAAGCCAAAGTCCTTGATGATGAATGGGGTTCAACATCTTTAAGGTCAAGGTCCTGGCAGAGCCATAGACCAGTGATCCATAGTTGAATTTTGATCAAATCAGTGCAAGATATATCTTTAGCATTGAACATTGATCCGCTCCCCAAGTGGTGGAACAGAGGACATAGAAAATGCTCAGTGCTCTTGTGCATTTAACCTGTAGCTGTTTAATGTATGGTACAAAGATCATCTTACAGCTCATCAAAGCAATTGGTCAGTAGTTTGAAGGAATCTTGCGATCCTTTCCATGCTTAGAGAAAGGTAGGACAATAACCTGGTGCCACATATCAGGAAAAACTTTCTCCTACAGTTAATAACAAACAGAAGAATAGTAAGAGATGCAGAAGATAGATGGTGCAGTTCTTCATAGTGTATATCACCAGGTCCGACCAATGTTATGCCAGACCAATAAAGGGCCAATTTGAGTTCCACCAGAGTAAAGAGACAATTACAGTTATAGAAATAATCAGCTCTAAAGGTGAGAGGTGATTGCTCTGCCCAAGCTTTGATGGTTTTGAAGGTGGAGGAAGAAGCAGAAGAGCTAGATACCTGACAAAAGCTTTCACCTGGAGTATCGGTGATGCTCCAGGTATCAGCTACTTTGTGGCTATCAGAGAGCAAGATCAAGAGGGGGACAGAATTATATTGCTTAGAGACCTTTCAAATCTTGTCCCATATGACTTTGGAAATGGTGGTAAAAGATATGCTCATTGTGAACTTAATCCAAGATTCTTTTTGGCTTTGATGTCTTACCTGCAAAGCATGTGTACAAGCCTGTTTGAAAGCAATGCAGTGCAAGAGTGTGGAATACCTATGAAAAGTATCCCTGGCCCATGTGTGAGCCTTCTGTGCCATGTGCAGGCAGGATTCCACCACAGACAAGGATATCGTGGAAAACGTGTTCAGGTTTTTGGAATACATTGAGCAGCTAACTGGAAAATACAGTCAGTTACTGCTGTCACACAGTTGCCTGTTGATGGGTAACAGACGATGGCAGGATTAAGTTCTGCAAGAACAATGAAAGAGGGTCAGTTTGCCTGATCCAGCTTCCACTGGGGCACATGGGTCTGGTGGCATCGACTGTGGCCAGCCTCTCTCTAAATTATAGGAAAATGATCACTGCCTTGTGGATTATTGTCAACCCTCCATGAAAAGTAGGAGAATAGTGAAGGGGAGCAAATTAAGAGATCAGTAGCAGTAAAAGACTGACTAGGTGCATGAAAATAAGTATAAGAACTACTAGTAAAAAGAGAAAGGTTATGATCAGTGAGCATAAGCTCTACAAAGCGACCCCTCCCATCAATATCAGCACTTCCCCAGAGAGAATGATGCCCATTGAAGTCTCCCAGGATTAAAAAGGGAAACAGCAACTGTTTAATGAGAGCATCAAGGTGTGACTGATCATAGGTCTCTTCAAGCGATAGCAAGAGAAAACAAACAGTGATGGTATGACCCAAGGAAACATGGATGGCTACAGCTTCCAAGGGTGTGTTGAGTGCCAAAGACAAAGTGGGCACATGATGATCAACCAACAGTGCCATCTCTCCATGCACTCATCCTTCATACAGGCTGTCATTTCTGTATAAAGAAAACTGCTGACATGTGACTGTATTGGCAGGTTTCAGATATGTTTCCTATAAGGAAAGACATGCAGGATGGTAGGAAGCAATTAGTATTTTGATGTCATCCAGATTGGAACGTAAACCTTGACAGTTCCATTGTATCAAGGTGGCCATTTTTATTTATGTGTAAGTGAATTGGGTAGAGAGCCCTTCTGTTTAAAACCACATCTTTTTTCTTTACTGTCTTTATTAGAGGGAAGTCTATCGATCTCCCTGAATCCTGCCCTGGGTTGATTGGGCAGGTCTTTGCTGTTGGAAGGGGATTCCAGCAACTGAGGATGTGAATAAATGATTGTTTTGCATCTTGGGGTGGGAGAAGATGTACTCAAGAAAATATCTGTACCCAGAACGAAAGGAAGTGGATCTTGGGGTTTGCTGGAATATATATTAGGCACAGAGATGGATACTGAAGTTGATTCATCAACATTTTTAACCATAGAAGTGAGAATACTTTTCATTTCGTTTGAGAACAATTCTTTTGGAGGCACAGAGAGATCTGTCTGCACTCCCACTGTAGATGTGGAATGAAGTGCAGCAACATACGTCTGAGATGAAGTGGTGGACAGCAACTTTCGAGACTCAGGATAGGTAATGTTTTGAATTGTTTTCAAATGCTGCACCTCTTTTTCCAACCATTCAGGGTAAGAACGAAAGTAGGATGAGTAAGAGCCATTGCAGTTGAGGCAACGAGGGTCTGTTTCACACTTGTGGGCATAATGGTCCTTGCCACTGCAATGAGCACACATCAAGAAACCACAACATGATGTCTTCAAGTGATCAAACTGGTGACACTGGAAACATCTGAAAGGGTTTGGAATATATGGCAATGCCCTGCAATTAATATAATCTGCCTTGATGGTGGAAGGTGGACGTGTTAATGTAAATATCAGAATTAGGGCATTGGTCAGCATAATAATTCCACCTTTGCGAGTGGAGATATGCCTCACTGCTGAAACTCCTTGAGTGGAGAAACCAGCAAGAATCCCTGACTCGGGATGTTCTTCAAATCCCTCTCAAAAATAACTCCTCATGATGAATTCAAAGTTGCATGAGGCATAACCTCAATAGGTATTCCTCCAATTGCCTTTGAATGTAAGAGTAGTTCACTCTGTTGAGATGAGGATGTTTTTGCCAATGTCACCAGAGCAAAGCTGCTTTACTGACTTTGGAGAGGCAACAAGTCCCTCTAGCCCATTCTGAATGAAAAAGCCAGACAATTGCCCTAAAGGTTTGTCTGAAAGAGAATGTAGTATAAGAAAATGAGGTACAATAGGCATTATAGATGTTGAAAATGTGCTGTGGACTGTTTTTCACTATTTTATTTTGAAGATTCATAATAAATAAAGGAATATTTCGATGCACACTGACCTTATCTACCATGGAGCCTCACGATGGGATGCACTACAATACCAAACAAGGACACTGCAGCAAAGCCAGGGTTTTGTGAGCAGTAAACTCAAATACCAACATCAGATAAAATGTCCACAACACCTATTGAGAACATCCAACCCTGGTACTTTGTTGACCCTGGCCAAAATGGACCAGCTGATTGACACAAGGGAGGCCACCCCATGCTGCCCAACTGCAGGAATGTAAAGTCAAAGTGGTGTGTTTAGATCCCAGAGAAGGTAAACCAAAAGAACAGGACCTTCCCTGTGAGGTCCCCTCACCATGTACAGGAATCCACACATGGAGGATATTCAACAGGCTAAAATGACAATGAACATAACATTATCTTTTTCCAAAAATAATTTAAGAAAATTAAAAAAGGGTATATATTTTTACAAGCTATTAACAATATATCATGGAGTAAAAGAATAAAGCAGTTTTAGAAAATTTTATTCTGAAAGAAAACACAATGAAACATTTACAGGAACAAAATAATGACAGCCAGTGATAAATATCATATTCATATATATGTAAAAAATTATCACCATAATGATCTGTAACTCTTTTAATGTCCACCTTGTGCCAGTATTTAATATTTAACACTTTTAAGGTAGTTACATAAATTATTGCATTCAGAAATATTACAGGCTATTAGGACAATTTATGATAATAGGAACATAATTCAAGTGTTGGGTGACTAATACCTTGAGAATTCTGACATTTATCCATGGA
The DNA here is from genome assembly GCA_011833715.1 of Carcinoscorpius rotundicauda. Classification (NCBI taxonomy): domain Eukaryota; kingdom Metazoa; phylum Arthropoda; class Merostomata; order Xiphosura; family Limulidae; genus Carcinoscorpius; species Carcinoscorpius rotundicauda. The sequence goes on from CM022391.1 coordinate 105,013,407, forward strand.
AAAGTATTTTTCAGGTGGTTCCAAGACAAAGTGAGAAGCTCTTTAAGAGAAACTGAAGACAGCATCAACTGTGCACTGTTGAAAAAGAAATACCCATTAATTAAAAGCTTGTAGTTTAAACATGTTTCAACTTGTTACATCAAAATGTACTGTCTATGCAATGAAGTATGAGTTGTTCATTTGAACTCCTGTATATGTTGACTAAATTAAGATAATAATTTATACTTTTGAATAAAATAAGTGCTTAATTTATAATCTTAAGTGTATCTTTCTCAACAAAACAGTGTATTAATAACTGAAAACATAACAGCAGGGATGGATACAGAAGGGGGATGGGGGATGCATCTCTCGCCACTGACCATGCCAAAATTGTGTAGGTTAATGGGAAATCAGAAATAAAAAGCACTGATCATCTCAATTAGAATATTTTTGCTGCATGTTTACTTGTAACATGTTATTTAGGAATATATGAAAGGTGAAAGTTCACTGTCACATGCACCATGTTCTGTGATTCAGTAGAGTGCTGTACGATTACTTGCAACTTGATACTTTAGAATAAAATCAATAAATGAGAGTTCATAGTCATATATGTTTCTTTTCTTTGTTTCTAAATTAATTCCATGAAATGTACATTGCAGTAACAAGGAAAAGTTTACTTGGGGTTGGGTTTAAGTCACTGTTACATATGCAAAAATGGCTCATTTGGGCTGAGAAAATATTTTACATAGAAGAGCGAACAACGTTTCGACCTTCTTTGGTCATTGTCAGTGTTTGCTCTTCTATGTAAAATATTTTCTCAACCCAAACGAGCAGTTTTTTGCATATATATTTCTCTACAAGATGGTTTTCTCTACATCACTGAATATTTAAGCCACTATTACTCAGTTGATCATCCCCCCCACCAAATAATCCTGTATCCACTACTGCATAAGTGGTTCAAATAACTATAAAATGAAGAATATTTAATTAATGTAACAGCCAACATAGGTAAAGTTTTGTTTACGAGTTAGATTCTTTACAGTAGGTGTCTGATTTGGTAATAAATTTCTACAATAAGTAAACACATACTCAACTTGTTTTGAAATAATAAAAATATGAGTCAAATGTACATAGAAATATTTATTACACCATTGCTTGTCATACTCACATCCAGAGCTTTAAATATGCAAATAGCCCTCATGTAGCTTTGCACGTAATTTTAAAGCAAAGAAACAAGCTTTAAGTAATTGTTTTTTGTTTTTTTTCAACAAAGTCCACACAGTCTGGTTCAATTACTTAAGAATCTAAATGATAAGATGAATTATTATTCTTTACTTTGTTATATCTATATAATCAATGTTAAATTTACTTTAAAAATTGTCACTATATACTCTTTATGACTAAACTCACAAACCACACAGTCTAGATGTAAGTATACTGAATTACGTTTTTGACATGTATTTATACCCTCACAAAATTCTAGAATGCTGCATACATTATTAGATATTATGATAAAAGAATACTCATTTAAAACACCAGTTCTTGCAAGGTTCTTGTAACTTGATGCAATGATGTAATAATCACTAGTTCATAACTATTGAACTACACAACATATGATTTGTAAACAGTTATATAAACAACCCTAAACATAACTAAATATCACACTCATGCTATATAACTATCTAAATTAAAGCCCTTAAATTAAACTTAAGTGAAAACAATCACATGTATCTATTATTTATGTCACTTAATTAACAGATGTTAATCAAATTTTCTCCTTCCAATATCTACTTGAACAAGTTTTCATGTTTTCAATGGGTATGGAAAGTAACCAGTTATATTGACTATAAAATAAAGAAAAGAACGTTCAGATGCTACAACAAATAGTTAATTTTAACAAACACCACAATGAAGAAGAATGGACCAGCCAAAAATCATTTATTGGAAAAAGATGATAATTCAAATAAAAAAAATACAGTTTTATTGAAGTTTAATTTTTAAACAAATGTAAACACCAAAGCATGCAAACATATTAATGGACAGAAAAACCCCTGTCCAGTCTACAAACGTTTAAGTGAAACTGTCAGAACGTGGAGAGCAGCTATGATACATCAGATCATATTTGGTGGGCTATCTCCAAATCAAAACCAGGTGGCATCAGGTATTTGATTTTCAGTCTGTGGTAGGAAGAGGGGTCCTCCTCATCTTCACCTCAATACCAAGAATTTAAAAGGAAAAACAATTTCTGTTCTGAGAATCTAGGTAGGACACATGCGCATACACAGTACACAAGTGACACCAGTCCATTTGGGAACTCAAAATATGGGTAACAGTAGGAATGGAGTATGGAAATGAAGTGGGTCAATTTCAGCTTAAAACCAGGTGACATCAGGAATTTGTTCTCTGATCTAAAGTGGGAAGGGGGTCAATAATAACCATACATATGAGAACTATTCTTGGTTGGTCCTGCATTAGTCCAACACCAGATCACCTGGAAATCAACATTCAGGCAGTGGTAGGAAGGGAGCCAAAGGAATGAACTACATGTCATAGATCTGTTCAAAAAAAGGATGTGTGTGAATGTTTCTTCTTGTAAGCAATAGGAGGAGAGTACCTACCATTTACATCAACAGAATATCACCATCTTACTCTCAAGTGAGTAAAATTAGTCAAATATAGGAGGAAGTCTCCATAGTCCATCACCCCCAGCAACTAGAAATGAATAAAGTAGTAAGAACTCCTGACTCTACTGGGAACAACATCATGAGGACTCAGAGAAATACAACATTGGAAAATTGTACAATATGTGATCATGAAACCTTATTTTGAAAGTCAGGCCAGTCTCGATTTATTGTCTAGGACCAGAAGGATGGGCAGCAATCAGAAATACTGCTTTACTCATTATAGTCCATCAATTGGAATGGTCTAGTGTGGACCTCATTTATGAAGTAAGATACTGGGAAGCAACCTGCAGTTGTCAAATTAAATACTACATTTCTTCAGTGAGTATTATAGATCTCTATGGCTCTTTCAATCCTGACTGAAGGCATCTATTGTCAAACCCAAAGGAAGTTGAAATATAGACCAGAAGAGAAACAGTTATTTTATGTAATTGATAGCAAATGTATCCATAAGACAAGTACTAAACATTGAGCATAACTACCAAAACAGTGGTGAGGAAGAAGACCATTCTGTAGGTATAATTTTGTTGGGGTGAGATAACCAATTTGCTACAAGATATAGAACACCTGGAAACCAATAAGCAGGAAGACAAACTTGCTAAAACTGGGCTCAGAAAATAAGATCCAATATTTGAAAGCAAAGTGAATGTGATGGGGTGCCCCCATGTTAACTGATGTAAGAAACAATGATCGAATTGTTAAGAATGAACCAAAACCAAATGTCCTTTACTAAAAGGTAGTTCTAATGACAATAGTTCTCTTGAGAATCCAGACATGCTCTTAATCCTGTAAAGAGAAGCATTTCTAACAAATGAAAAGTGGGATAGAGAGGATGCAAAGAAATGCCAGCTGCAGTTTTATCCTAGGGATGGAGAGAGGAAAATGGTGGAGTTTGAGGGGTCCCAAATGAGATTTCATTGATCATGTAAAACCTGTTGAATATATGTGTGCACAACTGCAGGGAATGAGGACATCCATGAAAAACTAGGACTTAGAAAAAAGGAAGAATCTTTTGCACAGGTAGAGAAGGAAAGAACTTGAATCGAGGGCTCCATTGAGCTCAGACAAAGAGAAGGTTGGGCTCTGCTGAGGTAGATGTTGAAAAACATTCTAAGTGGATAAGATACTACATAGAGGTGAGATAAGACTTTTCCAGTCTGACAGGTTATCCTATAAGGGCTGCCTCCTTGAGAGGAAATGGGTATGCTAGTGAGAGGCTAGGTGTAACAGAGATAAAAGGAGCTAGACATTCATATAACTATGTAACCACAAATCCTGAGTGTAAAGATGGTGGGCAAAGGCTTTGATCACATAATATAAAATGTATGGTGCCAATGCCAGACCAAAAGGTCCAGTGCAGAACTAAAATACTCAACCCCATTGACAAACCAAAGATAACAACTGGATGCAAGAGAATTGGGGATATGAAGATAAGCATCTGAGATGCCAACCTTGGCCCTTCAAAGATCTGGAGCCATTGAACAATGAATGGCAAGGAAAGTTTATTCAATATTGAACTGCAGAAAGATTAAAAAGCAGTTGAGTTTTTCAAGATTGATGACAAAATGCTAATCTCTAATTTTATGAAACACTTTTTTGATAATGTTCTTGTGCAAAAGAACATGAACTACTTCCAAGAGACGATGATATGAAACAGGATCCCACAAGGGAAGAGAGGAAATGGGTAATAAAGATAAAGGGGGCAGAAAATTGATGAAATAGCCCTTTTATTAGAACCTAAAAAACATCAAGGGATCCATAGTGAATGAGCACCACATATGAACAAATCTGGGTAACAATGCTCCCACAGTGCTAGAACTTAAGGGATAGTCACTAATGAAATTGATGTGAGAAAATATAATGATTGGTAATTTGTAGACTCACTGCAGAAACCTGGAATTGTGATATCATTAATGCAGGGGATGCAGGGAAGTAACACATGAAAACAGGGGAAGGAGAGGTTTTGGGAAAAGGGAAAACAAAATTTAAGTGAACATGATAAAGCAAATTAGAATAAAGAGATGATTTACATAGTGGTAAAAAGACAGTAATCATTTACCAATTTCTACTGCTACTAAGTTTCTTCTATGCTTGATTTATTTTCAATTGTAAAATATAAGAGGAAACAAATGTGTGACATAATGATGATTTATTTATTCTATTCTTTATTTAATAAAATTTATAAACTAACTTTATATTTCATTACCATTATTTCATATTGTAGTCTAATGTGTAATTCTATAGTCTTACCAGATTGAGTTAAGACATGGGAATCTTAACAGAAAATTTTCATGCTGCAAAGGAAAATGAAAAATGCTTAGGAAGAAATACAGCTATAACTATACAACATTTATAATAACAATTTTATTGCCAGCAAATAATTAAAGATCAAAATAATTTGTTTTTTAATATTAAAAAATTATTGATTGAAATAGCAGTCTTCATAATTCTGGTGAAAGGTTATTAATCTAAGAATAATTTCAGGTTGATTTGTAAATCAAAAACCTTTTATCATTGAACATATTTTGGAAAAAATAAATAAATACATACTTATGAAAGTGTGTGCATATACATACATAATAATAATATAGCTGTTAGATTAACTTTCACATTTAAACGAAAGAGGTGAAATACAAAAACCTATCATGCAAAAGACGTACGAATAAAGTTATGCTATAAACTACAACTTGATAAAGGTAATATTTACTCTAATAAGAGGTATCAAAAAAGTATGACCCACACAGCAGTTGGTATATATCATCCACCAAAGTGAAACTAATGAGAACCAAATGATTAGGAATGATTGTTTGCACTCCAGAACCCACATATACTAGACCTAAAACTACTATTCAGTATCTGCAGCCTATTAGGAGAAAGAAACTGCTTGTAATGAAACAAAAGAACAAGAAAAGTTAATTAGAAAAAAACAAACTAAAACTAAATAAATGCTGCTGTCAACTTGATAAATAGTACAATGCAACACAATGATGCACTAGTGGGTCTCATTCTTAATACCTTATATTCTGACAATGCCCTTCACTCTTTCAACACAACAATATTCCAACTATTCACTGGATACATTATTTAATTATTGCAAAACAAACTCAATTACTTAAAGTGATCTTCTACAAGGGGAAACAAATCAACAAAATAATATTAAAAGTTTCAACACTGAAGCATTTTTTCAGCTCCACTATTTTGCGTTATATATTAAATGTTTTTAACCAGGTGTGTAAGTATATTTTCAATTTGTTAGGCTAGCACATCTTTGCAATTTACAAAAACATGTGCTCACTGGCATTTATACACAGTATAGCTATAAGAAACCATAATCATCACACATGTAATTTACTGTAATTTGTTCTACCAACTCATACATACAATTATAAGTCTATTTGATACTACAAGTTAAAGTTTTAAAAAGTACTTACAGTTATTGTGACTAAATATTGGTCTGCTTATTCTATTGGACCTGCTCTGGTACACATGTTTACTTATTGAAAGAAATTTCTAGAGTTTAAAATGTTCTCACCTTACTATGTTCTCCACGAAGCCAACTTCCATCTCCAAGGTCTGGATTACTCCAAATTTTTGACGTTTGTTGAGATGATTTGGCAATAGCAGATATAAATTCTGCTAACTGATCATTTCCTGTAGCATACACTACCTATGTTGTTAACAAACATTATTAAACACTGCTGGCAAAACCAATTCTAGTTATATTTGTTACTAAACAATATTTTATAAAAGAATGGATACAAAAAACCAAAAGACTCAGTTATTTTGTATAAACGAGTGTTTCGAAACATGAAGATTTCTACTAAAGAATTACTTAATGCCATTAGAAAGCATCAATATTTATGGCATACATTTTATTCTATAATGTAATTTAAGTTTTAAAACTTGGATTTTCAGTACATCTTGTCAATGTAACCACAAATGTTATCTATTAACCACATGAATATGGGGGTCAAAAACTGGACTGAGCCTATACTGGAAAATATAAATTTTGAATTTATTTAACACATCTTCATAAAATTTGGTAACCTTTCAGTAAATGTTACAAGTAAAGCATGTACAAGTTTTTTAGACTCAACACAGAACCTTGGATAAGTACGTTCTTTCATATGTCAGAAAGTTTCTTTTAGAAATACTACAAATTATAACAAAATTACAATTACTTGTCTGAAAGATCCTCATGTTCCTATTATTTAATATCTGTTTTAATTTTATTGTTCTTTGAATTATGTTTAACTTCTAGATCTGCATGAAAAAATGAGATATCCTTAAGTTATGGAAGTGGTTTAAAACACAAACAGCTGCTAAACTAGAAATTTATTTATTTTACTTTGATTGCCATAGAAATTCAGAAATCAAAGTTTCAAACAATCTAAACAGAATGTTTAAAATTTGATACTTACAAGAATGAATAGTATAGCACATATATATCAAAATTAATAATTATTCAAATAAGTATAGGAATCACAAAAAAGAATCAAGACCTAATTACAAAATAACAATATCACATACTTAAACAATTACAAAATCACTAACAACATTAGGTAATAATCAGAAACAATACTTATCAGCTATATTTTGTGAATTAAGTTGTTGAAACTCATGGCAGGATTTTTATTCAGTCATTAGACCAGATATTATATCTCATGTGATTATAAATTCACATAATGTTTTGCAACATTAAAAATGTTTCTAGGGGAAACTGGTGTCAGTCTCATATCTTACACAAATGTACTCAAAATAAACATGATCAGCTAGAAGGTGAATTAATACTTTAATGTGATTAAAACTTCATTGCTAAACTAAACAGCAGAAGGAATAACAAGTGAGTAGTAAATAAAACCAAAATAAAATAAAACTTGAATTCACTACCTCAACTAAACCTGCATAAAAATGTGACAAATCACTCAGTGAGTGAATAGCTTAAGTTACAGTAAACAAAATAAATTGTGTAACACACTCATACCTGTACGAGAATTTAATTTTCCTTTAAATGTGTTTTCTTATTTACCCCAATAACTTTACATTTTAATCACTTTTATAAAATACATATACAAATTTAGTACTGAGATGTGAGTCTTGTCCTTTTTTTGCACTCAAGGTCTAGGTACAAAGTAAATGTACTTTTTGGTATAATTGTAGTCATTATTTTACAGAATTTTTATTAATTTGCAGTGTTGAGCCTCAGACTCAAAATAATAACATCCACAAAGAATATAATGCCCTAGAACTATTATAATTTAACCAGCTTTCTTAAAAAGCTATAAATGCATTAAAATAATTCCCTTTTCATGTTCTAGGTGAATGTAGCAACAATTCAGTGGATAAAAATTTTCTCTTTTTATTAGTTATAAATAATGTTACAGAAAAAAACCAAGATAGTTTATGATATTTTTTGAAAGATGGTATGGAGGGTGTGGCAAGTGGGTTTATCTTCTTAGCTTAATGTTCTGTGAATCAAGGTGATTGTAGGATATGAAATCAATTTATGTATCAACAATATCTGTAATATAAGTTTGTAATTTATATACAATTTAGAAACTAAAAGAATGTTTAAATGAACAGTTGAGAGTGAATGTCATGTGATTGAGATTTTTAGATATTTTGTTTTGAAACTAAGAAATTAAAACTTGTATTAAAATTTGATTTAACAGTTGTGTTTTCATACCAAATATATTGAAATATATTTATAAAAAATCTGTATCATTAAGTTTTAAATGCAACTATAAAATACTGGACATTCAAACTTTGAACTCTGTTTTTACATGTGGGGTTAAAAACAGTTAAGAATTGAAGTAACTTGATATCAAGTTATAAAGGTATAAAAACATATAAAACTTCACATCAAAAATTTAAACAAACCTGAATCTGATATCCACTCTTCATCAAAGAAAACTGCATTCCTATTGAAAGTATCTTGACTACATTTCTTCTCATGACTTGATTTAGAATTCTAAATTAAAAACGTTTATAAAGATTGTTACAGACATATTCAGTGGGTGTGCATGTATATATGTAAGGCCTGTTTCATATAATAAAGTTTCATAAATACTATTATTTTCCTGAGCTGAAAAATGTACTTCTAAAGCTACAAATTGGGGAGATTGAGATGTAGAACATGAGAATGGTGTTGATGAAAAAGGGAAGAAGAAAGTTAAAGAGATACAAATGGAACCTTGGAAATCAAGGTTGTGCTGACCAGTAGTGTACAACCAGGAGAATTTGATAAGGATTAGAGTGAACAAGAGAAATCATGCAGTGAAGTAATCAGGTGGGAAGATACACATAAAGATAACTGTGTAACTAATCCTGACTAAAAGCATCAACAGTTTAAACTTTTGGATGTGGTACAAGTGACAAAAGAGGAACATCTTGGTAATGAGACCAGTGGTAAAGGCAACCAATGGCAGAGGTACCTGAAAGCAAGAGATAGATCCAGTCTGGGTAAGAAAGATAATCTGTGACTAGATGGAAATCGCTTATCACATGGCATGGGCCCAATATAATAAATACAACATGCAAAAACATAGGTCTCTGTACCTACTGTCCCCTTGGTGGTTGATATGTGTCACCACCATAGAGTAATTCAAATGAACATCACCAGACAAGGACAAGCAAGAAGAAAGTGATGGAATGGATAAAACAGAACTACAAGTTTGAAAACATTAATATACAATATGGTTTCATGACCCACACCCTCATCCTTGAAGGGAAGTGTCTGTGAAAAAGACAGATCTGGATGCAAGGAAGGAAGTAGTATTACTGCTGAAGTATAGGCTTTGTTTACCCACCAGTGTAGGTTGTCTCACAGGGAAGGAGGAAGGGAAATGTTAGTGGAAAGAGAATCCTGAGCAAGATTCCATTGTCCATGAAGCACTCAACGCAGTAATCTCATATGAGTATGAGCAAGAGGGACTAGTGCAGTCATGGAGGTCAACATCCCCAAAAGCGATAGAATCTCACAGGTAGTAAGTAACTGAGCTAAGAAGGCATGGTGAACAAAAAGTTCCATTGAATGAAGACATAAAGGTAAAGGCACAGCCCAACTGATTTTGGTGCCAAAAACAAGAACCCAGAATTCACTAGATATTGGATGGTAAAAGGAAGAACTTCTCCAATTTGATCAACCAGCCCACCTGAATCACCACAGAAAGGATTTGGTGAGTATGAATGGCTGATTCCTGCACGGAACGAGTCAATCATTCATATAATAAAAAAATTGGATCCACAGAGCATGAAGTTGATGAGAAAAAGCCTGGATTAAATGATAAAACACATAAAAAGCCAAGTCAAATCTGAAGAGGAGGGTTCCAAATTTGGAAATGACCACACAGTGGACAAACTGAAAATTAGATCAAAACTGATGTGCTATCTGGATGTGGAGGAAAGGACTGGACACACACATTTTTGTCATCCAAATTTCAAGGGAAAACGCCTATTTTCAGGTTAGAAAAAGACTCCATGATGAGCTTGGGAATGCAAAGAAGAGGTAATGTGAACTTCAAAATTCATAATACAAAAAAATGTTCACAAATTCTTTAAGTGCAGAAATATAGCTACAAGAATGAACTGGTATAAAAGAAAATAAACTGAAAAAGCAACTATTTCATATGAAAAAACTGTTTGTCACACACACACACACACACACACACAAAACAACAACAAACAAACATGAATTCAAACACTGCCAAATGAGAAATGAAGGTTTGGTAAGAAGTGTACAGGCAGTCACATGCATCATTTGACCACATTATGCTACTAATGGTTAACAGATTAACCATGATGATCTACACAAAAGATACATTGGAATGTACTATTCCAACAAGAGAAAGAAATCCATCCCCTATACATAACACTAAATATAGTTGGCTAAATACATAATATGGAATAATGATATAGGCACAAGGTGTAACAATATTCACACACACAAATTATTTTAGGTTACTTTAATGTTGATTGAAAAGGACTTAAAATCTTACAAATATTATGTATAAATTATAGTTATGAGAGATCTAACATTATTTCTTTGGTTTATTTGCCTAAACTGTACAGATGAGTGTTTAACAGGCAAAACTAATCCATAGCAGAGAGTATAACCAATCAAAGAAAGCATTAGGCCTCTAGATTACAGATTTTCTTTTCAATTTTACCTATAGTGAGAAAGAGAAGAAATCTGTAAAACACACACACACAAATAGTTATTAAATTCTTGGTCTGGTAAATGATATGGAATAATGATTTATGTTCAAGTCATAACATTAGTCAAACACCAAAATTAGTTTAGATTATTGACAATTTGAAAATGACATAAAAACTCATAAAATAAAGTATAATGTATGTATTAATTTAATGTTGCCTTTACAACTGTTTGCCCCAAATTCTTTCTTTAAATTAATACTAGCTGTGATGATAACCTATACTATAGTATCAAGATCTAGAAACATCTCTTAATAAATGGTTAGAATCTGCTGGTACAAATATAATTCAAATATTTTTTTCTTAATGAGCAAGTGAAAAGTTTAAATTCTCTAACAGCTTGTACTTCAACTGTAAATCATTCTTAAGGATAAAAATAATTTGAAAATTAAAAAAGCAAACAATAAATTGATATTTCTATAAGTGCATCCTCTACATTTTTCCTCATTCTTAACTGAGATACATCCTAAAAGTTAAAATTTTCATTACACTTACTCTTGGCCTTTAACTGCATATACTATCAACCAACACTTGCTAAACTTCATGCTCAGCATGATAAGCTTATTGATAACATCATTTACGTGAAGATAATCTTCAAGATCATGAGTGTTTAAAACAATAACTCCAGTCTCTTCATCCAGCACAAGATCTGTATAGTATAATTTCACCTTCTCTACTGGGAGAAAGTTTGAAATCTGTTGATAATTTCTTTCAATGATTGTAAGTCCATGCCTGCAAACAATGAAGGATGAATAGCATAAGCTTGTCAGTTATTCTAGGTATGTGATGTTTTTATACAATACATGACAAAGAAAGTCATTAAAAAACTTTAGTTCTAGCTTTGTTCTTTGTTACTTCCTTGGGATAACACTTGGTCTGCAATTGTGCATAATTTAGAAAGTGTCCAACAATAGTAGGGCAGGTGTGGTTATGTGAAAGTTACTGCAACTTTATTCTATGGCATGATATCACTTAAGCCTTGTTAGGTTTATATAGTATGACAGTGACTGCAGTTATTACATTGACTAAAATCCTGATTTTTAATGATATTGTCAAGTTTCAGGTTCAAAGAATATACAATAAATAATAATTTACGGAACCCAAAATACATGTATCATACATAAATCAATTTTTACCAAGACTATTGTTAGCAAAAAATACTGTTACCAATACTCTAACCTGACACTATTTTGAATGGCCAGATCTTAAATCACTGAAAATTTTAACTCTTTTATGTGGCTTTCATGATGTATAACCAAGAGTATGGACTAGTGCTGCGACTGGGAAAATAAAGTTTCAAGAGAAATGCATTAATAGAGATCAATCATATTTAAAATAATTGAAAAAGAAATAACTTGAATGTTTTTTTTGGTTTCATTTTTTACACAATATTTGTCTCACAAAAACAAAATTGAAAATTTCACAAGAATTGATAAAAATCTGAACCAAATTATCTTGAAACTATTTACTTTTCGTGCATTTTGGTTAAGTATTTCCACAATGAGATGGGGAAAAAAATTCTAAGAATACGAGAAACACCATCTTGTTCGAAAAGGATTATTGTCACACTGTAACACTTTCATGAAGAAACAAACATTTGGTAGAAATTACAAAATAAAATGGCTGGCACAACAATAAAGGAATAAAAATATCATATTAAGATAGATACAATGATATTAAACAATATTTTTGGCCTTCTTCAGCCCACAAATACCCCACACATATATAACAATTGTCTGAATTCACAGAAACCTTTTTGATGTTTAAATGTCACAATGTAACTGATATTCATGTTCACATTTTTTCACACTTTTCTTCATTTCTATAATTTGTTATGGGATTCTGCATTGCATAAGTGTCAAAGCTAGTGTAAAATGATTTTGGACACTGTATAGTATAAGCTAATATTTCAGTCATCCAAACACGTTTATGCATCTTTATTAACAGACAAATCATGATTAACATGTTACAATAGTTTATCAATAGAAAGTTGGCAAATATGAAAATGTTCTTTAAATCAGAAAACCGATTTAAATGGAACACCACTAATGGAATGCACAAAGGACTAAATGTAGGTAAGGGTTAGTTCAAGATGCCACATGCAGATTAAGACTTCCTGCAATTCTAAGATACTTCTCCATCTTTTCTCATGCACTTTGTTATCCATTAAAATAGTTGACATCTGGAATATTGCCTGGTCAATGTATGGTTTTAACAATTTCCTTTCAAAGACAGTCCTTCATTTGAAGCAATATAAAGAAAGATGCTTTTTCAATGCAGTTAAAGTGAATTTTCCACTAAAAATGGAATTCTACTGTATAATGTGCATGAATAAAACAAATATTTTGTAGTCTGTGGCATGAAGCAAAGTCGTCTTGGAATGTGCATTAGTCAGCTCCCATGAAGTGATACTGAACTATTCGCTTTAATTGGAACTTGAGGATCTAAATGTACTTGATGGCACTAATAGTACCTTACACTGGTGTCCTACACTATGATCAGAGTTGCATCCTCATACCATCTGACCTTGTGGATGCTTCATAGTTCATTCAAATATACTGGTTGAAACTCTTCATTGTACAAAGTGTTTCCCATCAGATCCATGCTGGCTGAACTTTGATCTATCTGAGAAGATCATTTTGTTCCACATTGCTTCAATCCAGTAAGCATGTTATTTAGCACATGAGAATCTCATCTTTTGTGTCTTATCGGTAAAGAGAAGTTTCTTTCTTGACCTCTTGCTGAAGACCAGCTAAATATAGACAAGACTGGATGGTGGATGGTTATCCCTGAAGTTCTCTGCCATGCTCTTTTGAAAGAGATGGATTACAGTTGACAGTTCTGTAGGATCATACATTTCAAAACATGATATTCAGCTGTTTTTAAAGTTTTCTTGTTATATTTTCCCTTCTGCAGCTCCACATAGCCAGTCTCTCTATCTATATCTCCTCACACAATATGTCATAGTAAACTGGTTAAATTTGTACAGAAATCTACTCCTATTAAAGCAATTTTTCTTCCAGAGAAACAATGACTGCTTTTTCTATGAAATTAATTTCCAATCCTTGATCATAATAGCATCACATGCACATTGTAACAGATAAATGTCAACATTCAGACAGCTTAAAAAGTTACCAATGTAATAAATTAGATAGCACTGTATTCTCCATGAAAAATATTTAAACCTATATCTATTAGTCTCTTAACATTTAAGGCCTCAAAATAGATGACAAATCCAAAAAAAGCATGAAAAACTGGGTGATGTAATAACATTTTCCATCACTGTGTATAATATATATAAAACAGCCAAACGTTTAACTTAATTGGTATATTTTTAGGCTTATCAAGTGCAGATCTTGATGATAACAAAGCACATGTTGTATTTAACATGACAACTTTCCTTTAATCTCAATAAAAACTGTAAACATGTTTTAGAGCATCTTACTTCCGTTCTAAGAGGTGTAACAATTCTGGATTCCTAGTTATTTTCTTTGATCCTATTGTGTAGCAAACTTTTTCTTCAGAATTTGGAAAACATTCATCTGTTGGCTCTGAAAATTAAATATTTTCCACACTAAAATTGTATTTTCAATAGGTGTTTACCTACCTCATCCAAAGCTATCTCGATCTTGATTTTCCCTCTATACACTGCAAAAATAATTTTTGATAATACTGCATTGCCCTATTATACCTCATCATTTTTGTGCCATTTCAGGTTGAATATTATGTGACAACCCTGCACCACCTATAATAGCACAGGTAGTTTTATCTACTATTCTGGTACAATCCTCACTTTTGAGAATTGACAGATACAAATAAGAAAAGTGGAAAGTGGGTGAGGAAAGGTAAACACCTATTGGAAATACATTTTCAGTGTATGAAAATGTTAACTTCTGAAACTGTACTACAACTTCTACTTCAAAACTAGAATCCCACATTGAAAAGATGGAGGGGTTTGTGAAGGTGTGACAGTATTCAAATAAGTAGATGAAAACCACCTGAAAATAACAGGTGTACCAGAGGAAGAAAGTAAGACAAATATGTGAGGTGTAATACTGCTTCTGGAACAGATACATTCCTCACCAAATGATGAATTAACAATACATATTGGGTGGTATGTAGGAGGCAGGCACCATATAGTCAAGAAAAAGATGTAAAACATTTTGCTTCAGAGCAGTGCAGTAAAATTATGATGTGAATTAGTATAGAGCATACAAATAGTATATAGTATTAAAATTTCAGATCAGAATTCCTTGACAAAGAAAACTAAAATCTGAAAACACTAATTTTAAACTGGTAAAAGACTGAAATGCAATCACAATGAAGAAAAGAAAATACATGAAGCAAAGCAAAGACACATCTACTATTCTAGCCATTCAAGAAAGTTAGAATTGTATTAGAAAAGTAGAGGACACTACATGCACTAGTAAAGTATAATTGGTAGAGAAAAGTCAAATGATATGTATCTTCTGAAATGGCATGAAAATTAAGTGTTACAATAGACTGGTGTACTATTAGCAAAAAATGCTTTAGCAATGCTTAGAGGGGAAATTAAGATTGAGACAGCTTTGGGTGAGAGGTATTATCATTTTAAATTTAAAATATATTCTATACTATAAAATTAATAATTAAGAAGCAAATATACCACCTCAAAGAAATTTTTAAATGACTAACTTTATAGCGTATAACAAATTACAAGGAAGTACAAATTTCTGTACACTATTGAAGATCTACTATAAACAACACATTTAAAAAATACACCAAGAAATTTATGCATAAAGAAAGTTTATATAACAATCTCATAAACAGCTATAGCTACCTTTCAATATATGTAAAATGCATTCTGGAAGTTCAGAGATATATGTGATTTTGCTAACTGTCTGAGAAAGCACAACCTGGAAACTGTAATGATCAATATTTTGTGTTAAACAAAACTGTCTAACAGGAGAGTCATTCCAGAATTCATACTCAAGCACAGTGGTAAAATGTGGTACAATCCTACCAGCGCTAAGAGATGCCACTGATGTTATCACAATAATGTTCGACTCTTCAGTCCTGCCAACAAACATGTCACACATTCAATGAATCTGTTATATTAATTATAACAATTTTGTACACATTTTATAAATTAGAAATATGTTTCCAACCATTCCTAAAAATTTAAAAAAAATTAATGGTATTAATTTGTGCATCAAAAGTGTATACAACTTAAAAAGATATTGGCAACTTTTGTTTTTAGATTTCCTTTAGCTCATAATATCTGATTACATTATGTAACAAAATTTTTACTTTTTCTCGTTCCTGGGCAGAAAGTGTTATTTCCCAATTGCTTATGCCTTAAGTAAATGAAAAGGACTTACTTTTCTCTTCAAACTTTTCTTTTGTGACCTAGGTAATGAAATTTTCAAATACACCCACTTTTTCAGAACAATCCAGGTAGATTCAGTGCCGAGTAGCTGATACAGAATTTTCTCGAACTTACAAGAATTTTCAAGAACTTTCTGGAATGTTTGAGAACTTACGAGAATTTTTAAGAATCGTTTAGACTTTTCTAGAACTTTCCATAGTAATATATACAGAGGAAGTCACCACTCACCACTTCAGTTTAGTCTTAGCTGCCTAAGTGAACACATGAACTGATCTGATTTTATCAGAGATGGTATCAAGCTGCAAGCATTCTCCATACACATTCTGCTATGTATGTGGCCAATTTATAAAGACAAGAGCAAAAAAGTACTCTTGTGATGGCATCTGTTAAAATGTGTAAAGTCTACAAGGCATATTTCAGCATGCCTGTCAGGGATCAAGACAAACCCTGGGCACCTCGTTTTATCTACAAGCATTGCAAAAAACTCTAAAAGGTAAGAAGAACAACTTTTGATTGCTTGAATAGTAATATTTTATATTATACACATTTTAGACCTTTTAAAATTTACATATGTTCTGATGCACCTCAAAGAGGAATATAACAGTGTCAAGACCTTGCTAGAAGCATTGAAGTATGATGAGTATGGCTGGGAGATTATCAGAAACTTCAAAATGGTGGCATTCCTGATGGACCTCCAAGGGTGCTTTACCAAGTTTCCCTGTTATCTTTGCCTTTGGAATAGCAGGGACACTGCAGCACTAGAATAGGAAGCACTGGCCACAACAGACCAAGTTCTCTGTGGGGAGGCACTAGAGGATCACCAGAAGGTTCCCACACTGCACATAAAATTGGGTGTTATAAAACAATTTGTTACAGTTATTGATAAGGAGTCTGCAATTTTAAAGTACCGTTGAGACTTCTTCCCTAAGCTCTTTGAGACAAAGCTCAAAGCTTGTGTTTTCACTGGACCACAAATAAAGATCCTGATGTGTACAGAATTCTTGAGGAAGTTCAGTAGGAAGGAGAACAAGCTTGGGGCAGCTTTGTTGCAGTGGTTTAGGGCTTCTTGGGAAATCACAAGGCCACAAATTATGTGGAACTGGTTGAGGTTCTGGTGAAGAACTATGGCAAAATGGGCTGAAGGATGTCCCCAAAAATCCATATCCTTGATGCTTATTTTGATAAATTCTGAGAAAACATGGGAACATACTCAGAGGAGCAAGGCGAGTGCTTCCACCAAGATATACTGAACTTTGAACACTGCAACCAAGGAGCACATAATGAAAACAGTATGGGAGACTATATTTAGGGGCTGATACATGAAAGTGATTTACATTAGTCACAAAACTAGAAACACTACTAACTTCTAAACATTTTTGTTCATTTTTGTATAAATTGTAATTTATTTTTGAATAAATACATGTAAATCTTGATTCATATAGTTTTATTCAAACCTTATGTAAACAAAAATTTGCCCATTTTTATGTACGTCTTGCAAAAATACTAGATATAACATTTATTAGTTGAATAAAACATTTAAACTGTGATAATGCAGTATTTTATCAGAAAAACATTTTAAAAAATCTTACAACATTTGATGAAACTTTAACACAGAAGGCATAAAAAATAAAAACTTTATGCATAAGAGATGAACAATATTTGAGACAAAGCTAACTTTATAAATTGGGAAACAAAAACATACTAAAAATTGAATTTTTAATTATTTTTTGTTATAAGGAAAGGTAAAGCACTTGCTTGGACAACACTTTTTCCAAATCCATTTGTACTTCAGTAGGAGCCAAAATAATGTTTATACCTTGAATTGTTTTCAATGCACATTTCAGAATTCCACTTACAACATCAAAATGCCTTTTCAAGACAATCAAAATCTGTCAAGTTAAGAAAATCAGTTTTAAAACATATTATACACCTTCACTGCAAATTATATAGCTTGTTTTCTAAATTATTTTATCAATTTGATAAAATAGTTAATGCACAACCTTAAGTTCAGTATTTAAGTAATTATTTCAGTTTTCTAATTTAATTTTTACTACTGTTCTTTTTTATTTCAGAACATTCTCAATGTATAAATATTTATAAAACATTCAGATAAATAACATAATTACAATTCTTAGAACTATAACTTCTAATTTAATCATTCTATCTTCTAAATAAGATTAAAAACATCAAATTCTGACAATAAATTGTTTTGTACCTTTAGAGGTGATTTATTGAAATAATATTGTATTATAAAAAGAAAACTCAAAAACAATCTAAATTAATCTATAAAATTAAGGTTGACGTAGTGAAAACACAATTAACTTCTGTAAAGGTTTACAATGACAGACAAGACATGATACTGAAATTTTGGAATTGAACAATATATTTTAAATTTGCAGTACTCTTAACATCACTGTTTGATAAAATACATTCTAATTGATAATACTTTCAGTTAACAGAAAAGTTTCCTTATTATGTATGTTAATCTGAAACCTTCCTTCCATAAGGATTCTCAGAGTTTAAAATTTGAAGTTTCCTTAACACCAAACTAAAAACAAAATCTGTAGAAAAACTTCATTACATAATGTCTGGTTAAGAAATTAGCACATAGGATCACCTACAAAAGTTGTAATGTTTTCAAATATGGATTAATGTGGGACTGTAGAAACACCAAAATACCCTCAACAACACTGACTCCACCCATGGTAAGTAAAGTACAGTATCTTGTAACGGGAACACAAAAATCAATGGAAAAATTTGTGTGTGTGTGTGTGTGTGTGTATATACAGGTAACATTATGCAACAAAATCAGAAAGGATCTGTTTGAAAACAAGGCCCATAAGAAGGGATTCTCCACAATAAGACTAAGTTGGATCTTCCATTCAATCACTACATACAACAAAGAGCTGAAAAACTGAAACAGGAATTCACTGCTTCTCATATAAAGACACACCAGTCAAGTTGCCATAGCCTACAGACTTTTATGCAATCAAATGTTGATATGTTTTGTGTATATTATGGAAGGTTATTAAGCATGGGTGTGTGCTTTGGACATGACAGAATTAGAAACATAACATTACTGTAAAAAAAGAAGCATGTTCATCAGCACATGACCAGACATGAAAGTATGGGCTCTAACAACGTGGTGATGTTTCAACATCAATTTTATTATATCATACTCAATGCCCACACAATTCACAATTATGAGACATTTCTCAAGTACTTTTTCTGTATGAGAATTAAAATTTATAATGCAAGTTTTACTTTCACTGAAACTACAATATTCAATAAATGTGTGCCTTACATCTGTAAGGACTGTGACTTTTAAGTCTAAGATAACTGTAAATTATACGAAAGGTATTTCAGAAAGTTCTAAGAAAATAACTAAAAATATCTTTTAACACCAAAAAACCTGTTAAACAATCACAGAAAAGAATACATCAACAAGTGGTTTTTTCTGTGCTGTGTCCACCACACGTGAGGAAACCAAGTTTTAAGTATTACAACTCTTAAGACTCACTGCTAAGCCATTGAGGGAGGCCTTCAGCGATGTTTGTGTACTTGAAACTTTAACTACAAGGGGTAGTTTACCTGTGTGCCATTATTCCTCTGCATCAGTAATACTATTCATGTAAATGTTTAATTTGAAATATATATTTTTTTTTAGTTTAAAACATATGACTATAAATATTTTTAATTTTAAAATAAATCAATATAAACAATATTCCAAACTAAATGGCATTTTATAAGTTCTCACTTTTGCTTTTGCAGAGCACTTTCTATCTGACACAAAAATCTTCTCAACAAAAGCCTGGATTTCAATTACTTTAGGATGCAAAGCGTTGGTTTTTCTTATTTTACACTGCAGCTTCTTCATATCTTGAATTAAGTTTCTAAAGTGATCTGGGAAAAATATATATGAAAAATTTACTTAGTACAATTTCATGTGGTTAAGATCATTCTAAATTCTTGTGATATATAGATTTAGGGATTCTTTTAGAACTATTTTATATATCCAGATACAACTCACATTCTTTTAACTCATTTTCTATATCAAAACCATAAATATGCATCACTAATACACATGGAAATCACTAATGAACACATTTATGACTGTACTTTTAATATCATTAAAAAAATGTTAAAATAACATTCTACCACAGCTTCCAAACAAACTTGTAACTCAATGGTGAATTTTCAAAGTAATTGTTAATAAGCTGAATTTAGAAACTTGCAGCTTAAAAATAAATATATATTTTTTTAATTCACCTGATCTTGGCTGTGATATAAAAAAGTATAAATAAGATATTTATAAATTATAAATATTACTGTAAAACTTATAATTAAAAACATCTATATATTTTTGTATAATACCATTAGGATTCTGTGTCATAAAATAAGCAATACAGGTATAAGACTTACATTTGATGCATCATAAAAGTTCCAAAAGATTTAAATATCATAAATGCTTAAATGTTTATTATCATATTATTAAAAACATAAAATAACCTAAAGTATCCAAATGAAATAATAAAAATGTATTATGATAAACAAAATTACCTGATTTTTTTAACTTTGCATAATAAAAATGTTTATATATTACAGTATTCTTTGAAAGAACAATCACAAACTTTATTAATTTTATTTATAAACATACCATATGCTATGCTGTACCTATAAGCAATACATAATTTATTATCAGCTAGTAAGAAAACAGCCATAAAAATTTCAAAAGAAACAGGAGAGAGAGAGTTGAAACAATAGCTATAATGAAAAATGACTACTTTACATAACTAACCTGGTCCAAAAATTTCACAGAGTACAAACTTCATAGAGAAAAACTTAGATATTAAAAATATCATATCATACTTCTAACATTTATTGAGAAACCTAAATTAACTTGCTTAAATCCCACAATACTGTTTTCTTAGTTTTCTAATACTTGTTTGTTGAAAAATTCAACTTAAGTCATAACTAAGAAATTTGTTTACTCAAAATTAATAGTACATTTCTAGCTTGCAAAATGCTTTTCCAATATTACTTTTTATGTTATTTTTAATACAAAATTGTACTTAACTATAGGGCCCAAAATACATCATCAATACATTAGTTTCAAACAAAACAACAGCCAACAAACCTTTTAGAATATGATGATGAGTATTTTCAAATTCTTTCAAGCAAGAAACAGAAACAGTAAGTTCACAATGTAATAAGCATTCTAGGGCCTTGACATATCCATGCAAGGCTAATAACTGGCAATAAATACTTTTCTCCAAACCTGTTTAAAAGATTAACAATGACAATGTCTTAGTTGCATAAATTTAATACTGGAAGTTCAAAACGTTATTATAACATAACATAGGTTCACATAATACATTTCAAGGGCTCATATCTCAAATTTTTGCTCTGCATGAAGAATATATTAGGTAAGTGTTTCTGTCTATGCTATTTACTTCTTTTTTGTTTCAGATATTCCAGAGACAAGCTATATAAACCTATCTGAACTAGCCATCTATATTTCTGAAATGACAGACTAGATGGAAGGTGGCATCACTAATACCAATTGCTAATTTTTTAGATTCTTTAATTGAATATTTGTACTTTCCCATTATTCTTATAATGTTCCCATGGCCCCAAAATACAGAGCATGTTATTGATGTAGTAGGAAGTGAATCTTAACACACTTAAAATTGTAGTCAAGCATGGTAATCAAAATGCCACATGTGTTAGTGATGTACATACAGGTTGCTCACTATGACTTATGTGGATGTTACGAAGGTGCCAAGAACAATATAATAACTTAATTTCAACTAGTCTTCACTATAAAGTGATATTAATTAATTGTTTCTCATGTTATATTTATCAAAAACTGTTTAAAACTTCATAAGCACCAGAAACTCCATTTTCAAATATTTTTCCATTTTCTTCATATTGAAAATCATAACTTTCTGTGGTAAAACTGGACAGGAATGTAGAATCTTTCTCCAAGATTCAATGCTTCTCAACAACATATTTATGATTAATTTATGGTACATTGTGGCAAAACTACTTTCCTGACATATATTAGAAATTTAAAACTATAATAATAAGATAATCTATCACACACTAAAAGGGGTATTTTACAATATATAACAGTGTCCTTCCACTGTATCTGAAATAATAAGACTGAACAAAGACGATACAAATAAAAACAATCTTTATTTGTAGTCAGACAAAAATAAAACCTAGTGTAATCAGTGATGTCAAGAAAACCCACTTATAGAGAAATATATATGCAAAAACAGCTCATTTGGGTTGAGAAAATATTCAACCCAAAAGAGCTGCTTTTGCATACATAAAACCTAGTGTAAATACTTTGCACACAAATAGTTTTCTTCTAACTGACTGTGATTAGCTCTCCAACTTTCTCCCTCTCAAGACAGATCACTTTAGAACGGAACAAAATGATCTGAAAAAACAAATCTTCACCAGCAATCTCCTAGTGCAGCTGGATAAAAAAAAGCACACAAAGGATTTTTTTTTCAAAAAACTTACTACAATATCCTCATAACTAGAAGAGACATCACCGACTATGCAGAACAAAGAATTAGAACAAGTCAATTTTTAACGACTCCCTGGGAAAAAAACATTAAATAACTGAAACATATTAAAAAAATATTATACTAATGAAAAGGAAAACCAGACACTAAAATGTCACAAATTTCCTATCTTTTTTTTTAACTTAGTTTTAGATGTTATGTACATATATGCCCATTGCTTTTACAGCATTTGTGTGTGTTTTTCTTATATTCATTTGATGAGCCCACAGAGAGAAATTAAATCCCTGATTTTATCATTCTAAATCTGAAGACTTACCCACTGTCCCAGCAGAGAGCTTCTTCAATGTTAAAAGGTATTTTCATGTTAAGGTGTATAATATAATGTGTAATTCATTGCCATAAGATATTCTTATAATTGTTTTAAATATTAAAGAACATTTATAAGTTATGCTTTAAGACTTTTAGCAAAATTTTAATAATAACTCACCAGGATGACTAACATATAGTTCAAACAGCAGTGTTAGTCACCTGAAGTTAGCCTTTCTAGTCCTGGTTTTGAGTGATTTGACGTTATGGCCATTTTCTAATTTCAAATCGAACAAGATGGACTGTGATGCTTGAAAGGAAATCACATTAAAAAATGTCTAATGTATAAATTAAAAAACTTAAATGGCATTAAAAAGATAGATGACCTTTAAAAACTAAAACACATTTCCAAGATGAACAGTGTCACCATCATTAATAACACTGTCTAACATTATGGACAGACCTAGGGACAGAAGATGTTTAAAATGGTGCTGTTGTTGAGTCATAATGACAACAAGACATCAAAATGTGGCTTATTGTGACCTGAGTGTTACACAGACAAGACATTGGTGCATCAGTTCCAGATAAAAGAAAATGGTGAGTTTAAAAACTGTGATTAATGTGTATAAAAGTCAGAACAACTTCCTCTTTCTGATCCTTACAGAAGCAAGATGGCCAAAGTCCAATATAGGGTTTATTTGGAAAAGCTTGTTTTCATGTTGCTCACTCCAAGTCAACTGTCAGCTGGCACAGAGCCAAGCCTTAAATAAAGGACCATAGTCCATGTATGGAATAGGTACAGTGGTGATGGTGCCAGAGCAGACAGATTTAGCTGCAGTGTCAGTGAGTTTGTTTCCATGAATACCAACGGAGCCTGGTATCCAGAAAAACTGGATAGAAGTAGATGTTAAAGAGAAATGGGACAGTCAGTTTTGAATATCGATGAGAACAGGGTGTGAACTAATGTGAAGTGATCCAGGACCAGTCGAGAACTAAGCAAGTCAGAATAAATAGTGCAGTATCAGTACTGCTTAGCTTCCATGTGATCTAGTGCAAGAGAAATGGTGTACAGTTTAGCAGTAAACACAGAAGCTGTAGAGAGGATTCTGCACACAACCACTGAACCAAAACAAACCATAGAAGATCTCATACACAGTCACCTGATTTTAAACCATCTGTGTAAACAGGAATGGAAGGATGGTTTGAAAGATGTTCAGCAAATCACAGACAGTGTTTCCAATCAGGAGTGTCTGCTTTTCTCAGACGACTGAAAGACAGGTCACATATGGAGACTGTAAGAAACCATGGTGGGATGGGCTGACCAGTGGATACAGCAATGTCATCCAAGGACAGATCAAATTCATCCAATTGCACCCAGACACAAAGGCCATAAGGAGCAATGGCAGATCGTCTGTTCTGAAAAAGTATGGCCCACCAAAGAAGAAAAACACAACCCCAGAAGGGATACTTTGGTAAGTAACAAAGTTTTGAAGCAAATAGTGAAGACAGTTGCAAATGGAAAGAGGTGCAAAGAAGGTTCAGGAGACTCTGTGTATAAGCTCTGAACTAGGGAAGTATGGAAAGCCCCAGTGCAGAGCTAAAGTTCTTGATGATGAATGGGGTCCAGCATCTTTTAGGCCAAGGTCCTGGCAGAGCCATAGACCAGTGATCCATAGTCAAGTTTCAATTGAATAAGAGCATATGTCTTTAGCATAGAACACTGATTTGCTCCCAAAGTGGTGGAAGAGAGGACACAGAGGATGTTCAATGCTCTTGTACATTTGACCCATAGCTGCTTGATGTGTGGTATAAAGGTCAGATAAACCCAAGAAAATTTGTCTCAAGAACAAAGGCAGCACAACTTCACTGATACGAAGTTCAGGATCAGGGTGAACACCCCATTGGTGGCAAAAGTTCTAGAGTGAGAGAAGTCAAAGCCATTTGTTGTGGTTCACTTCAGTGAACGGTTGAAGGCTGTCTGTAGCTGCCCCTCAAAATACTGCATGCTTGACAACTGACATGAGATAGGAAAGTCATTAACATAAAGCCCCTTTGCAATGGTAAGATGGGGTTGTTCAGTGATGGAATTAATCTTTATACTGAAAAGTGTGACACTCAAAACACAGCCCTTATGGACTCCAAGTTCCTGTAGAAGAGAAGAGATAAGTGTCAAACCCACATAAACTTGGAATTGCTTGTCCATTAAAAATTTTTAATATAAATGGGCAAATGGCCATGTAACCCATATATATGGAAGTGTTGCAAAATGCCATACCTCCATGTTGTATCATAAGCCTTCTCAATGCCAAAAAAAATTGATACAACATGTCGTTTGAGAAAGACTTCTCTGATTCATGTTTCAGGTCGAATCAGATGGTCCACTGTCATCAGAACCCACACTGAATGGACAAGAGGAGGTTATTTGATTCAAGGAACTAAACGAGATGAGCGTTAACCATCCTCTCTCAGGTCTTACAGAGACAGTTCATCAAAGTAATTGGACAATAGTTTGAAGGAATCTTGGGATCCTTTCCATGCTTAGAGAAAGTAAGGACAATAACCTGGTGCCACGCATCACAAAAAACTTTCTCCTACAAGATCCAGTTAAAAACAATCAAAAGAATGACAAGAGCAGCAGAAGATAAATGGTGCAGCATTTCATAGTGTACATCATCAGGTCCAACCAATGTTATGCCAGATCAATGAAGGGCCAGTTTGAGTTCCACCAGTGTAAAGGGACGATTATAGTTATAGAGACAATCAGCTTGAAAGAAAAGAGATCACTCTGCCTGAGTCTTGATGCCTGAGAACGTGGAGGAAGAAGCAGAAGTGCTAGATACCTGGCAAAAGATTTTACCTGGAGTATCAGAGATGCTCTGCATATCAGCTGCGTATCAGAGAACAAGATCAAAAGGGGGAAAGAATTATATTGCCCACTGACCTTTCGAATCTTGTCCCATGTGACTTCAGAACTGGTGGTAGAAGATATACTGTTTGTTAACTTAATTCAAGATTCCTTCTGGCTTTGATGTCTTACCCACAAAACATGTGTACGGGCCTGCTTGAAAGCAATGCAGTGCAAGAGTGTGGAATACCAACAATAAGTGTCCCTGGCCTATGTTTGAGCCTTCCGTGCCATGTGGCAGCCAGTATTCCCCCACAGACAAGTATATAGTGGAAAATGTGTCAAGGTTTTGGGAATACACTGAGCAGCTGTTTGTATAATGCAGTCAGTTACTGCTGTCATACAGTCGTCTATTGATGGCTTACAGATGAGGGCAGGATCAAGCTCTACAAGAGCAGTGAAAGAGGGCCAGTTGGCCTGATCCAGCTTCCACCAGGGCACGAGGGTCAAGTGGCATTGATGGCCAGTCTCTCTCAAAATTATAGAAAAATAATCACCGCCACATGGATTATTGTCAAACCTCCATGAAGAAAATGAGAGAATAGTAAAGGGGAGCAAACTGAGAGATAAACAGCAGTAAAGGACTGACTAGGCACATGAAAATAAGTGGAAGAACCAGAATTGAAAAGAGAAAGGTTGTGATTAGAGAGTATATGCTCTGTGGAGCAACCCCTACTATCAATATCAACACTTACCAAGAGGGAATGATGCCCATTAAAGTCCCCTAAGATTAAAAAGGGAGACAGCAACTGTTCAATGAGAGCATCAAGGTCTGATTGATCACAGGTCTCTCCACGGAACAGGTAGAGAAAACAAACAGTGATGGTACGACCCAAAGAAACATGGATGGCTATGGCCTCCAAGGGTGTATCGAATGGCAAAGACAGGTTGAGCACATGCCATTCAACCAACAGTGCCACCCGTCTGTCACACAGCCTGTCATTTTTGTGCAAAAAAACCTGCCAAAAGGTAACTGTATTGGCAGGTCTCAGATACATTTCTTCCAAGGGAAGACATACAGAATGGTAGAAAGCAATCAGTGTTTTGATCTCATTCAGATTAGAACGTAAATATCGACAGTTCCATTATATCAAGGTGGCCATTTTTATTTGTGTGTCGGTGAATTGAGTGGAGAACTCTTCTGTTTATGACCATGTCTTTTTTTTTTACTGTCTTTATTCAAAGTAGTTCTTTGGACCTCCATGGATCCTGCCCTGGGTTGATTGGGCAGGTCTTTACTGTTGGAAGAGGATTCCAGCAACTGAGAATGTGAACAAATAATTGTTTTGCATCTTGGGAAGGGAGAATAAGATGTACCTGCAGATATGCTCATACCCAGAACTAAAGGAAGAGGATCTTGTGATTTGTTGAAATGTATGTAAGGGACAGAGATAGGTGCTGAAGTTGATTCATCAACTTTTTTAACCATGGAGGTGAAAATACTTTTCATTTGGTTTGAGAACAATTCTTTTGGAGGCACAGAGAGATCTGTCTGAACTCTAACTGTAATTGTGGAATGAAGTGCAACAGCATAGTCCAAAATGAGGTGGTGGACAGCAACTTTCGAGCATCAGGATAAGTAATGTTATGAATCGTTTTCGAATGCTGGAGCTTTTTTTCTTCCAACCATTTAGGGCAACAACGAAAGTAGGACAAGTTAGAGACATTGCAATTGACATAATGAGAGTCTGTTTCACATTCATAGGCATTATGGTCCTTGCCACCTCAATGAACACACATCAAGGAACCATGGCATGACGTCTTTGAGTGACTGAACCACTAACACTGGAAACATCAGAGAGGGTTTGAAATGTATAGCCGTACCTTGCAATTAAGATAACCTGCCTTGATGGTGGCAAGAAGACAAGGTGATGTAAATTTAAAAGCGAGAACACTGGTCAGATTCATAATTCTGTATTTGCAAGTGGAGATATGCCTCACTGCTGAAACTCTTTGGGTGGAGAAACCAGTGAGTCTCTTACTCGGGGATATTCTTCAAATCCCTCTCAAAAATAATTCCTCATGATGAATTCAAAGTAGCATGATGTGTAACCTCAATAGGTATGTCCCAAACTTCCTTTGAATGCATGAGGAGTTCACTGTGTTGAGATGTGGATGTTTCCACATGTCACCAGATCGAAACTTCTTTACTGACTTTAGAGAGTCAGCAAGTCCCTCTTGTCTCTACTGAATAAAAAAGGGAGACACTTGCCCTAAAAGTGTCTGAAAGAATGTAGCATCAGAAAATGAGGTACAGGTGTTAGAGATATTGAAGATTGCTGCTCAGAATCTTCTAGACGTGGATGTTTACCTATGGAATGTTTTATTACTAATTTATTTCAATTTTTATTTGGGGGATCCATGATAAAAAAAAAAAAAAGAAATTTCAGTGCTCACTGACCCCACCCACCATGGAGCCCTACAAGGAGATACACTACAATGTCAAGCAAGGACACTGCAGCAACTCCAGGGTTTCGTACAGGAATCCACACCGTGGGGAATAAAGTTATTGTATTAACTTTCAACACTGGTTCTTGGTTGACCCTAGCTCAAATGGATCAGCCAATTGACCCAAGGGGGGCCACCATAAGGCTGTCTGTCTACTGGAATTTAAAGCCAAAGTAGTGTGTTTGGGTTGGACCCCTCAACCATCAGGATCTTCTCCTCCCCTTCATGGGTTGCCATGAATGGCAAACAAGTGGGTGGATGTTTAGATCCCAGAGAAGGTGAACTGAAATAACAGGACCTTCCCTGGGAGGTCCCCTCACCCCGTACAGAAATCCACACCATGGAGAATAAAAAAAGGAAGAATATGCATGATATATGGGTATATGTTTTCTAACTTCTTTAGTGATGTACATATTTGTAAAAAAAATTTGTAATTCAGTTATTGTTCTATAATGCTAGCAATATGTAGTCCAGACACTCATTATGATTACCTCTTTGCTCGTTGTTAAATTTCTCTGTTTTTCACAGATGGTAATTTATCTTCTGCCTTCAAGGATGTTAGCATCCAGGTAAAATGAATTGGTAACTTAATATGTTTTACTTGTTCATTATGATGTTGATTAAATGCCACAGTCAACCACTGCTGTAGAACACAAAGTCATGAGGTGGTGTTGTCAACTAAATAATGAATGTAAGATTACTTGTTAAATTCCAGTGCTCCTTCTTGTTAATTTCTACTAGGAGATTGCTGAGTGAAGGCTTATTCATGAAGATCATAATACTTAGTTTAATAGAAAGCTATCTTAAGAAAAGAAAGCTGTAGGACTAACCACAGCCTGGTAAAAGTAACTATCCTTTCACATGCACAGACACATATTGTGCTTCATTTCTTCAGTAAAATAATATTATTTTGATTTTTTTCCAATTCACTTAGGCTTATTATATCAGACATCTCAACAGCCTCTTTTATTTACTGCAGAACACTCCCCTTATTTTCTGTTATTTTGGTTTACCTGTATGCTTACTTGATGGGAAGTCAGATTTACTTTAAAATGTCACAGTAAATACAGAAAACAAATTACCACATATAAAACATTCTTCAGTACATTACACACTTAAGATATTGATGGTTCAGTTTTGCTACTGAGTTTTTAGCCACATATAATTACTAGTAATTAACGGTAGTAAAGATATGGTGTGATGAACTGATAGTAGATTTGTTTGCACTCAAATGTTTGGTTCTGTTCTTTCTTCTCACTAAGCAATATTTCAAAATGTCTCGGACAGAAACAGTCCAATTCAAACCCAGCATTTAGTTTTCATTTATGTAAGGACATGCAGTGCATAATCATGATGAAACAATTTAGCTCTTTTCACAAAATTCTGTCAATAAAGACAATGTAACCTTGTACAGAATACAACATAACAAAACAATCATGATCATTGTATCTATTACTATGGACAAAGTCCAAATCATGATACTGTGGTACATAAATATACCATCCGTTGTTATCTTCTTGTATCATTATAGTAGTGACTAATTTCTCTGGATAAATACAACATTCCTTGTGGAGTAACATACACTTGATAGCTAGTTTGGTACACAGTCTTGAAGAGTAAACAGTTAAAAGAAAAAATCTTTTAAAAATGATAATCCATTGTTCCATGAAAACAAGTACATACACAATGTTTAAGTGTGATTGCTATAAAAGAGAGTTCATTTCATATTTTATTTTTGTGTGCAGTCCTTCTATTTCTTTCATTCTACCAACTCAGTTATCCAAAGATTATACATTATTTCTCAGTAAATACTCTCCTTAAACCTTACCTTTCCCATTGCTTTGATGATCAGAAACCCACTTGAAGTGAAAATGTATTCTCAAGCCAGCTGGTATGGGTTTTCAAACTTTAATTAAAGTAAAGTTTAGAACAATGTTAATGGGAAACAAACAAACAAATGCAAAATCAAAGAAGCCCTACTTATACAACAACTTTCACCAAAATTAAACCAATGTAAAGGAACATCTTCATACCTGTACTAATTAATAACCTAACATCTAATTGAAATGCCCCCGACAATCCTGTTAACTGTTTACACTTTCAAACCTAAGACATGTGACCATTAATGATCAGTTACAAACTCTCTTTGTTAACCTGAAGATGACCTAAAAAGGTCAAAACATTTTCCTGAATTTTAGTTTAATTAAAGTTTTAACACCCATACCAGCCATCTTGAGAATACATTTTTAATGATGATTCAGTTTTATTTGGATATACTATGACACCACCTCTACAACTATTCATGTTTGTGAAAATACAAATCATATTCATAGCTTTCCCTGCATTACAATGATTTTCATTACCAACACAATCAAAGCAAGAAATATATTGACTACAGATGGTGATTGTTACAATTTCAATGCTTAAGGGATCATGAGAGCCAAATCCCTTGTATTCTTTGTTGGTATGAGTAGCTTATGGATTACATTTTATCTGTTAAATACCAAATAAAGTGCTCTTGCCTGTGAACATAAACTTTTATTTAAGTCCTGGGTTATAAACCCATTGAAATTTATGTAATGTGTTTTTTATCTCACAAACCATATCAAAGTTTGTTCAACCAAAGAGTTCATAATTTAGGCTAACTGTGCAGGTTTTTCTTTTTTTACAGCACACCACTTACATTGAATTCAGAGTTGAAATGTTTTAAATCATTAGTGCTTTCACTCAATAATTATTCTTATATGAAATCTCCCTATCCTTTCTTTCTTGATATCTAAACACCAACTATTGATCTGCCTAGGGCAGCTACTCACCTTAAAAAGTCAAAAGGATTATCCAATCAGAATAGGCTCATTACTAGGTGCTTTTAAATTATATTTTATAATGTATGAACACGTATTTTAAATATTTCTATTATATTCTTGCAATACATTAAATGGACATTAATTCATAGATAATTAAGAATGATTTAAAACTTCTATAGATGACAGTCTGTCATAGCCTTTGGTAATGTGCAAATATATTTTCAAGTACTTCTAACTCACAAGATTATTCAAGAATGATTCAGATTCTATAAAAATGTTCTCCTGTCTTCATAAAACTTTTTTTTATAGATTTCTACTGTTCCAAACAGGTAAATATGAGCCCTCAAGATGGCATCAGTGAGATTTTACTTTATATCATCTAATACTACAAAATCAGCTTTATACTTAAAACAAAACAACAATAACATACCACCAAGTGTGGGGTCTTCATTTTCATCTTGACACTCTTTTAACTTCTGATTCAGACAAAACCTAGTTATATCTGGATCTATGTCTACAAGACCTGACTGCAATGGAAGAAATTCAAGGTTTTGTAATCTTAATTTCTTTATCACAGGTGAAGCATATGCATTAATTAGTTGAGCAACAGCTTCATAATATCCTGTAAAAAAAAAATAATCTCAGAACTTATTTCAGTAAAATAAAAATACAGTTCAGCTCAGGGGTGAAACTCTCAAAAATACAAGTACTCAGCTGGGTGAAGTGAATCTGTTCTTAAAAAAGAAAACAATATCTACTTATTAGCATTAAAAACGACAAAGCAGCTCAAATAAGTCCTGATATCAGTACTGCCTTAAAAATTAGTTCCTTTACTCAGTACCAGTCAGAATCAGCAGAATTAATTTCACCTCTGATTCAACTGTAATGTTCACATCAGCTCTTCAATGTTTATGATAAACAGTAAAATGTGTAATAAGTCTAAACTAAAGATATGTGTAGAATTGTAGATTGCTTGTTTTTTAAATTTCTTTCAAAGGTACACAAGGGCTATCTGTACTAGCTGGCCCTAATTTAGCAGTGTAAGACTAGAGCAATGATTGATTGTCATCAACACCAACTGCAAACTTTGGGGCTACTCTTTTACCAACAAATAGTGAAATTGACCGTCACTTATGATGTCCCCATGGCTAAAAAGGTAAGCATGTTTAGTGTGTTGGGGATTCAAATCTGCAACCCTCAGATTTCAAATCAATCACCTAAAGCATACCAGGCTATAAGAATGTTAATAAATAAAATTAAAAACAACAAAAGACCAGTTAATAATGTTAACATCCAATAAGTTCGTTAGGTATTTTATGTACACTGTGAAAAGAAATAAGACAAATTTATATGTGATGGGCTAATATAAATTATTAAAAAAAAGCTACACTAAAAATCTTAAAGATGGCATATTTTAATTTTTAAAACAAACAAGTTTGGCACTTTTTAATGAAATTTCTTAAGAATGGTGAACATGGTATTGAAATAATTGGTCATTATACACATGAAAATATTAATGAATTAACATTACATCATTAAAATGTATATAAAATATACTTCAAGCAATTCACTTGAAAAAATGACAAAAATACAGATTTGACTTTTGATTATATATAGTTTTAGGTTCAAAGTTAAACTGTTTGTAAAAAGCAAATCTGTCTGTTAACTAAATTATCAGCAGAAAATTTCCACAAAAATACAACGTTTAAAATTACCAATTTTGATTTATATGAAATTTTGTATCATTAAATGGTTTAACAAGTGTGATTCTTCAGCTAATATTGCACATTTTTCAACTGAAATATTAAAGATAAATGATTATTTAAAGCTTATATTCTAAATAAAAAAATGGTTAAATTATCCAACAACTCTTGAAATTTATGTTAAAGTTCATCTTGTGTTTGATAATAAATTATAAAATACATAATTCATCATGCAGATATTAATACTGTTGAGGGTTTAATGCATATATAATTTATTTTAAATGTACTCTAATGATAAAAATTACTGGATAACAAAATATTGCAAATTTACATTTGAGAGAGAATCTTTTTTCCTGTAACTAAAAATATAAATTCTGTAAAAAAATTCCAACCATTTAAGTGTACTCTTTTTATTTGAGATTTCGGACTGCAACTTTGTTTAATCTTCAATGAAACAGATGCATTGCTGTTCTGCTTTTTAACTAATGTCAGACAAACAGGTGATTCATTCACTGTAGCTTTTACAGTTTCTGGAAAAACAGCAAGTTATACATTACAAGAAAAAGAATCTAATAAAGTTTCTATGTTATTAATAGTGAAACAGAACTTCAACATACTAGTTCATCCCTTTGAATAATAAACAACTGCATTAATACATCCATGCTATATCATAACAAGCCAAACTTTTATTAAGAATTAAACTGTACACTATCTTATGAGCTTTGATAACATCTAAACCTTACATCCATGACTGGTTTTACATTTATCACAGGATGGGTTAGCTCTATATAAACAGGTTTGAACAACTGGACTAAGCTCATACTGTGTATAATTTTAAGAAACATAGAAATCTCTCAACAAGTATGAAAAGTACACCAAAAGTCAGATTATTTGATTAAGTATTTCTACCAAAGATTTATCTGATAATCTACTAAGTGTGTATGCATGAAAGGTGAATTTCATTATGAGAATAAAATTATTTTTATTTTAAAGTTTCATATTTCATTTCCTACAAAATCTCACAAATAAATATCAAACCTTTTTAAGTAACACTATACATGTTCCTTGTATATCTCTTGACAATTAGCATACTTAGTTCCATAATTGTTAGAAACATTATCCAATTACAACAGTTGAAAAAATAAAATTTAGCAACAGTCTTTTAAGAATTGACTGTAATGTTATTAATTACTTATATTCACAGTTTAAGCCTTTATTTTTTTTTTTAGTAAACATGTTTCCTATTTTGTTTATATTTTGCTGTATGGCACAGGAATCCATCCCAGTTAATAAAACAATACATCAGGGCATGAGCTATTAAGTTGTTTCTAGCAAACCACAACACTACATTTAAAAAGCAAAGCTCTTAGTTACATTTCAGTAAAGCAAGAAACTCAGATGAAAATCTACATTATGGTTTAGCACTATTAACAACATAAGTAATTTTTGCCAAACTAAAGATCAAATGATAGAAGGAAAAAAATTTAAGACAAGCATTTTGTGATTTTAAAAGGTGAATTCTGAGACATTAAATATTTCTTTTTGATGAATTTGAACATCCAGTAGAAACAATGGACCAACAAAAGAAATATAAAAGTAGACATACTGTGTTTGTGCTTGATATTTAGTACAAACCTTTCACTGAATATTCTATAAGTGAAACAAATCTTTAGTTCACAAACATATTATTTTCTGAAACAAATTTTTTTTTGTTACCAATTTACTCTTCTAAAGAAAGAACGATTTTATGATATTTATGAAAAACCCAACTGAAATATTGCAAGAAAAATACAGATTGTGCACACTGTTTTAAATTTAGGCTTTACCTCCAATCATGCTTTTGCTTTTCATCCCCTGGTCACCAATAGCTTCTTGATTACAAATCATATTTTTTGCACCAAGTTTACCTTTTCGCATAAAAATAAAGTTTGTCAGTAATTCATCTAATCTCTCGCTCTTACTCTCATTAAAAGTATAACTCTTGCTTTCTTTTTTTAAATGATGCATTGGCTGATCAGTGTTTAACTTATTCATACTATCTGTTTCCTGTAAGTTGGTTTTCAATACCATTAATGGCAAATCACAAGTGTAATGAATTTTATCATTATTTTTACTATCATGTAAATGACTTTTGTTTTCTACTTCTGAGATTGTACTTTTTTCCATGTTCTGCTGTAAGGAAGAAGTCAAACTGTTTTTACTTCCAGGAAATGTTATATTTGCTGGCTGATCCTCATTGTTAGAGACAGCCAAAGTTTTTGTAATGTTTTTAACAACTACATTTTCGAGGGTTGAAGGTTGTTTTTTACTTATTGGCTCTGCCATGGTTGAGACTCGAGTAATGGATTCCTCAAAAGCTGAAAGATGAATTTCATTTTTATAATGTACTGTAGCTAAAGGGTTTTTATCTCTTACATCATACTCTTGCATTGAAGGTTGATTGTAATGTTTGGTTGTTGAAGGTTCCTTTAAAGTACTTGATTTTACTATAATTGAAGATTCACCAATATTCATGGACTGTTTTATGTCTAAGTCTTGATTTGTACCACAAAAACCAGTCATGACTGGATAATCATTTTCAACCCCAGACTGATACAAGTGGAATTTTTTGTTTTCAGTGTATGCCAGTGCTGAGACTGAAGATTCAGGGTTATTCATGAACTTAACCATGGCTGACATATTATAATCACTGAAGGATTGTGTTTCATTTAATGAAGAGATTTCATTGTTGCACTGTGTCATAGTTGACACAGTTGGCTGATAACTAACAATAGATTGCTCTTTGATAACAGAATATTCATCATTGCACTTTTGAGTTTCAGAAGACAGTATCTGTAGAGGAGTTAGCTTTTCAGCCTTGGGTTGCACAGTGATTATACACTTAGGAGAGTGAAAACTATTTAATTCCTCTCTTGCTGAAGTTGCATTTTGAGCAATAGGTTCTGCTGTAATTGAGGGTATCTTATTATTAGACTGCACTGAAGATAATCCAATATTTTCACTGATGTGCATTGCAGTGGTTGAAGGTTGAGAGTTGCTACTAAATTCTACCATGGTTGAGGACTGGTCTGTGAACAAAGATCCATTTTCATCAATACACTGTTCAACAATTACGGTTTGTTCTTTTAATGAGGCAGCAGTATCATTGAAGGACTGGATCATCGGTGTAACTTCACTGTTACTAATGTGCACTGTCAAAGACTTACCACTTTCATCACTGTTACTTTCTTCTTTAGAAGTTTCCAATTGATCATTTTTTAATAAATTTTCTTTAAGTTGTCCCCAAAGTTGTAGAGTCGAAGTCTCTACCTTAGATTCTCTATCAACCAAATTTTCATTAAATTCCTGAACCCAAAAGGATGGCAAATATCTCTTGTCACTTAACTGAGTGGAATCTACATCTTTCTTATGGCATGCCTGTTGTAAAAACAAAAAAAGTCACTCTAAATATTTCACTTTCTGCCTGTCATATATAAACAAAATATAAGCTAACAGTTTTACAATATTAACTGTGTTTCTTCTTTTCTACCAGGTCAAAGTAGAGATTAGGTGTCAACTGTTACTTTTACCTATGAAAAACTACAGACATATTTGACCTTAAAATGACTTAACACTTTTAAATGTCTCTCTATTCATATTTTGATTAAAATTAGGAAAAAATTACCTTTACACTCCAGAATATTATAAGAGACTTATTTTAACTATGCAGTTTTTCAGGGCTAGTAGATAAAACTAGTTCGTTTTGTCCAACTTTATTATCACAATGTGTGAATCCCTTCAGTACACCTATTCATATCCATTTCTAAGTAATTATGCTATGCAATTGGCTGAAGTAAATACTTGAAGAAAGTTGTTTGATTTAAAACCATGCAATAATAAAAACTTCAGTTTATTGCATAACCACAAATACTATTTGTTGTAAGTTTTTGTTTTTTGTAGAGTTCTTAAAAAGTATGCTGCTATAAAATTTATATGGTATCAAGCATATGTACTAAGAAAATCATACATTCATACAAAAATGCTGTATATTTCAGAACACTAATATTAGAACTTGTTATTTCATTTTACATTGAGTCAGTTAAGAATGAGTTTTGTCAGACTCTGTAATTAATATCTTGAATGAATCTCCTGTTACTTAGTAAACCTATCTGATAACTTGAACATAAGTTCTGTTCACTCAAATATATCAAAACATAATAAACAGAAAAACGTTTTGATGATGTGATGCAAATATTAATGCTGTGGAGTGCATTAATGACTATTGAAGTATGTACAACTTTCACTTGAGCTCCTGTTTGATTTAAAAAGAACTCATAGTCAGGAAATGACATTTTGCAAGTAGAAAGAATTACAAGGAGGACAAATCAATCAGATAGTTGTCGGAGACATTTATAGGGTTTAAATGAAATCCTCTCTTGAATGTTAGACTTTTCCCAATGCTGCAAACTTCCATAACTTGAATCTTTTTCCTGCCTGTGACCCAAGAAGGAAAACTTCAAACAACTGAAGCACCCAAGTCTGTAGAGTTCTCCCCTAAGGATTGTAATTAGTGAGAAGGAAACTTAAACAGAACTGTCAAGGTGGTTTGCATCTGGATGGTCTGAGACCACTTGGAGTCTGCACAGGATTCTCACACCACCACCTTGAGGATTTTAATTCAAACTCTGGTCACAACTACTCAAAAACGAAATGAGATAACAGACACTGCAGTGAACACTGTTGATCAACTGGAACCATCTCATCAGCAGATACGATGATGTGTGCAAACGATAAAAGAGGGGTATGGGGCAGTGTGGTAGTATACTGCCAATGTAAGCACAAGTTTTAGAAGATGTAATTTACGAGCTGCCTAAAGCACCTTGTTTCTTTGGTTCCCTGAAAGCAAAGTAGTAAAGATGTTAAGTTCCACAGTTTTACTTGTTGGCTTAGTTTCTTCTTGTGCACCTTGTATTGTATAACTATGAGATGGTGGAGAGTCTTTATGTTTTGTAAACTTTATATTGATCCAGAATCCATTTTTCTCTTTCTTCTACTTGTCAACATGCTGTGTTGACAATGTTGAGGACACCTCAGACAAAAGATAATCAGAAGGTCAGAAAACAAAGTTTCTGATAACAATCACAGTGGGCTGAGTTGCACATTTCAGCTGTTCATGTGCAGATTCAAACTTAGCTATCACTTCTATGACTTTCAAAAAATTTCCATTATGGGGTTCAAACAACTTATCAGAAGAACTTCAAAAGGTGTTATTTTGTCTGGAAAGAGGTGTTATAAAGTATATCATCTGCTCTATTGCAGCATACTTCCATCTTTTTCCTTCTCAAAGAGTTGTTATTTATCCACAGCAGACATTTTTTAAAGCAAAATTAAGATCCGGTCATTTTTTTGTTACTGTTTATATAGTACAATCTTTTTGTTCTTGGTTCAAGAAGCATTACAAAGAATATTGCCAATCTGAAAATCTCTACTTAATCATTTGATTTGTTTGTTTTCGAAATAATTTATAGCAAAAGCAAAAACACATATGAAACAGAACAGAGTAGCCAATTTCTCTCTCAGTTTTCACCATTTGTCAAAATGCCTTTCACTTCTTCCCTTTTCATCAGCATGGTACCTCACATCTGTTGTACATGCAGGTATATTCTGTACCATTAATTGCACTTGATTATTACATAATATAATGGGTCACCTACCAGGCATATTACTTATAATATTTTCTATGTGAGGCAAATTTTCATTTTCTTAGTTGTATTCAGGAGTCTCTTAAGTTTCTAGTCTTTCTTCTGTGAGCTGTTGATCTCTTCATTATAAGTTCCACAGTTTCTTCTTGTGTACCTTGTATTGTATAACTATAAGGTGGTGGAGAATCTTTCTGTTTTATAAACTTTATATTGATCCAGAATCCATTTTTCTCTTTTTTCTACTTGTAATTTTTCACATTTTGTTGCCTGATATTGTTTTGTTTTTTGATGATCTGCCATTTGTCAGAATAAATAAGGGGAAATTATTTAACATATTTCAAACATATATATATTCTATATATTATTGGACTTTGATAGTTATGTGTTTCATAAAATAGGTAATACTGTGAATATTTGAAAATGCTTGCCACACTTTTTGAAATATCCATAAGGCTTCCCTATTTCTGAAAAGCAGAAATATAAATTCAACGTCAAGAAGCGTCTACAACTGTATTCTTTGCAGGTTATATGTGCTGGTAACAAGTACTTGATGAAATTCCAGTGATTATGAGGACATTAATTTTTTGCAGTGAATTATTAATATTAATGAACATAATACAATAAGCTAATTATGAAAATGGAAAGATAGATAAAGGGCAATAATAGTAACACCAATGAAAGATAAATTTTGACAATACTGGCTAGATCTGATTGATATGCTGATTCCAATTAATGAATTAACTTTCTCTCTCTCTAGTTCCTGTACCATATTGGAAGCAGGAATACAAACTTCAAGAAATAAGTTCTCTCTCACTATCCCCCCCCCAACCAATTGGCAGTACCTTTGGGAGAACAGTCACCTTCCCACAACTATATGCAGGCAGTGAAGGGTGATATAGATGTGGGACATTGTGGGTCTGAACATCCACATCTCACTCTCCCACAGTTACGACAAAGTGTTTGCACCCCTGCATCATGAGCAGTTTTTTCCTCATAACTTAAAAAGTATCAAAATTAGGATAATGAAAGTAAAATATATTATAAATATAATACTAACACACATCTACATAAATTTTCATGTAAATTGAACGACAAATAAACTGTTTATAAACAAATAACTGAACCTCAGAGAGGTAGAAAGTGTTCATGCATCTACTTTAATGGTCACTTGTGTAGCCTTTCACGTGAATTACTTTGTACAATTTCTCCTCATAGCCCTCCATGATCATTTGACAGTACTTGACAAACATTTTCTTCCTTTCTTCTTCACAGAAGGTCTCCAACTCTTGCAATTTTTCAGATGACGCTGATGAACCATGGTCTTCAACTCATGCCGAATGTTTTCAATTTGGTTGAGATTGGGTGACTGTGATGGCCACTCCAGAATGCTTCTATAGTTCCTCTGCAATCAGGATTGCATATATTTTGAGGTGTGCTTAGGATCATTGTAATGCTGGAAAATCCATTGACACCCAAGCAACAAGTTCCGAGCATCATTTTTTATATAAGTACCTAATATATCAATCTATTCTTCTTTTTTCATGATTCCATTGACGTGGTGAAGGCTGAAAACACCAGAAGAGCTGAAGGAACCCTACAGCATGATCAAAGCCACCTCCATGTTTTACTGTAGGGACGATGTTCTTTAGAAGATTTTGTTCTCCCTTTTAACAAAAAATATAGCAAACATCATTGTGGCCGAAAAGCTTGATTTTAATCTTGTCTAACCAAAGAATACCCTTTCAATAGGTAAATGGTTTATCTACATGCTTTCTTGCATACCTCAGTCGTGCTTCTAAATGAACAGGCTTTAAATACGGAGTTATACAAGGACACCATGCTTTGAGCCCAGAGAAGCGTAACCTGTTCATAACTGTAAAGGTACTTACTTCAACCCCAGTTTCCCTTACCCGTTTCTGTATGTCATTACGTGTTGAACAAAGGTTCCTACTAACTTTTCTGAGAACCTTCCTATTGGTTCTCTCTGGAATTTTGGTGGGGCATCTGGAACAAGGGAGGTTAGCAGTTGATCCTGGAAACTTAAACTTGGCAATTATGCTTTGAACAGTAGATTTTGGTGTATCATGTTGTGTAGCAATACTGGAAAGAGACACACAAGACTTGTATTTTACAATAATTCGGTTTTTTGAATCACTGGACAGTTGTTTCCTGTTCGCCATGACGACCAAGCAGATAATGACAGAGATAGCACTAAATTGCTGGAAATAAATTTTTTTTTCTGGCTAAATTCCAATAATTATGAACCCAGTGTTTAGTTCATGAATGGTATAATGTAGTTTATTCGCCAAAATAAACAAAATTTTTACGGGAATATCAGTTTTTTCACACGTTCTGAAATGTATGCACACTTTCTGCTCCTCCTATTTTGGGTTATTTGTTTATAAACACTTTATTTGTTGTTTAATTTACATAAAAATTTATGTAGATGTGTGTTGGTATAATATTCATAATATATCATATGTCTATTAAACTAATCATGATACTTTTCAAGTTATGAGCAAAAACTACTCAGGATGCAGGGGTATGAACACTTTCTGTTGTAACTATAAATTCTAACTTGGAGATTAAGACTGATAGATGGTGTATTCCCATTGCTTGTGGGTCCTACTCCTTCAGTCACAACTAGGATACATTTTATAATTTCATGTTGTAGCTTGTAGCCTAGGATCCTTTTTTTAAAAATGTGCAGCATATTAAAAAAAAAATAATGACAATGTGTTTTGGTTAATGACTTGAAAATTTTGTGGTTATAATACACACACATGCTTCAACACATGTCAAAAATATATAAATACATAAGTTGATAATATTACTCAAAACATTATTAGAAATAAAGATTGACACAAGTAATGCCTTTTACAAAGATATTTTCAAACACTTATTTTTTTTGAAATACTAAGTTA
The DNA here is from genome assembly GCA_011833715.1 of Carcinoscorpius rotundicauda. NCBI lineage: Eukaryota > Metazoa > Arthropoda > Merostomata > Xiphosura > Limulidae > Carcinoscorpius > Carcinoscorpius rotundicauda. Next base: position 105,054,962 of record CM022391.1, read on the forward strand.
GAAATTATTTTATTCATATTATTTTTGCTTTTTCTGACTATGCAAAGTCACTTTTTTGGTACTAGCTACCCTACTAGTAGGCTAACCTTCAGCCTTATGCATCCCACCCCATATTATATAGATATAAATGATTTTCAATTTTGTAAAATAATTTATTGAGCACAAGTACCAATATAACTTTTGTAGTTTTAACAATAATTAATTCATTTTCCATTAAAATGGAGAATAAGCTATTAAAACATGAGCTACAAATCTCTAGCAATAAAAAATATAATACATCTGCATGCATGTGTGCTTGCTGGTTTATTAGGTTACCCAGGAATAGTACCATGATAGTGTTTTTACTGAGGCAGAACAGAGGTAAACTGTAGCAACGTTTGATAAAAATAATGAACTAAATATTTTCGGACTGTGTGTCATGTCACATAAGATATATAAAACTATTCTCTAGCATTCATTTTTACATGATAAAAAGGATTCACAATTGCATATCACTGATAGTATCATGTTTGTAGAACATGAAGAGATCCACATTTATCAGGAAGCTAACTATCAATTAAATGTTTCCTGAATTCTATAAAGGGCTGGGTATGGTGAAGACACAAACTTCACATACTAATTTCAGTCCAATGATTTAGTGGAAAAACTAATACAAAGAGACAGGTAATTGCTTAGTTTGTTAATCCAATTCATACTGACTGGGGTGAAAAAGTCACAATAGTATACTGGTAATTGTTAATGCTCAGTTGAGAATTCCTGCTTCCTATATATATGATGTATGATCCTCCACATACAACAGACATCCAACAGTGTCCACAAATATATGTGAAGCAGTAACGTCTTCATCACTTAATGTGTGTGAATTTATTTATCAATGGCTAGGAGAGGCCATTATATGAGAAGATATGCTATAAGACAATGAAAAAACAAATTTAACAATATGGATACTAGGTGGAGCTTTAGTATTTGAAAGCAGAACAGAAACCTTCAACTTCTGGCTGAAGTAGACCACACATGATGATTCAAAGAGTTAGTCGCTTAATGTACAACTGACAACATTTGAGGGACTCCTGCAGAAGCATAATAATACATCCCAGTCAATTGTGTCTTTATGTGATTAAAGAAACTCTCGCAAAGTCTTTAATTAAGAGTCAGAAGATGATGGAATTTAGCTACATGAAAATGAAGCAAATATGAAACTTGTAACTGAGAAAAGCAATTAAGAGAGAAAAAAAGTTGGTGAATTATAAAGATCAAAATTGAAGGTTAGCATGTGTGTGTGTTGGATCCACTTTTTCTTAATTTAGTTTCATCTAGATATATCTCAAGAGAACGTATTTTAATATGCACTGTTATTAATAATGTGGTAATATAGTTACTGGAAACAAATTCTTACGTGTTTCTTAGATTCAAAAAAAGAAAAAAGATTTTCTTTACGTAGATCAACCATCTTGAAATCTAATTTTCCAGTAAACAGTTCAAATCTTGATTTTAGTTCATTCTGGTCCATTCCAGCAATGCATTTTTCTAGTTCATTTCTATAAATCCAGCAAAATTCAAATGTCACAAGTGAACTATTAAATAAAACTTGCAATGTAATTTAATTAGTTACTGCAGTATAGTACGGATTTATCAAGTTATTTTATCATATTCATGAACCACTATAAACAAAAAACTATGTATGCCTTACTTAAAAAACAGGCAGTTTTAAACTCCAACTTGCTATATATATATATAAAAACAGTAAATACACCAAAGAAAACATTTCATTTTAATGTACTTACACAAAATATTTATTATGTAATGGATACTTGCATGTACTTGGGAAATAAGGGAACTTAATCACAAACATTTTGTAACTCACAGGACAAACAGACGATCAGGCTTTAAATCACATTCAAATGGGTCATTCACTGCTAAAGGTTTCATCTTCTGCAGTAAAAATGTCAGTGAAGGACCACTTTGTAAGCTTTCAGTTACATCTAGTGGTTCATCCAAACAGCAAGTGTGATCTAAATATATAAATTAATAAAACTGTATTATTTATACTCAGATAAAAACAACAACTGATTAACATACACTCCAAAAATCAAATGTGCAATATACATATTTTTTAATAAAAATAAAAATTTTGATAGAACCATAAATTGTTTATAAATACCTCCATTACCAACAACAAAAGAAAACTAGTTAGGTAAAAATTACAGTACTGTACAAAATTGTTAGTACAAGAGAATACTTTATCATTCTTTCTTTTTTTATATGGCTAATTCTTCCATGCCTTCACAGAATGTAACTTTCAACACTGTGATAATGATTCACTGATCCCTGTTGACAATTGAATGGGTCAAGTTAAGAATATTTCTCATTTTTAGGATTCCCATATATTTGTACAAAGGGCATATCATCAGGGTTATGTTTGAGTGTACATACTGGTCAAATTTAATGTGAACTAATCATCATGCAGTGTCTTAACTATATAGAAAAAAGCTAGTTCATAATACAGGTATACAACAAAAGAAATCAATTTAACATCACTCTACAGATAAAGCTTAATCAAAACAGTTTAACACTGTATACATTAAGTTCTACTGTTGAACAGAATTGTCTGTAGAGCAGAAAAATCACATAAAAGCTTTACATGATGCTGGTTAAACTCTCTAACAAATTGCTGCTGACATGACATACTCCCCAAATACTGTCAAGTACACCCAAAATTGTAAGTCCAAGACAGGTAAGTTTGAAAATATGAAAGGAAGAGAAAGAACACCTGAATTTGATGATGCTGACATCAAGTGTTTTTGTTTATTAAGCTTTTGAGACAGAAGGAAGAATGCCACTGATCTAAAGCATGAGATAAATGACAATGTTCCAAGTAACAGAAAAATGTCCAGTTCTATAGTATCATGAAGACTCAATTAGAATGAAATATCTGGTTATGCAGCAATTAGAAAAAAAAAAGCTTTTACTTCAATCTCCACATATTTTTAAGAAACTGAAATTTGCTTAAAAGTACAAAAATTGAATTAGAAAAAAAATTCTGAGATGAATCCAAGTTTTATATATTTGGTTCAAAGCATAGGTTGTACATCCAGCAGAAAAAAGTTGAAAGATACCACAATGTACAGCACCAACCGTGAAGCATGTGGCAAGCAGTATGATGGTTTCGTGTGTTTTTCTGCTGAGGAAACAAGTGATATTTGCAAAATAGATTGAATAATGGACCAGTACAAGTACTAGCAGATATTGATCCATTATGGCATACCCAGTGATTTGTGTTATTATTGGTAAAATATTCTATTATGAAGAAGATAATGACCCCAAACTAAGAGGGAAGCTGCTGGAGTCATTCAAATGGTACAATGACCCCAAACAAAGCCATGATCTCAACCTAGATGAGTAGATCAGGGATTTGATAGATTAAAAACTTGACAAATCAAAAGTTACTTCAAAAGAAACTTTATGGGAATGTATCAAATAAATCAGAAGTAAAATTCCGAAAGTCACTTTGATTACATATGTCGCAACATTGCTCAAAAGACTGCCTTTATATATTTAAAAGAAAAAACGATTCATAAAATATCAACTGTTTAATGAACTCAAGCACTTCCATCAAGTTTCTGTTGTACTAAATATGGAGATTGATAAAAGTTACCTAACATTGTTCTTTGAAAGTAGTCTAAAATCTAATTTTTGACTTTGTCCTAATACTTTTGCACAGTACTAAGTGTACACCAAACTAGGAATATGGGTATAATTTCACATTTCTCAAAAGTTAAAAAAAAGGCAGTTTATCTCTGTTCTACACTGTCTGAACACAAGTTATGGTTAACACAGCTGATATTAATTTATTAACATACATCAAGCAAACCAGAGCCTGGATTTAAGTATTATCACTCCATAAACTTACTGCTGACCAAGGAATGTAAATCATAAGTTTTATGTAAAATATGGATGTATTTTATTTTATATATATTTTTTTGGTTTTAATGTAACACACAGGCCAAAGTTAGTAAGTTAGAAAAGCTGCCATAAAAACCTGCAAATTCAAGTAGAAAATGATAAACTGTGTACATGTATGCAAGTTTGTGTACAAGTTATTGAAAATTAAAAACAAACAATTATGGGAGTCCTCTTTTTGTCTAATTTAAATTCTATAATTTTATAATATATTGAAAATAAAAGGATTAATAAAAATCTTCAAAATGTACTTAACAAGAATTGATTTTTAGGATTAGGTTGATTTAAATCTAGCATTTGTATATTAATAAGGTAAGATTGTAACAATGCCAAGTTTTATTTAAAAACTAGCACTGCATTATATTCAGTATATAAATATACTTATTTCACAAAAAATTATTATAATATTAAGCAACAAAAATAACACATCCTTGAGAGGGAAAAACATGCAAGGAATTAAATTATTAAGTTTCCTTAAAACAAACAAGTTGCCATCATAACATTTGGAAAAAGTTAATAAAAAACATAAAAGTATACAATATAAAAAATTATTACCAAGATGAAGGTTTTCTCTATACTGATTTAAATTGATAAGAACAAATGACTGTTCCTTTTCATGTTGTTTATTAGTTGATGAATGTTGAGACACATCTACTCTGTATAGAAGATAAAATAATGACTATCACAATATTTAACTTATAGTGTAACCATATTATAATTTTCTTAATTCCTGTTTTGAAAATTAACATGGAAGTTAAGATTGTGAAAATTCAGTTTTGAGTATTATCATCAACATTTAACTAAAACAATGTTTTGAATATAAAACAATAATAAAATGTCTGTGAATACAAGCTATTGAAAAATGCATAGTTTATGTATTTGAACTTGTTCTCTTTTATCCTTACATCAATTATTATAAAGACAACAGAACCTATCCAAATGTATTTCATTACATTTTTTCAAAATACAATACTACAAAATTCATTTCATACTTATTAGACGAGGACAATGACATACATTAGTCTTTATATACACACACACACACACACACATATATAAACACTTACTTTCAAGGTTAGAGCAATGTTAACATATTTAAGAATTTTTCACAATGTAAAGCTGTCACGCATAATCACATATATACAAAAGAAAAATTCCATAGACACAGAGCCAAAGTACATCTATATTTTAAACTACAAAACTAGCAACAATATGTTAGTTTTATTAAAGCCGTACACTTAGTCTGAAATGATAAAACAAAGTACACTTATTTTCACTAAATGACTTAATATGATAAAATCAAATGCATTTATATTAAATATGAAACTTTAAAAGTAAGTTTCATATTGTAACCAAAATAAAACTTGAAATTAGTCACTCAGTCAACATTCCTCAATTCATAGAGGTTTTCTGCTTCATTAAACATCAAATGTGTCCAAACATTTTTCTTGGTGAAAAGTGATGGGATGATATATTAGCAATACAACTTTTTCAAATAAACAATCTAGTGATACAATTATTATGTGAAAAAAAGCATGTCTATGATTTTCTGAAAGGCTAATCTTCGCTGGCTGATATAAAAAGCTAAAAATACTTCTATAAATTATGCTGTAAATCAAGGAAATTTATAATTTAAATGACAGAATAGGTTGATACATAGACCAAAGCAGTGACCAATACATTTTATCAATTCACATAAAAGAAAAACTGAATAAAATTTCAATGAAATAAAATACTATTCAAGAATATTTGAGCAAGCGATGAGAATTTCTTTTAGAATTTGATAAGACAGTTCTTTTTTTCTTATTTGGTAAACAAATTACAAAAGTGAAAGTTTTAATGTTACATCACAATTGTAAAAATACATTATTCATCAAATACAAAAGGTTGAGCATGTTATATTAATGAGAATTTAGAGTCTCACCATGTCATTACAGTCCACACTGCCATGTCTGATCATGCTCTTTCTGACAACCAAGTATCTTAACAAAAAGTCCTGAAAAGAAGTTTCAATTGCACGTGTCTTTATCATAAAGCTGTCATGTCCATAACTTACCACTCCAATCTGCAGCAATTTTTCAGCACCTATTTAAATAACAGTCACAACCAAATTCCTAGGGGATGTATGCAAATTGATCTACATGTCCTTTTTCTTTATGAACAGCATGAATCCCTGTTCTACCCTCTAGCTGATTGAAATATACTACAATTGAAATATCATTGAAGCAGCTTGTGTAACTTTTCCAGTTGGAAATTCAACTCACCTTATTCACTGTTTGCCTGGATTATGTGGATGACTTTTACTACAGTTGTTGTAGTTATAAATTTGAACATTTCACAAGATGTATCATTTTACTTATCACATCTACATTATGACTTGTGGCAGTTCTCTTTCTGGATGATCCTGGTACCCCAAAATTATTCACATTTATATGTTTCTTTGTTTTCAATCTAGGAAATTCTAAATTTCTGATGTAAATATGTCTATATGATTTGAGAGTATAAATATTTTATGTTGGAAACTCCTATTACATAACCTCCTGAATGCATACTGCCTACAAAATATCAAGTTATGTTGAAACGTGGTTCTGATACCTTCTATTCCACTGCAACTTTATATTAGTTGTGGTTGTCCCATAACATTATGATTTATACAGTATAATTAATGTTATTTGAATATAATTGATTCAACTTCCTTAAAATTACATCTATTCCTTAGTTCAGTAAAATATAACTTTCACATCAAAACAATCTCTATTAATTGCTTAGTATCTACATTTTGTCATTATTTGTTCAAACTAGACTACTTTATGCAGTAATTAGAATGTTTACATACTTCATACAAGGTGATGATATTGGTGCTGGCAGATTCTCACATAACACTTCCAAAGCAGCATCACTTTTTTTAGCTTCCTCAAGTATAAAATCATTGTCTGCTTTAACTAGAAAAAGACACTTTTTATATATGATTAACTATGATGTTAATTTCTTAAAACACCACATAATCCAGAATACACTTACAAAAGTGTATACTAAGACATAATGCAGTTATTCTAAAAAAAAAAAAAAGTTTTACAATTTTTTATAATTTTCCTTGATTAAAAATATATCTCTGACAGGTAATGCTTATGCTCATGCAAATAGCTATTTTCATTCAGTTACAAGCCTTTCACAGCTCTATTCACCTTGTTTCACATTGTTTAACTTATTCTTGTATATAAATTATCAAGTACCAATAGTACTGCCACACATCCATATTACTCATGTTACTCCTACAAAGCTACTCTACCTAACTATCACTTCAAGCTTAGTCAGAAAGTTAAACATTTTTGGTGTTAATAAAAAAAAAACAAAAAAAAAACACTTCTAATGTCATTACAGATGATAATGTATAACATGTTCCAAGAGTTAAAATTAGGGGCAGTTAGGGGATAATAGAGCTCTAGTCTTAAGCCTTGACTTAAAAAAAGGCATGTCATAAGTATAAGAATTTTCTTCTTTTTTTTGTCTTAGTCTTTAGCTGTGGTCATAACAGTCCCAGTAGAAACTTTTAGCCCTAAGTCTCCTTACCTTTAATCAGCCCTTCTGTAAAAGTATTATATTACTGTAAGCATTAACCAATTTTGTCACTTTCTACCAACAATGGGGAGGAAGAGTAGAGAGTGTGAGCAGAAGTAAAGACCTGTTAGAAATACATTTTTAGTGAAGGAATTTTATAACTTTTGACAAGGTATTTTACTTCCCTATACAAAGATTCCCACACTGAATAGATAAAAAAAACTGGTACAAGACAGAAAGTAGAAATATTCTTCATAAGCATCAGAAAAACATTCTATAAAGGAACCCTATAACAAGAGAATTATACATGGTAGACTGCACCACTTCTGTACTCTTCACTCAGATGTGGAAAAGGTGCAATAAATCTGGGAACAAAATTGTGAGGATCACATCCCAATGGAAGAGAAAGTGATTACACAGTGACAACAAACACAATATATTATCCTTTTAATCTCCCCGATAAGGAAAATGTGGGTAATATGATGTACTAAAAGATATAGAATGGCTAGGGTTTTACAAATGCATATGGCAAGTCAACTGTGTCTAAAACTCAACAGCCATATAGGTATAGGAAAGAGAATGTGCTTGAGGGTAAATCATTCTCATCTGGTAATATGACCACAGTTCCATTTGATTGTTTTGCAAAAAAACAATGTAATGATTACTAGAGACATAGGGGACATTCATATTGCAACACCAAAAATGAAATTCTTGGACTGTCACAAGATGAGCTACTGTGAAATAATTTGTTCAGAATATTTTCATTAGTCAAAAATGAAAAAGCTTTGAAGGCAATCAGACTCAGTCTCAGCCTGCACATTTTATAGGTACTGAATGGCTTTTAATTTGGTCCTGTTGAATGGTTCAGTTCTAAATCCAAAAGTCAACAGCAAGGAACTGACATTTACATGGGAGTAGAGTAAAAATTCCAACTGCATGATATGTGAAGACATGTATTTATAGATTAAGCTCTAAATCCAAAACTGCCAGGAACTGACACCCATGCAGAAGTAAAATGAGGGATCCCAATCATTACACATGTGAAGACATGAAGTTGACTGACTCAGCTCTAAATATAAAACACAACCACTGGCCAGGAACTAAAGTTCATGCAAGAATATGATGAGGGATCTCAATTATTATGACAGCACACTTCAAAGCTACAGCATCCCAAAACACAAACCAATGCAAAGATGAAACATTTACTTGGAAGACATATCATCCAGACCAACAGAATACCACCACCATACCACCATCTGAAAAAAACTGGAAAGTGATAAGAACTCTCTTACTCCACTGTTAGGAATACGGGGGAAACCTTGGAGGAATGTTCCCATCTAAGACAGTGAAATGGGTGACAATGAAACCCTCTTTTGAGAAACAGACCAAACCCAAACTTCAGTCTAAAGAATGGCAGGGTTGGACAGCAGCCTCCTTCTGCTTTACCCACAAAATCCAGATGTTTGTACACTCTGGAATGGGCATATTTATGAAGCAAATATATCACAAAGAATAACTACAAGTAATCTTGTGAAACACACCATCTCTAGTTTACATGATTTTGATGGACATTGTGTGTTTTCTTGACATAACAATTACAAAAGTGAAGACATCATGGCCTTACAGTATGGGTTTTAGTACAATTCTAAATGACAGAAGGCATCACTTGCCACAGAGTGGGATCCTCTTAAAACATGGGACAGACCCTTGGAAATAATATATATATATAAAACAAAATAAATAAAACTTACTCAGTTCAGTCTCACCAAAAAATGAAGAATGGTGACATGTGGGAAATGGTACCATGATATTCCATCAAGAAGGAAACAGCAATCCAAAGTATATAATAGCAGATGAACATATGAGATGTAGTCCCAATGCTAGACTGATGAAGTTCTTCTAACAGACTATAGGGTTGAGATGCAGGTAAAAGGTAAAGGGCCTGATCAAAGTGAAGACACCTAAAATTGGTTATGGAAGGAAGAAAATATGGAATAAAAAACAACTTAATCATAAACCAAACCCAATGAGTAAGGGATGAAGGAAGAAAATTAAAAACAGATCAGTATTGCAAGTGAATAAAACTGTAGGAAATACAGTCAACAGAAAGAAGCTTTGAAAGCAATGAAATAATCATCAGAGCATCATATATGGGACAGGGAAGGTTATTTGGATCTGACCCACTCTTTATGGACTCGTATGGAATACTCCCTTCATTATTTTCATTTCTTGCCATCTTACACCTTTATTCTTATGAAACAATCATCAGAGCATTATATATGGGACAGAGAAGGTTATTTGTATCTGACCAAGAATAAAGGTACAAGAAATGAAAATAATGAAGGTAATATTCCATACGAGTCCATAAAGTGTGGGTCAGTAAAACTGATTCAAAACAAAGAGAACCTATCAAGTCAAAACAGCTGAAAGAAACAGATCTGTGCCAGACAGGAAGAATCAATCAGAAAAGCTGACCCAGAAAAATATAACTGATCAAAATCATCTTGTGAACAAGACTAAAAGAATGATAAAACTAAAGTTATAAACTAGATCTAATCCTGTCTAAATGTGTTGACAGCCAGGCCAAGTAGATGATAAACTGAAGATTAGAAACAAAAAAGTAACTTGGAACCAAGAAAGAAGTCAACTGCTTCCCGTGAATGAGTACCCCACAGGAGGCAGAGCCACCAAAAAGTTTGAGAACAAGAGGCCACTCCTTAGGAGAAAAAGTGCATTGGAACTGGAAAGGCAATCTGTAATGAGAACAAAAGCACCTGGAGCACAAAATTCCAGGAGATGTATGTCAAGTATATTGGTTCAAAACTATCTACCACACAGGTAACAAGAACATGTGCCCCAATGACAATCAAACAAGCTACCACTATTGAATATTTGAAATGAAACATTAATTGTCAAATCCAAACAAGAAGAAAGTGACCCAAAGCACACTGGACTGCCAAAAGAGCCATGATATTAACATGGCAAGATCTTTTGCCCATAGACCATCATTGTATTGAAGCCTCCTACTGATCAACCCAAATTTACATATGAGCATTAAAGAAGAGAAACAAATCCAAACGAGGGACAGTAAGTGGTAAACCTAATAACATGAAGGATATGTTCAACTACCACTGCATATAGTTGAAGAAGGAAGGAGAAGGAAAGTTATGATGAGAATCCAAAAGAACCCCAGCAAGAGACCATGGATTGTGCAGCATTTGGTGAAAAGATCACAAATATTTCAGACCCAAGGAAAGAGTGCTTCCACAAAAGCCATATCACCTAATGTGTTAGAACCTTGTTAGCAGTAACAAAATGAACTATAATGGTATGGATAACAGAAAGTTCCATTGAGAGTATTCAAGTAGGAGAATGGATGGTCCTAATGGTGGTGGGTGTTTAAAATGACACCCCCCAAATAGAAGATTGTTAAATAAGTAACAAAAAAAGACTTATCCAACTGGAAAGCCCAACCACCTGAGTGTGTTATGACAACCACATTTGGATGAAGGTGACTGAAGCCAAATTTACAAGTAGTGTTGTTCATAAAATTCCTGCCAAATTCAGAAGTCAGACAAAATGCAGACCACAAAATACAAGTCATATGGAATCAAAACAAGTCTGAATTACAAGGTATGAAACTGATACCAAATCATAAATTGAAGAAAACCTGGAGATAGTGTCCCACGAAATGAAACATAACAAATATTATGTAAATCCTCAGTCCTGCAAAAATTACCAACCAGACTGTGATCAAAGACTGTTCATTACAATGGGAAAGAAACAAGAAGTAACAGAGGTAGGACAAATCAATCCAGAACTCCAATCAGCATTAAGAATACACAATGAATAGAGAAGCACACAGGTAGGACAGGAAAGTGTTGAATATGGAACATGAATAAAGTTGATAATGACACATGATAAAACAAAAGAGCAACCAAAAAAAACAAAATATATTATCACAATACTAAAAGGTACTACTAAATAACAATAGCTATGTATCAGAACTGAAGTAGAGTATCTTGTCAAAGTACCTTTGTTACATATTAGTAATATATTTATACAAGCATATAGATTTAAGCACCTTGATTTAACAAAGTGTTCTTTATTTTTATTGCATATTGTTTTAGAGTATGCAAAATAAAAGACTAAAGTAGAGCTACAACAAAACTCCCTTAGTAGTTATCTGGAAAATATTCTCCACATGTATTGTCACTGAACCAGCTACACACATACTTGTACTGGGAATACTGCCATATTTGTTAACTGAAATCTTCACTAATAAATAAATAGAGAAAGAGAGAGGATATACCCAGTTGTTAGATATATTATTAAGTTGATATTAATACATACATTGGAACTATGGCTTTAAAATAATATTTTATGAATGAGAGCCAAAGCTCACCTCTGGTCCATGGATATTTGTAGTCAAAACTTTGAAAATTTCTGTTTGAATAATCACCTAGATTTTCAGTGTGAAAAATTCTGGGAAGGCAGAATTCAGTTAAAAGAGATTGATATAGTTTAGATGCCTGCAAAAAAACAAAGAAACACCTCGTGACACTGATATGTTTGCTACCAAATTACATAAAACAAAGACTGGAATATAAGTGTTCAAAAGTATAACCATCTCAGGCTTATACTTTTAAATGCTAAATGAAGTTCTGGATGAAAATGTATGGTTTAGTAAAGAAAAATCTGCAGGTCAATTGAAATTTTTGTAGTGCATATAGTAGCTAATTATATTGCAAACTGATATTCCCTAATATAGCAAGTCAATAAATGCTGCAACTCAATTCAACAGTGAGGTTCAGTATGTCTATAATTTACATCCTGCCTGTAAGTTCATTTGTGATTAAGTTATGAATATAATCATTTTATAAGTTCTGTTAAACACAATTTGAACTTTTGTATGTAAAGTTAGGCCAATGGAAGTAAGAATTGAAGAAATAAATTAATTTATCATCACCTAAATGGTACATTATTTTTTTTTAAAAAGTATTTCAATACCATGATTTAACAATATTGCTGTAGGAATACTTTCTTCAAAAACAAACCATACTTTGAAAGAATTTCACAGGATCAGTCACCATGGTTGACCTTTTCATACTGGTCAGAAAATTATAAGTCATATGACTCAATTTTAAAACTATCAAAACAGTGAAGCTCTTTACAAAGAACCATATTTGGTTGATTATGGCTTTAACAATTTATACTTAAAGTACACAGTATGTGCAAGTTGTTTAAAACTGGATGTACACGAGAAAAACAACTGCAAGTATTATATTTTAATTTCTAAACACTTGTATGGCCTACTTTTAAATTTTGAATATTAATTCAAAGATACAACAGCAACTCTTACAGTAGTCAAGTTCCAATTATAATAATTGTAATGTTTCAATTTTATATAACACTTATCTAACAATAAATTACAATACTACGAATCAAAACATTATTATTAAATTCTAATCTTGCCTATTGTAAAAGTTACTGTTGTATTTTTGAATAAAGTCTTCAATTAATTAGGCTCCTCAATAAAAATTAGTTTGAAATACTTTTGTTTAATGGAATTGTCTGCAAAATAACTTAATTGACAGATAACATATATTAAATTTTCAATGCCAATCACTGAAAGAAATTAAATGCCTTGCAGAAATAGATAAAATAATCCTTTATACTTGCCTCAAAGTAATGATCAATATTAATGAACTTTGGCATACTTTCATTGATGTTTTTTTTTTTTCACAAGAGTTACTGAAAAAAAAAGAAAATTATAAACTATGAATAATCACAACTTGCTTTTCATTAGTTGTTCAATTGTTCTGTAAAAAAAACAAAAAACTTCCTAGTTTATTTAAGCTACCAGTAGTATTCAAATTATAACTTAAAAAAATAGTTTTATTTAATGAAAGTGTGTTTTGCAAAATTATTTTTAAAGCAGTTAACAAAACTGAAGAAAGATCTAATACTCCTGTTCAAGCATACCCAACTCTTGAAGATCCATTCACATTTGATACAAGATGCTTGTGATTTTCAATGGGAGCAGTACTCTCACAAATACAGCATGGAAGAGAATGTAAGACTGCTTAGTATAGGTCTATAGTCAGTAAATGAATACTGAATTTCAGTTTGACAGTGGCTTTTAATCTTGCCGATATATATTTTGCATACAAGGATAACATGGAGTTTTTGGGGTAATTATAATTTAGACCATCCCATCCATTACTTTAAACTTTAAAAGTAAAATAAAGCCAGTGTTATCATTCAATTACTTATCAAGCCTTCTTTTAAACTCACTTAAATTTACTGCTTCCATAACATCCAAAGGTAACCCATTCCAATCACCAACAACACTAAGAAAAATATAGCTCTCTCAGCTAAGGATGATTCCTACACTTAAAATGTATACCTGTATCACCTAGTCTTAAAAGTCTTACCATTACAAATGAAAAAAAAAATGATGCATCAAAACTATGAATTCCCTTTACAATCTTAAACACCTCAGTCAGACCCCATATAATTCTTTTTATTACAAGAGAAAATAATTTCAAAGCTCTTAACCTGTCCTACATATAACATTCTTTCCATCCCAAGAATCATTCTAGTAGCCCTCCTCTTAACCACATCCAATAATTCAATATATTTTCTAAGGTAAGGAGTCCAAGACTGACTAAATACTCAAAGTATGGTCGAATCAATGACCTTAGCATGACATCATAGCCTCTTTAGACTTGTATTCAGTATTTCTGCAGATACAACATAATGTCCTATTTGCCCTACCATTAGATACAATAAATTGCTTGGATGGCATAAGATACTGACCAATCCGAACATCAAGATAATTTTCTTCCATAAAACTGTTAAGATTATTCTCATCAAAATTATAATTCAAACTTTGATGTCCCAAATTCATTACCTTGGATTTACTATAATTAATTATTCAAAATATTTTTAAAAGCAGAGCATCTTCATCACAGCCAGCAAAATCAAAAAAATGTACCGTCATTAATAAATGTAAATAATTTATTTACCATTTTCCTTCACTGATGTAAAATAAAAACAGCAAAGGTCTCAAATTTATTCACTGAAGTACCCCACTTGTAACAAGAAGCCAGTTTGACTGAACTCCATTTATAACAACTCTCTTTGTTCTTCCTTCCAGCTAGTTTTCTATACACTTAGCCAACCTATTTTCCATATCTATATTAACAAATCTTTTATACGACACATTGTCATATGTTTTCTGAAAATCCAGATACACCAAATCCATTCCTTTACCCAAAGACTACATAAGCAGAAGCATCTTCAAAGAATGTAAAAGATTATTAAGGCAAGATTTTTCCTTCAGTAAAACCATGCTTACTATCCAACAAATATTTAAACTTTGCTAAATGAATCTGAATCTTTTATCAAACTTCCAAAATATTTTCACATCACTGATGCAAGATGAACACACCTATAATCATTTAAACAATTTTTATCACTTCCCTTGAAAAGAAGAGTAACATTAGCCAACTTTCAATTTTCTGATACCTGACCACTATTCAAGGATTTAGGAAAAGCAGTAGCAAATCAATCATGCATTTAATCCTTAACTCCTCTGGTAAATATTATCTGGTCTTGGAGCTTTATCTTTCTTTAAACTTCTCAATTTTTTCATAACAAACTTAGATTATTAACATGATTATCATTTTCAATCTTATTTCCATCTAGCAATTGTTGAAAATGATGAATTGCTTATATCTTCATTAGTGAACAGTGAACAAAAGAGATAGTAAAAATTTAATAACACAGTTGCTCATAATCATTAGATATTAGCATCTCTGTGTCATTCTTCAAACATCCTATTCCCATCCTAATATAGTACAACCAAATAAACCTGCATGTATTACAGTTCCTTACTTTCTTTGCTCAAGGCTAATTTTGATTATGGTAAATTCAACTAGTTTTCCTTTTCAATAATATTATGTTTTGTTCCAGATCAAATAAATTATCAAAGCCATTTTCTGCATCTCAATCATTTTCTATACATGTCAGTAGTGTATTCCATTGTTTTCTATGTTCCACTGTAATGTAGTATTACTGAAATCATCTGATTTGCTTCAGTAATCTATATAATATAATAGTAATGTCTGTTGTATGTCCATGTAACTACTCAGTAACGTGAGAATGTACCTTCACCTGAAATGGTATGGAAATTCATTATGTCCATATACTGGTACATACAAATTTTCAATTTTGCATTTTACTCTTTTATGAGTTTTCATACCATTATCTCATCTGCAGTAGATGAAATTTCATTCAGAATGGAGGTTCACTGAGTACATGCAGAGATGCATGCAAGTTTGTGGTTTTGCATTTTTATACAATTGCATATAAAAGAATTCCCCATGCTTTAAGATTAACCTTTCATTAATTACAAACTCACTCTGTGCTGGATACCAGTATTCCAACTAGTAACACAAAAATTTTCTGGAAAGTAAAAAAAATTTTAGAGCAACTTGGACATTCTCTTTACCGCGATCATTTTGGATATATGCATAGTATAACTGGCGCCAATTAATATTCCATTAAATATTTACCCAGCCACGCTTCACCAAGTGTCAGCAGAACTAGAAATTCGCAGCATATTCATGTACCACAACTATAACAAAGAATTAGATAGTATACAGTTATAGACCTAGTCATACTGTATTTCGCGTTTCACTGTTAGTATTATTTCTTTAACTTTGATTTTATTAAAATAAATAGGTAAAGCATCGTTCTAACTAAGCTAATTTACATAAATGTTTTTATTTATTCCAACTTCAAGTTAAGGTTTGTACTCTGTAATTACCGGTTATATTTTACACTTATTTAAATAATTAGTCTAATTACATAATGATAAAATAAATAATAGCAGTGTATTAATGTTTATTACGGCAGAAAGCAGTACAATCTTTATGCACAAAAGTTACTTCACAAAAACTTACCATTCGTTATACTTACAACGACTTCCATCTTCCGTCAAACCACAATAAAATCGTCTGCTAATAACAAAAGCGTCATCTACTTTGTGCATTTATAATAGAAACAATATTAATTCAAGAGTGTGAATAATATTTTAGCACTGTGGATAATTTGTTATTTGGTAAAACATAGTGGATTAACTGTTTAATGATTATTCCACAGATTTCTTTATTTTATTTACCATAGATAAAATTAAAAATATAATCGTGATATAGATTTGTCGCACTCTGCCTGTGGACTATAGTTTTATTTAATCAAGGCTCACCAGAAATGTCGGTCGGTAAACAAAGTAAGTGTGGTAAAGCTTCTTATTATTACGATTTGTGATTTTTGGTTTTAACAGGATAAAACACCACTGATAAAAAGTATTTTTCCAATAAACATCAAAATTATTATAAAATTTATTGGACACACAAACTTCAGCTACTTTTATAATCAAATTGCCTTGGACTATCACACTGAAAAAAAAATGAACATAAGAGTATAACATAAAGAACACATACAATAACTGGAGTAATGCTTAAATAATTATACCTCATCTAGCGGACGAAAATTTGAATTTAACAGGGAACAAATACTCAAAAGTATATTCTTTTTGTTATTGTTTTTCTGGAGAAAGATGAGAGAATGAATGTCCGTAGGTGTTGCTGAATTATTTTGCATAAAAATATCAGCTATTTTCTTGGAATTTCAATCATTAGATTAATGAGTAAGCTTTCATTCAGTGTATTTTATTCATAGTTAATTACAGTATTCGAGAATGATCATCATATTATAACGACTTCATGACTGAAAGAAAGAGAATGTTTAATAAAAGAAATTCGAACCTGCGATCCTCAGATTGCGAGTCGAGTACCTTAACCACCGAAAAGAATGTGTGTGTGTTTTTATAACAAAGTCATATCGGGCTATCTGCTGAGTTCACTGACGGGAATCGAATCCCTGTTTTTAGTGTCGTAAATTCGTAGACTGGTATCAGCGGGTTGTTTGGGATTAAACACAAAGCTATACAATGGGCTATCTGTGCTCTGTCCACCAAGGGTATCGAAACTCAGTTTCAAGCGGTGTGAGTCTGAAGACATCATTGTGTTACTGTAGGTCAATAAAATTTAAGTACCAGAATAGCAGAAAAAGAATATATTCCGTCGCCTTGCTACGAACATTTTAGAAATGCAGAAAACTGTAGAAAAATAAAATTGTTAAAATTATTTGTCGAGAACCTAATATTGATAAACGTAAAATAAAAGAAACCATTTTAATAAAGGAATAATAAAACTTCAATAAATAAAACACAAGGAGTAATTTATGCTTTTTCAAGCTAAGGGTTATATAGTGGCGTCACTGGTTGGGTGTACTGTTGTGCTGAATGCATAATAATCACGTTGTTTTTTAAATGATGCATTTTATTCCATTTTAGCTGTTTTTGATTTTTATATTTTGTAGAGTGGGGATATCTATGACATTTATTGTTCTTATTTTATGTATTCTAACAATACAAATAATAAATAAGTAATTACTGTAAACAAATGGAGTTAAGATGGTCATCACTATCTTGAATCATAAAAATATTTGAGCTGTTGAAATACTGATTCCTTTTTATTCTTATTGTTTATGCTTGGCACCAGCTTTCATGGTTTCAGAGGTAACCTTGGTGACATGAACAATTCTCATTCATCTTGCATATATACTAATAACTCGAGTGAAGCTTTCAGAACAAGTGAAGATTGGGTTGCACAATCAACGTCTTTATTCTAATAAGAAATCACAGAAGTGTTTTGCAGAAGAGGCCTTATTTGTAAGTGTCTGCAGTGGGACAGCAGTAAGTCTATGAATTCAGTATGCTAAAATAATGGATTCGACTCCCTGTGGTGGACATGGCAGACAGCTCGATGTGACTTTACTATAAAAACACACAAACAAACTATTTTGTAAGCAAGTAATAGTTGTATTTTCATACTCTATCCAGCATTACAGTTAATAACGCAACTGTATGTAGCTAATCAAGTGACGCCCTTATTCCACAGAAATAACATTTCTTTTAGAGCAAAGCCAGTTTGGGTTATCTGCTGCATCCACTGCAGGTAATAAAACCCCATATTTTAGCGTTGTAAGTCTGTAGGCTTACCACTGTCTCATCAAGAAGCAATTAGAACTTAACCCATTCAGAGATGTATTTAAATCATTAAACAAGTGGGATTCTCGACATCACTGGTCATCAACATGATGAGAAACAGATGTTATGCGCATTAGCTGCACTTCTGTGTCACTGTCACTGTGTTATGTTCAAGAAATATTACACAACTTCAGGAGCACATTAAGTCTTTATGGAAATTGTGTAAACAATTTCATTTAAGCACAAAGGTATACATTCAGTACATTGTTTAAAAAATTTGCAACTATGCGTGTGGTGTCATATAGCAGATTGGTTCTGGAAACAACCATGTACAAAGTACAAACAACATAGTACAAAGCTAAAAGAAACATATATTCAACACAGCTTTACATGTTTTCTTGTAGCAGGAGGGATATAGTGAGCATTGCTACTAAGTAGTTTCTGAGAAATGGAGAAATACAACCTTCAGAGTGAACAAGATTAATTCCAGTAGTAGTTGTCAAAAAAATATAGTGTAGATCAAGGTTCTATATGGATTTCATACACCGGAACGTGTCGATATCTCTTCATAATCATGCACAGACAAATGTTTAAATATACTGTGTTGTTAAATAAGTTTGATTTTTCATTTTCGTTTTCTTACTTTCTTTCACTGCTCGTGTTAAATTTATTTATTTTTACTAAACAGTCCTCTAATCATTTTATTTACATAGAGTTATAGACTGATTTACATCCTGTAATAAATCCCTTTACTACAGATTTAATTTCCTGATAACTTTTTAAACCATAAAATCCTAACCAAAAAGCTACTGACAAATCATTGTGAGGTTATAATAGCACAGCCTTAACTTATTGATGATGCTCGAAACATCCATACCTCATGCCATAACTTTGGAATTAGGACTAGTGGTATTTAATGAAATAGCTAATTTCATTTTTATTGTATAGTGATAACATACATTGACACTGTTAATATAAAAATGCAGCCCAAACAATTTTTACATGTACATAAGTTACTCTTTCACTTATGTAAACTACTAGTTTGTCAGTGTGAATGACTCAGAAACTCAAGTGTATAAAAATCCAGGTAAGTAAATTATTATTAAAATCTTAATATTTTAATGTAGTAAAGTAGATATATTAATACACATTAAATAAAAGTGAAATAAACTTTCAATTATTGAAATATGGTCCTAGAAACTTTTATTTACACATTACAACCATTTCATTTACTTAATTATAGCTACCTACGTGGTACCAAAAACGTACTATGTGTTTCTTACCCAGGGCCTGGCATGGCCTAGCGCGTTAAGGCGCACGCTTTGTAATCTGAGGGTCGCGGGTTCGCGCCCGAGTCGCGCCAAACATGCTCGCCCTCCCAGTCGTGAGGGCGTTCTAATATGACGGTCAATCTTACT
Organism: Carcinoscorpius rotundicauda; assembly: GCA_011833715.1. Lineage (NCBI taxonomy): Eukaryota > Metazoa > Arthropoda > Merostomata > Xiphosura > Limulidae > Carcinoscorpius > Carcinoscorpius rotundicauda. Next base: position 105,075,020 of record CM022391.1, read on the forward strand.
ATTCGTTGGTAAAAGAGTAGCCCAAGAGTTGGCGGTGGGTGGTGATGATTAGCTGCTTTCCCTCTAGTCTTACACTGCTAAATTAGGGACGGCTAGCACAGATAGCCCTCGAGTAGCTTTATGCGAAATTCCAAAACAAACAAACAAACAGTTTTTTACCCGCTAAAGGAATTCGAACTTTCTGTACATACAGTGTTATGTTGTTTTCGCATTGATTTAGTTTCTTTATCATCTTAATTACCTTCTGAACTACGTCATTCAGTTATTGTGTTGTGCTCAATTTCTCGTGTGAAAACATTTATTAATTTTTAAAAATAATGAATTTCAGTCATGTGGGAAACAAATGCACCTAGAAACACGTTTCCTGTCAAAATCTTCTGTTATTCCTCAGCGCCACCCAGTTGCAGTCAGATTTAATGATGTGTGATTTGGTAATTACAAACACACTAAAAAGACAAGTCATCTAAGCTATAGGCAAGGTGGTTGGTACACTCGAGGATCGCGGGTTCGAATCCTCATCACACCACACATGCTCGCCCTTTCAGCCGTGAAAGCATTATATAATGTGACTGTCAATCCCAGTATTCGTTGGTAAAAGAGTAGCCCAAGAGTTGGTGGTGGGTGTTGATTACTAGCTTCCTTCCCTCTAGCCTTTTACCGCTAAATTATGGATGACTAGTGCAGATAGTCCTTGTGTAGCTTTGCGTGAAGTACAAAACATAACAAAATGAAACTAGAAAGCAAAATGTGCTTAAAACATAAATCATAATAGTGAACAACAACGACACTGAATGGAGGTAATCAATTTTGCCTAAATTACCGAAAAACGTTTTCATTTGTATTTTTGTTTATAATTTGGAATGTGCTTCTCATTGTGAATTTTTGGTATATGTCTTCAGGTTTTGTATAACACACGCTAATACTATTATTAATACTTAGTCAGTATGACGTAACTTTGAAAGGCACATGTGACAGAAATGATGCCCTCCAGTGGCTCAGCGGTATGTCTGCGTACTTACACGCTAAAATCCGGGTTTCGATACCCGTGGTGGGCAGATCACAGATAGTCCATTCTGTAGCTTTGTGCTTAATTCAAAACAACAACAGAAATGATGTGGCTGGATAGGCTAACGCCTCTGTTTTTCTGCTCTTATGATTCGTTGGTAAGAGTGGCTTAAGTGTTGGCAGTAGGTGGTGATGACTAGCTGTCTTGCCTCTAGTCTTACACTGCTACATTAAGGAGGCTAGTGTAGATAGCTTTTGTACATCTTTGAGCGAAATTCTAAACAAGCAACTAAGCTGTCCTTATGGTTCAAAGTACCCTTTTTTCTGCCATAAAAGTTATTAACTAAAAAATAAAAGATACAGTTTATTTCACACTTTATTTGCTCCGTGTGTTTTTACTTATAGCAAAGCCACATTGTGCTATCTGTTGAGTCCACCGACGGGAATCGAATCCTTGATTTTAGCGTTGTAAAACAGTAGACTTACCGCTGTATTTGCTGCGAGTTGTCAGGAAATATATTAAAGATTTTAGTTTTAAAATAAATGTAACACGTTATAGGATTTTACAGTTGTAAAAAAAATAACATGCTATTAAATGTTAATAAATAACTGAATAGGAATTATAGAGAAAATGTTTTCATTTATAGGTTTTTTAGTTAGTTGAATCAGAGTAACCAAGATCCCTACAGTTTCGTTCAACCCTTTTCAAAAACGTTTGCTCTATGCGCGGTGTAAAGTATTTTATTTTGATCTAGTCAATTTCTGTTGCGCACTAGCAGGTAACAACCATAACGTTGTTTATGACGTGTGGGAATTTAGGACGTTTTTTAAGTGCAAGTATTTATAAAAGTTCTAACACTACAGTAGTGGAACTACTAGGTTTTACGTTCTCTAGTGTGTTAACGACATGTATAGCTCTGTTTGTCGTGTTTTTATAATAGGTTCAACCTTTTTATTATTATGAAAAACATAGAAAAAGATATATATTTCAATATCTATTTTATTACCGCATTTTGCTTTCCATATCAAGAATATTTGTGAATAAGGTAATTTAAACTACCAAGTACTAATCTTGTTTAACCATTTTCCAGCTGCTTTTGTTGAAGTGGAATCAGAACAAGTACATTTTTCTGTTTTCTTCATGAGACTTAAGGGGGAAACTCTTAGTCAGTGAATATTAAAATGCAGGTGTAAGACTAAATTATTTAATTTTTACGTTCTCTTACCATTTTTTTTTCCAGTGAGATTCACCATACAGAATTATTGTGATAGAGTAACGTTGCTAATCATAATACTTAATCATTTATTGTCAATAACATTATATTTTCTAATATTTATTCTATGAAAATTAAGTCATGATGACCTTATTGTTTACATAGGGGTTAATCATAAGAAATCTCGAACTTTTGTTTAGTGGTTAAATGTTTATAATTGATAAAAATTAACGAGATGTACTGGTAGTTGAATTAGCAACCTAACTTGTCGAGTGATGTACTTTCTCAGCAGCGTCATCTGTTAAAAATACGTAGATATAGTGTTTATTGTTGGTTTATGAAATGCGTGATGCATATATTAACCTATTTTTAATACTAATAGCAGTACTCTAAAACGTCAAATTAAAAGAGCTAGTTTTTGGTTGCATGAATGTGTGTGTTTTGAAATTTGTTTGTGTGCATATAACAGTAGAACAAGTATCAGGAAAATGAACTCCTTCTGTAGTTCAGTTTAGACCAAATATGGTCTAATTGGTGACCTGCACAGTGCAATTATATCTTTTAGACTTTTATTCAGTATGTTTGTAGATAGAACCTAAGATCCTATTTGTTCTACTGCTAGTAACTGCTTTAGAGACTGACTGTTATACCAAGATCTCTTTCTCACATGACTCTGTAAAGGTCATTTCCATCCATATTATACTTATAATTCAAATTATAATAACCCATGTGTAGTATATTATATTTAATATAATCAAAACCCATCTACCATTTATTTGCCCAACTCACTAACTCACCTAAATACTTTTGTATATCAGCAGTATCTTCACAGCTACAAACACCCAAAACCTTAATGTCATCAGCAAATTTAAGTAATTTTTTGCTCATGTTTTAGTCGGTGTCATTTTATGTGACTTAGAAAGAGCAAAAATCTTAAAATTGAGTCCTGAAGTACCATAGTTGTGACATTAATGTAGTTTGACTGAACTCAATTTGTAACAACCCTCTGCTTTATTCCACCTATCCACTCTTCTATCCAGTTTGTTAGTTTATCCCCACACACCTTTAGAGATTATTTTTTACAAGCCTTTTGTTTGACATCTTGTCAAATGCTTTATGAAAATGCAGATACACCAAATCAACACTTTCACCTTTATCTATGTAATCGGTAATAGGATCAACTGAACATCACCTGAACCCACAATTGATATAAGCTCTACAGTTAGGGTAAAATTATGCAAAAAATCGAATCTTGTGATTTGTACATATATATTAATAGGTTTATAGAAAATTACAAGATTAATATACACAATAATTAATTACATGTAATTAACATATGACACAATAATATTGTAAAATGCACAGCTGTTACCGTACTCTGAAAAACTGTAATCCCATCCTCCTTTATCTGAAGAATCATCACCCTGTCAAGATGTGAGGGGACAATTCTTCAGCTGATTCTGGTAATCTTTTCAAAGAATGTTGCAAGATTTGAAAGGCAATATTTTCACTTAGTGAAACCATGTTGACTATTCACTAAAGTTTTAAACTTTGTTAAATGACTTTGCAATGCATCTTTTAATAGATTTTTTCAAAACATTTCCCATAACTGATGTGAGACTAATGAGTTTGTAATTACTGGGACAGTTTTTACCTCCCTTCAAAAGAGCAATCATATTAGTTAAATTACAATCCTCTGGTACCTGCCCTTTATTCAAGGACATGCCAAAAAGTAATTGTAAGTGACTTGCATATCCAATATTTAACCTTCTTTAAAACCCTTGGAGAAATACTGTCTGGCTCAGAAGCCTTATCATTTTTTAAATTTCCAATTTTTTCTTGAACAGCACAGAATTAGTGCAGTCATCTTGTTTGATCTTGTTTACATTTATGAATTGTTAAAGATTTGGAATACTTCTGAAATCTTTGTTAATAAGAACAGAAATAAAAGCGAAATTCAACATCCTAGTCTCCTTTTCTCATCTGTTAAGGGTCCCACTTCATTTTAATATTTTGTTTATTTTTAATATGTATAAAGAAATCCTTACTGTTGATTTTTATATTTTCACCCATTCTTTTCTCATAAAACCTTTCTGATCTTCTAATTTCCATTTTCATCACCTTTCTTGAGCTATAACTTTCTACATCTCCTGTCATATCAATTAATTTTAATTCATTATGCTTTTTTAAAATTTTATCTCTTGAACTGCGCGAATCAGTTTTATATGCAAAAACGGCTTGTTTGGGTTGAGAAAATATTTCAAGTAGAAGAGCGAACAACATTTCGATGACCGAAGAAGGTTGAAACGTTGTTCGCTCTTCTATTTGAAATATTTTCTCAACCCAAACGAGCCATTTTTGCATATAAAATTCTCAACAAGTGGGTTTCTTGACGTCACTGATTATGTGAATCAGTGTGTTTTTTTTTTACTTGCAGCTGTTCTTTTCATCCCATAAGGAACATGCTAAATATGAATATTTAAACATTTACCATATTTCATCAGTGTCTCCAAATAACTCAGCTGCCCAATTCACAACAGGTAATTCTTGTACAGTTAAGGTTCAAATTTGTTTTATAAGACACATTTGCAAGCTAGATCAGGATGTACATTACGTTTTGAAGTTGAATCTCTATAACTTGTATAGCTTTGAACTTAGAAAAGTAATATTGGAAGAGGGCTATGAGCTCAAGTCATGTACAGAGCTAATTTATTAACATCCTGGTGTGTTCTCTTAGTGTGTAGTTACAGTTCCACCTTCTGATTCTAAGGGTGTACCAAGTTGAGTAGTTGATAAATAACATTGGCTCAGAGATTGGTCTGATGTTATTAGATTCTTTGGCTTTGTTGTACTTTTGATAATCATTATGTCTGTTTTAGGCCATAGGAAGAATTATTTTTGGGTAGGGATTATGAACTGATCAAAGTGAGTGTTACCTTCCTGAAACTTGAGTCATTATGGCAGTGATGTAAGTACAACAGATTTGGGTCCTGATAAGGACAAATTTTGGATATCCTGATAATTAAAGGTTAGACTTAATGCAAATTTAGGACTTGTGATTATTTTGCTAGACTTGTGTATACATACATATATATATATATGCAGTTTTAACTATATATTGATTAGATGGTAATTGCTTGCACCCAAAAAGATTGTTTGTTGTACATCCCAGACTAGTCATCTATCCAACAACATGGAGTCCAGCTGGCAAGATGTGCTGAATGTTGCTACCTATCATCTATCAAGTAGTAAAGAATTAGGGTTTCGGAGGTTTTCTCAATTTAGATCAAATAAGGAAAGAGTTCAGTTCTGCCTCAACTATCAGAAATTTAGGTTTGTTGTGTTATTCAGTGTTCATACATTTGTATTATTTCAGAATATACTTTTAATAAATTACTACAGAATTACATTAATGAATATCTGTTATATTAAAGTAGAAAACTATTTTTGAAATTATGGAAGAAATATATGAGCATGCACCATATATATTACATGTATATGATAGGTGTATATGTGTGTACAAATTGTGTGCCAGCTTCTGTAATTTTGTGTTGAACCAAAATTAATTTTCAAATAAGATTTAAAGCTTGTTACTGAAGTTTACTGTAAAAGATTTTTTAGATTACATGTGTATAAAATGTTTAATGTGAAACTGTTGATAAATATAATGTATACTTCATTTGCTCTATTACTTCCAAAATGATATACTTATCTCTTTGCATACAGTAGCTATTTCTTGTGCATCTGCCTTTCAGAAATTTTCACATAACATTAGATTTTATTTGCCACATGTTCTAATGTGAACTACACTAGAGCACAATGTAATCATGATGTGACATTAGCTCTTTACCAGTAGAAGGGCTACACTCCTCCCATGTACTAAAAGTTTCCATCAGCACTTGTATTAAAAATCAACTGCATTTTTATCCATGGCATTTTTGTTTGTGGATATGTTTCTTCAAGTTTAAAGTAAGGTTAATGCTGTTTTTTTGCAATGCTAATTTTTATTAGTTTCCTTTTAGTTTTTTCTAAATTTGAGTTAAAGCTACAATGCCATTAAATAACTAAAAAAAAAAAAGCAAAAACATTTTAGTCTGGAGAATTACTATAATATTCAAATGACAGTGACCACTACCATCTTTATAGATTCTGGCAATGTTCCTGACACTGCACCTACTTAGTCTGTGGCTACTGGAGACTTGTTGACTCTAGAAGACATTGTGTAATTGATTCTTTGATGTCTTCATTGCCTCATCTCTCTATCCCTGTTTTTGAAGTATGTTCTTCTTCTTCTGAACCTGAAAACAAGAATAATTACTTTGATTGGCTCTTTCTACCCATCAGGCTTGCACTAGACTTCTTAACAGCTGAGGACACTGTTCCTGCTATAAATCTCTGTATTTGCTTAGTCAGGTTTGTTCTTTACTTTTTCTTTCTTTTTTCCTCCTAGGTGTCTTGGCTCTTGCAGCCTCATAAATTCACTCCTGTTCTTTGAACCCATCTCACAATCTTTTCTTCCTGCTTCTCACCATCTCTTATCCCATTGGGTTGGCTGTTGCATAGAGTGCCAGTGACACTTCCCTTTTGTATTCAATCAGCTCTAATCTTATCAAGGCACATCTGTTTTTGCACATTTTTGGATCCATTTTGTGGCCTACTGTTAGTCATTCATGCTTTTATACATGGATTTTCTCTTCACTTCTAGTCTGTTTTGTTTTGTTTTCCTTTTGTTGTCTGGTTCCTTTTCAATACACATTTCTGCTGTGATGCTTGGAGGCTGTGTCACATCTCATTACATTACATTTGCCTCTTGACTTGATCTTTGGCCTTGCACTTTTGACAACTCTTGAATAAGAACTTTCAGACTGGAACAGGGACTACACCCAACACATTTGTCTTTTATTATCTCTACCATCTGGCAGTTTTATATCCAGTCAATCATTTTAAAATATACTCATCTTTAACCTTCTCATAATAGTTATTCTGTTTTAGTTAGTCACTTTCAAAACTTAATTGTTTCTCATCATGGCATGTGAATAAACTTGGCATAAAAGATATAGGTCAGTAATTCAAGTTAAACATTATACAAGTTTTAATTTCTTAATTTTATAAGGCAATATGAAAAATTCTGCAGTTTTTCCTTTGTGTGAAAATTGTGACAGTTGCTTTCTAGGAATCCTCTTTTTTCTAATTTATTTACTACCCCTTTGAAAAGTACAAAATTTAATTAGATTACTCATAATGTTGTCATTGTTTAGGCAAAGCACAAGTTGTATAGCCTTTAATTGTATTTTATTCGAAGAGCCATAAACTAGAAAATAAGAGCCTCTTACCACACTTCATTTTTAGAAATTGCCAATATTTTTCTTTAACATTTAATACTATATTATTTATAACCACTTTAAAATCAGAGTTGTGATATGTCAAATAATGTGTTCTCTGTCTGGAAAATTGTCTATATTGCTTCCATTTCAAACTTTATTTGCATGGGAAACGTGGACTAGCTGAGCTGAATTTTTAAAGGCTCTTGTCAAATTGTTAAAATGGCAGACAAATTATGACAGTTGATAGTTAACACTCCTACGAAAAAAATTTACATCCACTAAAGTGATACCCTTAGTGGATGTTTTAAAAAAAAAATTTTAATATTATTTTGCAAATGTCTGAAAAGTCAAAATATTATTGCTCCTTAAAATATAAAGGGATAGGGTCAGTTAATGGCAATTTCATTTAAATACAAAATTATTAGCCTAATATCAATAACCTTTTAAGTTGGTCTGGGGCCTATTATGCCCCAATTTTCGTAGGAGTGTTAAAGATTGTCTACTTTTTATGTTATTCTGTGTTCTTTGGTACTTTAAATAAAAATGTAGTTCAATAGTACCATTTGTGTAAAAAGTCGGGTTAATTTCATCGACAGTTGATAGAAAAAACAAACCAAGTAAAATATTTTTTGTTTATGTGTATGCTTTCTTTATCATTATAAATATAATTAAAATTAAAAATTAGAGTTTTTAGGTTAGATAAGGTGAAATAAAGAATGCTGATAATAACTTTTAATAAGTAGTGTCATAAGCAACTCAATAATAGCTTGTACATTTGGTTATTTGATATTATAACATGAGTTACACATTTATCAAGTGACTCAACTTTGTGTGATGCAAAAATTAGACACAGTTTAGAGGAAAATAACACAAAATTGCTAAAAATAAATACATAATGTATGAGTTGAGTTATTTAAGAGAAATATTGTTTCTTGCTACAATCTGAAGTCATTGAAGAAAGATAAAGTAATTTATGTTTATTTCATGTTTTTGTATGATAGTTATGGGGTTATTCAAATTCATCAACTTATATAGAGTTGGGTAAAGAACATAGCAGATGACATGAAATTTTACTGAAAGAAAACTTCAGATTTATTTAGGAGGTTTTAACAGTCATGCAAATGAAATTTGGGTATTTTAAGACTGAAAGTATTTTAATTTCAACAGGAAAATTACACTGCACTTGGATATTTAATACTTTGGCTACTTGTATTCAGAGAGAAGTTTCTAATGAAAACTCATCATAAAAACTTAATTTTGTTTTTATATGCAAATGACTCTTAGTGCTTACTGAAAGAAAACTTGTGAAGTTTTGCAAAAATACACAAAACGTATTACAAATGATACTTCTATCTGGATGATGAGTAAACCCTACTTGAGACTGGTGCAGTTTATTATGAATGTTACCCCTTTAGTAAGCTCTACCATAAGGTATCAGACTTCATAGGCTCTCTTCTTCAGTTGCCTTCTCTGTAGAGAGTTTATTTTGGTTTTCACAATTACAGTGGTCCTTTGACCACTTGAGCAGAGGATTCTAGTTACTGTGTGCAATTTCTACTGGGGGGTCATTACCCAATTGATGGAGGGCTACAGTCATATGATGATTACAAGGGCATTTAATGTTATAACACACTTTTTAGATGGCAGAACAAAATATCAAAGGTAGGTGTGTAATGAATTGATACTGCATGCCGAGGTAAGTTTCTTTTGGAAATGAACTTTTGTTTTGGACACGTTATTTTTATTAAGTGTTTTCTATCTCCTATTGTGTTGATTTGACAATGTATCAATTTGAAATTATGAAGGGTAGTCGTATAATATTTATTGCAGTAAGATGCTAATAAGTCCTGTATTCACAGTAGTTCTTAATACTTTTAAAAGCTTTTATATATTAACTACTAAACTTTTGTTGAATTAGTTTGTATACATTTATACTCAGAGGTTGATAAGGGAATCAGTATTTGTTTTAGTTACTTTGTTAATGGATTTGTGGGATTGTCAATTTAACTTACTACTTTTCAGTATTGATTACTTCAATTAATGTCAAATAAAATAACTTATTGAAATTATCATTAAATCAATTTAATGTTACAAAACCAATGAAGTAATTAAAAGTAATGTGTGTAACTCTGTAAGTAATTTAAATATTGCTATTGTGATTTCTTATTGTTTTTCATTTATTTAAAGTTGTTTAGCTCAACTGGTTAGTGTACAACTCATGAAGTAATCAATTAAGTGAAATTAATGTATCCAATTATTACAATTTTTAAATTTTTGAACTGTCACAAGTTTTATGCAAGAACAATTTACTAATTTATTATGCTTAAAAGCTAGTAAAAATTAGTGATTTGAAATCATTATTCAATTCTGAAGTTCTTTCACAGGTTTGTTCTGTGTTTACAAGATCAATTATAGATGCTTTGGTTTCATCTAATTAGTTAATGCAAAAATATTAAGTTATATTTGTCTTCCATGATAGAGGTCAGTTTGTAAGTGTCCATGATTTTCATGGGTTGTTTTGTTGCAACTTTGTCAAAAAATGTTTTCTTCTTCAAAAGTCCAACATGTATTTTAGCTCCAGCTTCTGTTTTTTACACTTACTTGGTAGATGTTTTTTGTCATCTAGAAAACTATGCTCAATCTTGCAGGTCAAAAGTAAAGAAGTGTGCATAACTTTGGCAAAGTTTCTAAGTCACTGTATATTAGTAAGTAATAAAACAAGCAATCTTAGTCTTCATATAAAGAAGTAACATACTTAAAAAAAAAAAAAAGGCTGTCCTTGCCCACCTGTGCTTAATAAAAGTGTAAACTTAAATTCACCCTTGTTTTTCAGGAAATCATTGATTCACCTCTTAAACTCTTAACATATACTTTTGTTGACACAATTTATTCCATAAGCTAATAACCCTGTTAAAATGATGATAAAACTGTCTTAACTGAAGCCTAGCTGGTCTTATCCAGATTTTAATTTTGTCTTCAAAATACAGCACAAAATTAGTGGAGGTTTCTGTCCTCTCAATCTGCTCTTTGTCTTGAGAGACAGTAAGTTAAGAGATTTTAAGCTATACCTGTAAGATGATCAATTAATCCATGGAATCATTCTAGCAGTTTTTATGTGAACCATTTCCATTAAATCAGTGTCATTGCTGAAGATGTGTGTATTCTTGTTGTCCATAATGCTAATTGGAACAGTTTTTATAACATTTTTCTATGATTTGTTTACAACAACAACTTCAGTAAAGAGAAGTGTAATTGTTTAATATTTACCTTTTATCCTCATTGAGAATAAATGTGTGAAATATTGAGCAATAAAGTTTTGTTAAACTGGATTTTCCTTTTAAATAATTGAAGTCAATATTCTGTTGAAGGTACATCAAAACTATGTACAGTATTCAGAGGTTTAACTGGTGATTTGAATAGAGATAATTACATGTAGTCAGAATGCCTAAAATTGTGTTGGCTTTACTACTAGCAGCAAATTATTGCTTGAATGATTTACTTACAGCTCCCCTAAAAATACTTTGCATCAGTCATGCTATTGAGTTGGTTTCCATCCATATAAAACATGATCAAAGTTATGATAGTCAAAATACATTATTTTGCACTTCTGTAATCATTTGCCAAATATTTATCTAACTTACCAGTTGATCCATGCCATTTTGTTATATTGAATATCTCCAGTACTGTTAAAAATATATCTTGAAATATTGAGTATTAAGGAATGTTTTCTTTTTGTGGAAACATAAGATATTTGAAGTTTATACACTGCTGGCCAAAATCTTAAGGTCAATGAATATAAAGAAAAAGTATGCATTTTGCATTGTTAGACTCAACCATTTATTTGGGTAGAGCTTCAAAAGATGAAAGTAAGAAAAGGGAAAGTAAAAATAAAAAACTTTTTTTCACATTTAATAGGGAAAATGTGAACACTATGAAATTAGGCTAAATACTAGCTGGTTAAAAGTTTAAAACCACACCAAAAAGAAGTCCTAAACAGGGTAGGAAATGCCCAATAAGAGGTCTCCGTAGTGAGTTGCATGGCCATCATTACAAATAACTGCAAACATTCACTTTGGCATGGTTGATATAAGTGTTTACAGAAGGCTAGCTGGAATGCTATTCCAAGTGGTGAAGATGACTTTACAAAGGTCATGCACTGTTTGTAATTGGTGTCCATTTCTATAGACTTCCTTTGCCATCCATTCCCTAATATTTTCAATGGGGTTCAGTTTGGGAGAACACGCTGGATGGTCCAATGAATCACGTTATTTGCCATGAAAAAGTTCTTTGTTCTGAGGGCATTGTGGATTGCAGCATTTTCCTGCTGAAAGATCCATTCATTTCCACACAAGTGAGGGCTTTCAGTCAAAAAGGATGCTCTCTCCAACATGCCAATGAAGCTAGCTGCTGTTTGATACCCCTGTATAACTTAAAGCTCCATTGTTCCATAGAAGGAGAAAGCACCCCAGATCATGATGGAACCTCCTCTACACTGTCATGTAGAAAATGTCTCTGGTGGTTTATACTTATCATGCCAGTAACATTGGAAGCCATCTGGACCATCCAAGTTAAATTTTTTCTCATCAGAGAACAAAACTTTCTTCCACTTTTCTACGTCCCATGTTTGGTGCTTTTCAGCAAAGTTTAACTGAGCTGTTTCATGGTGTGGAAGGAGGCATGGCCTTTGAAGATGTTTACAGTTTTTAAAGCCTTTCTCTTGTAGATGCCATCTTATTGTACTTGAGCTACATTCTGTGTCTGTAAGGGCCTTAATCTGGTTCAACGATCGGCTTGTGTCTTGCTGGAGAATCCGTTGAATTCTTCTACTCAACGCTGGCAAAATTTTCTTGGGCTGACCACTTGAAATTTTCATTCTGTATCCCTTAGGGTCTTTTAAGAAATTTGTAACAGCAGTTTTACTATGCCCAGTTTCACCTGCGATGGAACGTTGAGAGGTTGAGAGAGATTTTGCTTTTGCAGCTTGATGATTCTTCCACGTTCAAACTGTGCCAACTTTTTAGCCTTTGCCATGTTTTTACCCAATGTAACACAGGAGATGTCATTGGGAGATGTTGGCAACACTAATGCTTGAACACAAATGATTAAATTTCATGACGTGTTTACCGATTAATGTTTCATTTCAAAATGGTCTTAAACTTTTGACCAGCTAATATTTAGACTAATTTTATAGTGTTCACATTTTCCCTATTAAATGCTAAAAAAAGTTTTTATTTTTATTTTCCCTTTTCTTCTTTTCACCTTTCGAAGCTCTACTCAAATAAGTGGTTGAGTCTAACAATGCAAAATGCATATTTTTTCTTTATATTTTTTTCTTAATATTTTGGCCATCAGTGTATATGCTGTTGAAGATATACTTGAATTTGTGCAATATTATGAGGTGTAATTAGTGATTTGAATAGTTTGTTTTATTTTGAACAAAGCTTACCTGCTGTTTCCATTTCAGGAAATTGAACCCTGGATTTTAGCATTGTAAGTCTGTAGACTTACCATTGTCCCACCTGGGGACCTTGAATAGAGATAATTACTTGCTATTAATCACATAAAAATAACACCCTAAAATGCTCTGAAGACAAAGAACAGACATTGTCTCAATGGCTTGAATGACTTATTTACCATTATGTGAAAATTCTTTCCTTTGGTCATGTTTAAACATATTAAATAGTAATGTTATTTCCAGGAATTAGTTTTACTAAACACAAGCTTTACAAAATATCAACAATTGGTTAAGTATGCTGGGTCACAACTTTGAAACAAAATGCTTTAATCTTCAGATATAATCACAGATACAAATGCTCAAAAGAAGCAACACTTAATATCAAAGCACACAAAATAATACAGTAATAATAAATAAAAAAAACTAAGAAAAACATAATTTGCAAAATTCTTCCAAATAATATTGAAAGGTTTTCAAAAATCAATATTAAATTGCAAAAAGTAAAATATTTAACTTTACAGTTTTTCTTATTTTTCTTAGAGTAAATTTTAATGCTTTTTTATTATTTTCCCAGATTATGAAATTATGTATCACATGACTAACTACTTAAAACATGTTTTACATAATTTTTTGCCCACTATTGGCTTTTTAGCAGTAAGTCTGAGGACTGATAATGCTAATAATGAAGTTTTGAAACCCATGACAGGAATGGCACAGATATCCCATCGTGTAGCTTTGTGCTTGACAAACAAACTTTATGTAATTAATCAGGAATTTATTATCCTTACATCACAAGATTAAGGGCTTTATTGGTTCCAGATATTTGAACTCAAAGAGGCCCCCGTTGAAGCAAAACTTCTATGTGCAATACACTTAGTCATTGCTTGAGGCTCTTGGCTTCAGCTTGGAAAGTCTGTGCCTTAATCTGGGGTTACCCTTACCTTGTAAGCCACTTTTCTCAAAGTGCAAACACTAAGATGGAGTTTTAGCACAACAAGTGCCTCTTTCAGAAAACTGCATCTGCATGTTTCAATTGGTTGCAACCTCCACAGTACGAAGATTGATTCAGATTTGCAAAAGAATCATCATCTTCTATGCTTCTTTATGAAGGTGAAATCTGGATGAACTGTCCTTGACATCTTAAATGCTTTGAGAATATCAGTGATGCCTTTATAAGGCTCTTCACATTAAATGTCCTTGTCAAAGTTGATGTTGCTGAGATTGAATTCTCAAACAGTAACTCTGCTGATTTGAACACTGTGTGAAGATATCTAACTGGTGCCTCCCACAATAAGCTCAGCCATTATCAGATATCTTATGGCAGCAAAATAAAATATTATAAATGTGCTGACGATATGCTTCAAAGAAATAGATATTAACTTTAAGAGCTTAGACGAGCTAGCCATAGGCTATCCATCTGCAGTGAAACAATCTGAAATTTTTGTGGAGGGATCTGTTTTTAAAAGATCAGATTTCTAAGCCACCTTAAAATTCATTAATGAGATGTGGTAGAGATCATCCTCAAATCAAAAGATCAAAGCTTTAACAACTAGGGCGATACTGTTGTCATATGAGGACAGATTAAGATTTTTGAAATTTATGTAGATATTTGTAATCATATAAATAGATTATTTTAAAGTACAGTTTCTCAATAGGTATTTTAGAATTGGCTTACAAAGTTTTTTACTAAGTCAAAGTGCTTGTATTATTATTTTTTTCACTTTTACTCTCTAACAATTAGTGTTATTTTCTCACGATAAATCTGAGTTAAGTAGATAGTTAAATTTTATTTAGGTTTTAGTTTTATATAGTACTTAATAATATGCTATTTATATTTTAAAGGTATAATGTGTTTTTAAAATGTTTTACTAAACTGTCTGGGTTTATCAACCACTGTAATGGTAGAGTCAGTTAGGTGAACATTGTGGTGCCAAGACCTACAACATCAGTAAATTACTAACCTTTGTCTAAACAAATATGATTTTGTGCTATCTTCATTATATTCTGCATCATTATCCACTGTTTGGAAGAATTCTCATCTTAGAATGCTAGAATATTTTTATATTTAACTATGAAAACTTTCTTTTAATCAAAAGACAATTGCATTAATACTGCATCTTCAGATATGAAAGTTTAAAGAACAGAACAGAATGTGAACTTAAACTTTTGAATATGAGGTGGATTAAAAACTTGAATGACAAGATTTTTGTGGAGAAAAATCTGGTGACTGATGTTTAATTTATATTGCTTAAATATAAACAAAGTTTATTATAGAGAAATGGAAATTACAAAAATGTAGTTTTATATTTTAGTACAATATTATCATAGGTAATACTGTACTGCATTCATAGAATTGGCTTCTTTGTTAATTTTCCATCTTTTTAAATCTTAGAAACAAGCTTTCATTTTGGTTAAATGCAATGTGTGGTTCTCAACATAAGAAATGTTGGGAAAAGGCATCTGAGCTGCGAGTGGAGGGAAATCGATGTTTTCAGGATAGAGACTTTGGAAGAGCTGTTGAATGTTACACACAGGTTTGTTATGTTGGAACTACCACTTAAAATTATTTTACTGAGTAAAGTCACCATGAAAGTAAGAAAATATAAAAATTCATCAAATCTGCTACTCATAGCATACTGTTTGTTTTACAGGTGTGGGATATTTGGTGATGAACATTGAAAGTTATTTGTACATGGCAACTATCAAGAGGGTTGTAAAACGTGATATGGAGATTTATTGCACCACGTTAACAATTAACTTTCTATGTCTTGAAATGTTTGAAATTGAAAAATAACTACATTATAGGCTTTCTTTAGTTCATGTTGATTTGATTGGAGGCTATGCCAGCATTTGTACACTTTATGATTGAAAGTAAAAATTTGTATTGTATGATGACGTATTAAATTATTTAAGGTTTATGCTAGTGTTTTGTAGGTTCTCAGTTCAGTTCTGCCAATTTCTCTATAACATTGATTGTGATTTAATGAGAAGAATGGAATGATGTTTCATGAGTCTTATGCTAATATTAAAATATTCATAAGTAATGATAAAAGAACTGTTGAAACTTTTGAGGGTGTATTGGTATGTCATTACTGATCATAGCTAGGTGTACAGTAATCTGCCACATCTGTTGTTACTGAAAATGTTGTGTGTGCAGTAAAAAAATATGAATTGTTGCTGAACATAACTATTGCACATTTTCTTTTTTCTGCTTTGCATGCATCATTATAGAAAATTGAAAATGTACTTCTTGTTTGACATATACCAGGTAACATCACTATTAATTTAAAGGACATTTAAATGTTATTTTTAGAGAAACTTATAAATTAATTAATATTTAAATTTTCAAGTTCTGTTCTATTACATTTCATTTTTTCCCCTTCTGACTATTTTAGAGCACATTAGCAGCTCCATTTCCAAGATCCAGTGATGCTGGGGAGCATCATGAAGAACTGGCTTTGGGGTTTGCCAATCGTTCTGCAGCACTGTTTCATCTTAATATGTATAAGGTAGTGGTGAATATTTATTGTAGTAATCTTTTCAAGTAACATTCTAAACTATCTGAAATTTTAAAGTTAGCAGCTGTTATGCGTGTGTGTAAAAATGTGGTAGGATGATCATTAGCTCTAATAAATGTTTCTGTAGTACTTTTGAAATTTAATATTGTAAACTGTATGTACAAATATTAGATGTATTGCAAATTCATGATAATTTATTAGCAGTTTTTATAATGTTGTATGAGATAAATTAACATTATATATGTAAAATAGGCTCGTTTGGGTTGAGAAAATATTTTACGTAGAAACATGTTCAACAACCACAACTATGTACAAACAAATGGCCTAAGCATGGGCAACTTAGTATCACCCAGAAAATTCTTTGAAAAAATCGTTTAAGATGTTTTTAGGTGTTTCTTGAAAATATAAATTTTTAATTTCACCTAGGAAGTTTGGCTGTTGGATATCAATAAAATTGTTTAAGTTGTTTTCTTTCTGTTGGTTGTTTTCTGTGGAAAGTATCACAAGTCTCCTGGCTAGATCTTCTAAACATGTTTTGATTTCCATGGTTGGAATGTACTTAGGGGCTAATGCGAAGTTGAGTCCTTTGTTCAGTAGATGTATCTCATCTGTGTTTAATTGTCGGTCGGATCTGTTAATTGTAAGGTTAGTCAACAGTTTGCCGTGATGTTTTTTCTGTTGTTTGTATCTTAGTTTTCCTAGTTTTTGTTGTTTACTGTGTAAACACTACCCTGACAAACACCAAACCAACATTATTTATAAAATACAATGTGATAACTGCCACAACTGTTATATTGAAGAAACAAGTAGAAAAATGGAAACCAGATTCAAAGAACATAAAAAGTCATCTTCACACGTTTTCGAACACTGCAAGTCAAATAAACACAACATAACCATCTCTGTAATAAATAAAATGAATAACTAAATAGTTATATATTTTTTAAATGTGTGCAGTTTCTGCTTCCTTTGTAGTATTGTTACAACTCTGTGTCATATATTGCGTGAGCATTTCTCTAGCAGGAATGTTTCGTTGTACACAACTTATGTTTAAAACTCCATGTAGGATATAAAAACTTTTTTTGAGCCTTTGCACTCAGAAATGCTGTTATTGTTCCTGAAATGTCTGTTACATATAAACAGGTTCTATCAACAGATCTCTAAGAGTTGTTTCTAAACAAGTTGTTAAAATTGTTTCTAAATGTAGTAACATGAACTTCTCTATATGTTATAGCATAATATTCAACAAAAGTATTGTAAACTTTTATTAATAAGAATAATTGTTCAAAAACTATTGCTTGACAAAATAATATAACTTGTTTTGAGATAAACCTATAGTTAAAATATAACAAAGTTTCCTGGTAATACATGTTGGAACTTGAAACCCAGTGTGATGTGGTGGAACTTGACTAAATTTTGGATGTTTGAGTTAGACACTAAAATTATGTATAAAAGCAAGGCTCAGCATGGCTAGGTGTTTAGGGCACTTGGCTCATAATCTGAAAGGCACAGGTTTGAATCCCCATCATGCCAAACATGCTTACCCTTTCACCTTTGGGGGCATTATAACATCACAGTCAATCCCACTTTATGCTGGAAAAGAGTAGCCCAAGAGTTGGCAGTGGGTGGCAATGCCTAGCTGTCTTCCCTTTAGTCTCACATTGCAAAATTAGGAGTGGCTAGTGCAGATTGCCCTTGTGTAGCTTTGCATGAAATTGAAAACAAATGCAATAGCAGTAGATGATAATTGTGTTCATTTTGTATGTACTTTGTCATTCAGGTAGTTCTTGTTGAATTAAATCATCTCATCAGAATTTTGAAGTATAATCTTTTTGCTGAAAACTAAGAAAGAATAAGAGCAATCAGAAAAATTGCATACCCTCGCCCTTTTGTTCAAGGTTGCACGAGTTATATTGGATAATGTAAAGTTTCACCTTTAAAAACACTCAGAATTCTTCTTACATCCAGAATGATCAATGATTTCGATGATGTGACCCAACCATAATGTACTTATAAAATGTGGTGAAAATCTGAATACATACTTCATGGAGTTGTTAACCCAAAACCATGAAAATGCTTCATCTCCCCATTATAAAAGATGTTTCAAAGAATCACAGAATGTGGATTTGGATCCAGATCAAAATCAGAGAAAATTGTTTCATACTGACTTTGCATCTTGTGCAAATTTTTCTTTACACGAATCTAATAGTTTTCAAAACATATACACATACATGCAGGGGCATGGTCAGAAATGGCCATTGTTTTTTGTTTTTTTTAGTTTGAGTGCTTGATGCAGGCATGAAGACATGCTAGAGGGAAATTTTTTAATAAAAACGTAAAAGAAAAGCCTGAATTATGCATCCTGAGACCACCTTTTTGGCAAATTTCAGAATGGCACACTGTGGTGTTTGTCTTATTTTTTGAGCACAAATAAATATATAGGCCTGTATATAACTTAAAGTTATCAGGCCCAGCAAATTAGGCCTACAGTCCTGTCATCAACATATAAAATATAGAGTCACTTAGAAGAGTGCAAAAATATATGTATGGTGTCTGTAATTTGTATTCAAATATCATGGACAGTGTATGTTCAGATTCTCTGGATTTCAAGAATTAACTTCACAAATAGATGGTGCCAGTGGTACTGTGAATGTGACTTGACAAACAGAAATTGCAATAAACAATCATTCACTATGTCAAGTCTGAAAAAGCAAAAGACACTGCATGGGTTCTATAAACCCATTCATGAGGCTGAACCTGATCAATATGCTGCAGCCAATCAGGTTGAATCAGAATTGTCAGAGTCATCACCATGGTCTTCTATCAATGGTGTCTCTACCACCTCAGGTCCAGTCTGGGACATTGGAAATTGCATTTCTGATGATGTCAGCATTAGTAAACAGGTAAGTCAACTTCTCATTATATTAATTTTGTATTAAAAATCATGCAAACACACTGAGTTTTAGACTGAAAATTCATTGCTACTAGTGATTGTAGGCTGCCTACAACCACATGATGTTAAGCCTGCTCTATGAAGTACAACTTTTAAGCTTTTCTCTTTGAGGTTATTGTATTCTCAAAACAAACTTTTCTATGTGGAAAATAACTTAATTAGAACTGTCTTTCTGTCTTTTTTAGGTAAATGCTGAAACCAAAAAATGTTCTGGAAGCCAGGAAGTGATTGTGTTTTCCCAAGAAAGCTGCATTTTCAGCATTGTTGGCTTTCACAGTAGAGATGGCTATTCTACAGTCAGCATGCAAAGGGTGCTGTCTTTTTGCTTCTTATGGTGCTGGTGTTGAAAGCCAGAAATTAGGACAACTAGTGAAATTTCCATACAAAAACTGAAGGAGGCTGTTGAAAACTTCAAGGCACATGAATTGAAATAGTACCACCAAGACAGCAAAGAAAAAGCTAACACTTTTCTACAGGTTGTAAACATAAGTTCATCTGTGCACTTGCAGCTTGATGCAACTTACAAGCAAGAAATTGAACAGAACTGGCAATATTTAATGCCTATTATTGATACTGTATTGCTGTGTGGGAGACAGGGTTTAGCTTTGAGGGGAAAATATGATTCTGGTTCAATGTTTGTTGGTAAAACTGATGAGGAGCCCATAAATAATGATGGGAATTTTCGGGCAAGTTTGCACTGCAGGGCAAATGGTGATGTCAAGCTTTCAGCAAGTCTTAAGAGTACAAAGAGGAATGCTACGTATCTGAGTTCCCAAATTCAAAATGAAATCATCAATGCCTGTAATAATTATGTTCTTGATGCTTTGTTCAACAGAATTAATGCTGCAAAGTGTTTCTCAATATTAGCTAATGAAACAACAGATATTTCAAGCATTGAACAGTCTTTGCTGTGTGTTAGATATTTGCATGCCAATGAGAACTCTGTTGCAATGAGACAAGAATTTTTGCAATTTATACCTGCTTATGATGTGACAGGCAGAAACTTGGCTGATGTTATCATAACCAATCTGACCAAAATATGGTATTGACATGGCTTACCAGGTTGGACAAGGTGTACGACGGTGCTACTTCTATGAGTAAGAAATTCAATGATGTCCTGAGACTCATAACTGATAAATTCCCACTTGTACCTTATGCACACTGCAGTGCTCATTCCCTAAACTTAGCAATTTCTGATGCTTGTAAAGAAGTTCCTGTGCAAAATTGCATGTGAGTAATTTCTAGCATTGAAAACTTTCTCAATACACCCAAACGAAAGGACGTTTTGGCTCTTTCAGTGAAGAATAAAGTACCTGAATCGAAAAAAAAGGTTTGAAAGGTCTCTGCTCCACCCGGTGGGTTGAGAGGCATGACTCAGTCATTGTCTTTCTGAAATTAATCCATGCAGTCGCAAATGCCCTTGAGACCATATCAGGTTGGCAAGACAGAGATGCTGCCATTCAAGACAATTATTGTGTTCTATAACACAACTGGAATTCACCATCACTTAATATTGTTAAATTGTTTTTTTCATTTTACCTCTATGTAACTTACTGCAGCAACAGAACATTGATTTAGGTGCTGCGATGCATCATGCGGAAATAGTGAAAGATTTAATCTGTTCACTCAGAAATAATACTGTGAATGAATTTAACAAATTTTCTGTGAGGCTTAAACTCTGTGTAGTGAGCTTCAAATTGACATCATAATGCCAAGGCAGGCTAAAAGACAGATGTACCATCCTAACCCACAAACCACTAGCCCTGAAGAGTACTTTTGTATTGTTGTATTTGTACCATTTGTTGATCACTTTCTTTCACAAACATGTGACCGTCTGTTCAGTCACAAAACTCTCCTTATAAACTTAATGTTTCTACTACCATCAGGATCCACCACAAAACGGTCAGAATCTCCAGCACAACAGCACCTAATTTGTGACCAAATTAAAGAGTTGGTCAATATATACAAGGCTGACATTGACAGTACTTCACAAGCTGCAGTAGGTGAACTTAGGGTTTGGTACAAATCACTTGCGAGCAACAGACCAAAAAATGTCATAGATGCATATGCAATGTGCAATGCAGAAATATTCCCAGTCATTTCTAGACTGTTGAAAGTATTTGCAACGCTGCCTGTGTCAACAAGCTCAGTAGAGTGTTCGTTTTTAACTTTCAGAAGACTCAAAACATATTTGAGAAATACCACCACTGAAAATTGATTGAATGGTCTGACCTCATTATACATTCAATGTGATATTAAAGTTGAACCAAACTGTGTTGCAGATGTCCTGGCAAGAATAAACAGGCATTTGAGCCTTTCATAGATATTTGATTGTATTTCTCTTGTTCTGACAAAATTTCCTCTATTAAAAGAGTGTTCAATTAGAAATTTACATTTGACGATTTGTTGCATGTGAAATTATCTGCCATGCAATCACGGATCTTGATGAAACTTCACAGGTAGCAAATGAACTTGTCTAAAAAGTTTGGGTCCGGGGGGGTTAACTCCCTTTCCCTTAGCTATGCCCCTGCATACATGGACCTGAGAGGGTAATTATAATTCATAATGAAATGTACTTTTTATGAAAAATCATAAATCTTTTTCAAGTATATTAAAAAAAAACAAAAAAAAACTGTAGCATTAAATCTAGTATGAAGCAAATTATACTAAGTAAGCAGAAGTAATTCTTAATATGTACTAAGGCAGGAGTAAATAAATACTGATAACTTCTAGGATTATCTTTTATTTTACTTAAAGGAATGAATAATTGTCTTGCAAGTTATTCATTTAACAATAGAATAAATAGAATTATATTAAAAATTATTTCGTTAATGTAACTATGTACAAATACTTTGACAATATTCATGTCTGCTCTTTGTTAGTATTTTTTTGACATTTATGTTTATACTAGGTATCAACTTTATTGGTTGCAAGTTAGAACTTTTAGCACAATCAGAATTAGTCTAAATGAATACATATTACATATTACATACCATTGCAAGCTTTTCAATATTTCAATAACAAAGAAATTAGAAAATGTATAGTTAATTTCTCAAAATTAAAAGAGACAAAGTTTTCAAGTTTTCTTATAAATACTTACATCATTAATTAGTGAAGACATAATCTGAGGGTCTCGGGTTCGAATCCTCGTCACACCAAACACACTTGCCCTTTCAGCCATGGGGGCATTATAATGTGATGGTCAGTCCCACTATTCATTGGTAAAAGAGTCGCCCAAGAGTTGGCAGTGGATGGTGATGACTATTTGCCTTCCCTCTAGGCTTAAATTGCAAAATTGGGGATGGCTGGTGCAGACAGTCTTTGTGTAGCTTTGTGCAAAATTCAAAAAACAAACAATTATCAAAAACAAAACTATCACAGTGGTTTTCTTGTTTTTCAGGAATGTATCAAAGATATTGAGAGAGCTTTTCAACAAGGATATCCTCAAGAATTAAGCTACAAGCTTTATCAGAGAAAAGGAATGTGTTTACACTATCTTAACAATTATAATTATGCAAAGCAAGGTAAGAGTGTTAAATTTAAAAAAAATATCTTTTAAGTCATTGTCATTAAAAATAACCCTAATCAGTCATTTTTGGTACAATGTTCTCTTTACCCAAAACATGTATAAGAATTATATCCTACAACAGACTTTATTACATAAGAAAGTGTTGTCTTAGCTAGAAAGTTGTATGTTAAATGGAAGATGTTAATAACATGCAAAAAATATATTTTAATCATGTATTGCAATTAACTCTTAAAGCAAATTTTAGTTGTGAAATGCTGTGTTTGGATTAATTTTTTCTGACTAATTTGAGTTAGATATTTTTAGATGGGTGTTAATTTCAGACTATACTTTTAGTCAGCTACTCAGTAAATCTAACCTCAGGTGCATGTAAGAAACTCAGCCGGCCTAATGTTAGGTGTGCATCAGAAACTCAGTTGGTCTAACTTCATGTCACAGATTTATTAGTTTCAACTTCAAGCCTCGACTTTTCATATTTGATTTCAATTGTTTCTATTCATTTGTTTTAAAAATATTTTTGTATTCTGAATTG
The DNA here is from genome assembly GCA_011833715.1 of Carcinoscorpius rotundicauda. NCBI lineage: Eukaryota > Metazoa > Arthropoda > Merostomata > Xiphosura > Limulidae > Carcinoscorpius > Carcinoscorpius rotundicauda. The sequence continues at coordinate 105,098,544 of CM022391.1, forward strand.
TAATTCGTTTATGTGAATTCAAGATTTAACATAGAGGATGATGAACAATGGTTCTAAAACAAGTCCTAAAACTTCAGGATTGATGATGTCTGCTGGGGAAGTGCAGCCTTGTGTTTGTGCCTTATGCTTGGCTGATGATTTCTTCTTTTTACATTTATTTTTGAGAGGAATATAACAACTAATTGAAATTTTTTCTGTTGCTTTCCACCTGTTGCTACATCTCAAAGTTATCTCCTGGTATTGATCTTTATTCCAGAAGATATGTGGTAAGTACTCCAGCAAGTATTCCTCAGCCAAATTAGATATACCCTTGTTTAGCAAGTTTGGCTTGGGTGTGTTGACCTGATTTCCTCAAGTGATAATTTAGGTCTTTTGCATCCTCTCTGTTCAGTATTTGTTGATTTATATTTCTGTAATTTTTTTACTATTCAAGATACTTTTGTTGAATTTTCATTTAGTTTGATTATTATTGCTGGTATTCGTAAAGGTTTTCTGTAGTTCTTACTTTTTGAATAATTGTGATTTCAGCAAATTTTGTAGTTGTATCGATTCATTACTTGTATTTCTTTTCACTCTTTTGTGTTAGTTCATAAGTTCCTTTTCACATCGAATCTGAGATTAGATTTAACTCATTTCTTGTTAAGTGAATACTTTGTAAAATAATACAAGAAGAATGTTACTGAAATTATGAAAGGTGATTTATACTATACATGTTACATTATAGCCAAAACTTCACGTGAACACATCTATGTAACCAATTTGATATAGAAAGTAATGAAGACTTTATTGATGTATCTTTTAATTGCAGCCAAAGCTTCACATGAATAAACTAATTGTTTTAGAAGCTAATAACATTATTGATATTTATTAACTGCTTTTAGATATTCAGTTTTCCTTAGTTTAAAATTTAGCACTTTATTCAAACAAAGTGATAGAAACATTTTTATGTTTACAGCTTTTTTAGAAGCATTGCATTCTCTAAAGGAAGGCAGACTGGATACTAAGAAAATGGGTCAGTACTGATATTTTTGTTATTATTAACTTTGATAACTGTCCAAATTGGTTTGCTTTATTGTTCAATTTTTAAGGCCTAAAGCACTAAAATGATTTTTTTTTCATTTTAAATAAAATATTTGTAGCTTTGTGCATTTGTGTGAGAGAAGTTTTAAATTGGGTTTTACTAAGTGATCCTAAGATATGTTTTTTATTTTTAGTTAATTGTAATTTATTTTTTATTGTTTTTACTGGATAATTTTTAGAAATTTTCGACATATGCAGGGGCCAAGGATGTTCAAATAGTTATATGGATGTGATTTGACTGTTCTGTTCCTTTATATTATTTCCACATTAGTATTTAAGAATATTTTAAATTATCATAGAAAGAATTGGGACCAGCATATTGAATTGAGTTATAATGAAGAAAAAAACCAGTCATCATCTGTTTTATTTACCTCTTGATGCAGTAGGGGCCACAGGTTGCTTCCACACACCAATGGCCATTTACAGCATTTCACACTTGCTCTCCTGATAATATCATGCACAGCCTGTGAATCTGAGGTTCCACTGGTGCAAAAATGCGACAGTTAAATCAATTTATTAAGCCAAATTAGAGTAGTCCAAGAATTTAAGGTAGATGCTCTTGAATAGACACCTTTCCTCTGATTGGTCATTTCAAACTTATGAATGACATGCGTTGTTGCACTTAAATTCTAAATATAAATGCATTAGTATTTTACATTTATTTACAGAAATTCAAAAGAGAGATATACAAAATTGGCTGAAGCTGTGCGAGACACCAAGACATATGAGGTAGGTTTAAAACTAATATTAACTTCTAATGAAAACAAGCTAAGTGTTGAAGAAAGCTTGGAATTTGAAATAACCCTATATTTGAATTACTGATAAAACTGAACTTTATAGAAAATTAATTGATACAATGATCCATACTGATTTACCACAATGTATACATTGTTACATTTAAAGAGGTATATAATTTCAAGTAGTATGAATGTGTATGTGTGTCATATGCATCAGTATCTGATGATGATTTACTGAACTTTATAAATATATTGTGTTTGTGCTTACTCTTTCTGATTGTAGTCCTATACTGCATGTCTCAAGGTCTTTAGTGACTTACTTTCAAAATTTAATCAAGCAATTATTTGTTCATGCCAGTTAGTATGGTATGAAGTTGTAGTTAATTATTCATATTTGTGAAGTATACAAGTTTAAGTTCTTAATTTTTATTAGGCAATATTACAAAAATATCCTGAATTTCCCCTAGTGTGAAAAATGTGATGTTTTTATCTGTAGGCATCTCCTTTAATTTATTCATCATGAGTATGTAATGAAGTTAATTTAACTTTAATTGTCATTGCTCAGACATTCCATAATTTTTAGTCTTCAGTCTTGTTTGGGTACAGAGTCATCAAATGGGAGATCAGACCTCTCTTCTTACATCTTCTCTTTTAGGAGTTATAACCAATAGAAAGCCAAGCTTCACCTTTATCAAATGACTTGTTGTATTACATTGTTTTCTGTGCAAAGAATTGTTACTTTCTCTTTCAGTGAAAGCTATGTTCACATTTGAAATATATCAACTAGCTTGAATGAACTTGTCTCATAATTGGAAGGCCATAAAAATTGATGGTTATTAGATATCATCTGTTTTTTTACATTTCAGCATTTTAGGTTCTTTTATACATTATTTAATAAAATAAAAAATTTATTACACTACAACCACTAGTATAAAGAAGTAGGGTTAAGTGTCATTGACAGCAGTAAAGAAATGGGGTTAAGTGTTTTATTTCATGTATTTTTGTGGGTATTCTTTATGTATTGTTATAATATTAACTAAAATGACAAAAAGGAATCTTTAGTTATTATTGGCTTAGGTAAAATAAACAGTATTAATAAAAGTGTTTCACAAGGCGAACGTCATAGTAACTCTTGTGTAATACAGTTTGATAGCATAACTTGAGTTCCATTTTCCATAAATTATTTACCACTTATAATAAAGTGAATACCACTTGGACATGGTTTAAAGTTCAATAAAACAATACCATTTAAGTATGAATAGATGTGTACTTTAATGAGTTTAAAGTTACTTTGGATAAATTAATATAGTGTCATGTTACAATTTGAATTCAAACCTTTTATGGTGGTAGAGTAGGTGAAATATTAAGTTTTACTGAAAACAAACATTTGAAATATATTTAGGAGGGTTTTATGATTTATACAAACGAAAGTTGAGATTTTTTGTTAAAGGAACAAAAATATTTTTGATCTTAACATTAAAATCACTTTACACTCTGGCTAGTAAAGAAAGACTTTTGGTTATTAAAAATACTTCACTGATAATCTGATTTTTTATTTTTTTGTATGTGAAAGGTATGCAATGTTTACTTGAAGTCCACCAAATTTTGTGAAGATGTGTGTACTATATTAAAGTTAGTAATTTCAAAAGTGTAATGACTTTAAACAGTCGCAAAGTTCTTACCTGCTGAATTTAACATATTGTATCATAATATGTTTTATGTCAGTGTTTGATGCTGACTCACTACATAATATAATTATTAAATACAGTACTATTGAATAGTAAGAGATCAAGAAAAAGAAAAATAGCAACCAAAAAAAATTGTTTTCCTAAAAGCTGCCTTTATAAATTTTTTTTTCTAAACCTACTGGATACATAGACCCAACTGCTGTGATTTAAAAAGAAAAAGATTCTCATAGCAGGAAATTGTTATTCAGAGGATCAGTAACCAGGTAACAAATCACCAAGTTCAAGTTTGTTCATAATTGTCTATGTACTGTACAGGTAGTCAGATAATATAGCAGATTAGTACAATGTATGGTAACAGTTCAATAAAAACAGCTTAAATAATTTTGCTTGTGTTTTGTGTAAAACAATTTGATTGATCACATTTATTTCATAAAGATCCACACCTCATTTTTATACATACATACACACAATATCAAATGGACACAAAATTTATTTTATATAAAAAAAATTACTATCTTTGTTTTGCACATTTAATGGAGTTGGTTTAAATGTTTGCAAGCCTGGCAGCTTGTATATCAAGAAGCATTTTGTCAGTTTTCAGCTCACTGCTGTAAATCAAATTCATTAAGCACAACAACACAAAAAGCATTCCAAACTTGTATTATCCACCATTGCAATTGAAAACCTCCACAATATAGCTGTACAAAATACTTTTATTTTAAACAAAGAACCAAACATTCAAATCTATGTATCTCAACTAAACAAAATGGCTCCACACTAAACTAAAATTTCACCTTCAAACTTGGATTCTTTGATCCTTGCTTTGAAAAGGAACCATTCTGTAATTTTAAAAGAACAACTAAAGAAGTAAGAATTAATTTTGGAACCAAACATTGCTAAATTCTAACCAGTAGTTAACAAGGTAATCCTATAGAAATAGAAGTACTACATATGTTGTATTAGAGCAATTTCAAATTGACTAAAAAGTCTCTAATTTCCATGTTTCATCATTTTGTTGCTTCTCACAACTTAGTTATATCATTGTCCACATCATGTCGAAACTTCAAACCTTATTTTTGTCATAGCGACTTGTCATCTTGAAGTATTTGCAGTTTTCCTGGATGCCTTGAGTTATTTATTAGTCATGTTTACTGCACAAATCAGTTGAACCTGTCACTTGAGAAACCACGATCTAATAGTCTTCCCACCCTGCTAGTAAATCCTAATCAAGTTACTTAACCTCTAGGCTGCTAATTCAAAATTTACTACATTCACTAAAATAATAAACCTTAATTATACAAGCTGGGAGAAGACAACAGTTTCTGGTTGCACCTGCTTACCTTTCAGAGCCTGAAAGTTTTTAAATCAAAATACGTCTGTATGTACCAGGAAGTTTTACTTGATCACTTTGAAGCATCAAAATACAGAAACTAAGCTGTGATGCAATCTTCAGTTATGTTTCATACTGTACACAGTATGTTCACGCATCTCTAAGTTATCAATTAATGTGAAGAATAGTCATTATAGAGGTTGTTGTTTGACTTTCTGCCCAAAAATCACAGTCACACGTTACATCTATTATGCACTTTTATGTAGTCAAAAGTAAGGATTTAATTTTATAAATTTGTGATTGTAGATTTAATGTTTAATTTCTTTTTGTAGCAAGAGCCATACTTTCATTTTAAAATTCATATTTTTTAATACTTTTTTATGTATGTTGTGTAAGAGTTCAGTGTCAAATTAAAAGTTTGTATTTGTATATATAGTGTTAATCTTTAATATGAATTAACAGGTTGTAACACTTGAAACAAAGTTTTTGAAGTCAACCAGTCATAAGAATATGGAGAAGTTTTCTACAGAAATTTAAATAATATTTTCTTACATGTATAATAGTATGCCAAAAGTTCAACCAGATGACTGTGATGATAAACAAACCCTGCCAGACCTTTCTTATGGACTGAATTCCAACTTATCATCTGCTTCCAGTGCTGTGGATGTTAAACAAAATAAGGATAAAGGACGTTACGTGGTGGTTGGTATTGAAATGTTTTATTTTTAATCGTATGAATTGTTTTTATTTGTTGTTAGTTTTGTAAAGTTTTTGTTTCAGATTTTTGTATTCTTTTATTAGATTTTCCTCTTTGTTGCTTATAGCTGTAAAAATCTTACTTTTATTTTGAAATTTTGCTAGTCTGTCAGAAAAGTAGAACTTTAAGTTGAAGTATTATTTTTAATAAAGTTGTTAAGATATTGGTGCAAGATATTTGTGTATCAGTGAGTAAGTGATAAGTTTATTAGTGGTAAAATCTAGGATTGAATTCCCTGTGGTGGAGGCAGTCCATTGCAAAGCCTTGCACCAAAATGAGAACAATCTTAAATGGGTAAGACAATTAATTTCATCAGTTTTGTGGATGTTGAGACATTTGAAATGTGTGTGTGTGTGTGTGTGTGCATGCGTATCACATGAATATATCTATTCGGCTAGTTGATTTTTGTTACATATCTTAAGAAATCCCTTTGTTATGACAAATGTGGGGAAACTTTTCAGTCAAGTAAAAAATATATTAAGAAATATAACTTCACAGAATATTGTGTGGAAATGACATTTTATCTTCCTACAAAAGTGAAATAAGTATGCTTGCTTACAGTTTAATCTTAAGTTGCTTTACGTATATAGAAATCTTGTAGTGTAGTTAAATTTTAGTTTTATTAAATTTATATTAAAATTATCATTACTTAGTAGAAAATGTTAAAATGAATTAATTTAAAATGTGTATTTATCTTCCAAATCTCTCTGCATCTATCAATGTGGGTTACACATGGCTATCTCAAGAAGTTGTCAAATATTCTGAATTAGGCTTTTTGATATTAGTTCATGTGGTAAATGAGGATTCTATTATTGATTAAGAAATTTTTTTATTGCTACCATGTAATCATCTATATATGACATTAGCCATATTTAGTGTTATTAGCTTAATGTTGATTATCTGCTTTATTTTTTCTCTGCTGAGCACTACTGGTACATTCCTTAGTTTTTCTTTGTATTTGTTGATATTGTTTAGTCTTTTGGATATAATTATTAAATTAATTCTATTTCCAAAATTGTTAAATAAGCAGATTAAACAACAGTAAGTACTTGCAATATTAGGTTTTAACAATTTAATTTTTTATTAAGTATATTGGTAACAAGTCTTGAAAAATTATAGAATACAAATGGCACTTATTAACTTGTATTTTAATATATAATTAGTTTAAGGACCTGCCTGTTTAAGTGAAAATAATTTAATTTAATCTAATTTTACTTACTAACTGTTAAAATAATAACAAATTAGTTTTATTTCTAATTCTGATTGTCATATATTTAATTTTTTTAAAAGATGGTTCAGCTATAATTACATCTTTTGTTTTTTCTATAATTATAACACTTGTGTTACAATAACTTCAGGAATTGGAAATATGCTGTATGTTAGCAGGTTAATGGCTTTCACAGAAGTGTCAACAGCCTTGTGTTTCACAGTATTTGTAAATTTTTATATGAAATTAAATGTACAGTAACAACAATAATACATCTTTATATTTTATGTATGTATTGTTATTAATTGCAAGTTTCTGCATGGCTATCCCTTGGTTGACCAGTTGTAGAAACAGTTCTATCCAAGGTAAATTGTGGACTAAAATGTTAATATAAAGTCCTGTTACTTATTTATCTGATGAATAGTGTTTTCACTTCTTTTAGGATCTTTTATTTTCCTTAGGCAAACCGAACATTGCATGTTGGTGATACAATTTTTGTGGAAGCACCTTATGCATCTGTTTTATTACCCAACTTTTATACAACAAATTGTCACCACTGCTATGATAAACTAGTGACAGCAGTTCCGTGAGTAACTTTTGTTTCTTTTGTTACTTTTAACAATACTTTTTTCCTTTTAGTTTGTGCACTTGAATATAACTGTTTCTTCTTGAAAAGCATATTGGCAAATATTTAGCACCAAATAATGATGTAGCAACATAAATAAACAAGTACATACATGAAAATGGCTTTATTATGAATAAAGACAAAGCAATAAAATATTATACCATTTGTTAAAGAAATTAAAGAATAAAGTATAATTTCCAAAAGAAAGTTTCTAAAGTGACTACTGAAAGCAAGAGTAACATTACACATATCAGATAGTCCAAAATGTCACTGATGAAATACGAGTAGAAGCTGGGATTCAGGTACTCAAACTCGTATATTTGTCTTCTGATTTTTAGCTGTTTCTCAGGAAACTAAAGCCTACTGTTTTCATTAATGAAAATAATTCTTGTGATATCCTTGCTGGAGTCCTCTAGTTGGACATTGCTAAAATCCCAAGTTCACTACTCCTTAGTTGATACAGCATGTAGCCAGATGTGGCTTTGCAATTTGGGATTAATAAAATGTCTGTTCATATTTCTGACTTACAGCACCAATTTAGACTAGTGGTTTCTATGGGTTTAGTTATAGTAACTTGTCTTTTTAACTTTTTTTATGAGCAATTGCCCTTTATAATTCTATTTGAATCTTTTATCTGAATTTTTGGAATTTTTTGGTTTTGTTCAGTTAAGTTCAGTTGTTGAAAAAAGATTTGTGATTAAGCTATTTAAGTTAGGATTCTTATGAGAACTGTTTTGTCAATGAGGAAGTAAATTAAAAAATTTAAATGTATCAGGTTGCATTAAATGTATTAACCCTGTATCAACATTGTATAACTGTACTTTGAATTTATATGATTTAATTAGTAAGTGTTCCAATATTGTGATTGATACCACTCTGTTTCAGATGTCACAGGTGTTCTCAAGTTAGATATTGCTCAGAACATTGTTGCAAAGAATCATGGTTGAAGTATCATAAGTGGGAATGTGGTATTCTGGATCTTCTTCATTCAGTAAATATGAATGCTTTAGTTTCTTTTACATAAAAATAACTATTTGTTTATCCTTAAAGAAACACATTTAAATAAAAAATAGTCACTTTTATTATATTGCTCTCACTTATCCAATATGTCTTCCCAACTAATGATACAGTAACAATATCAAACTCTTATAAATATTACATTACAAGATTCCAACTACCTTCTTATTTGTTGAGTTATTATTGAAAGTTTTGACTGCTTTAGATTATGTAGGTATACTGTAATATGAAGCCATTTAAGTATAAACCAAGTATTTAAAGTCTGGTGATTAAGATACTTTAGTTACAATCTGTGGATTTGAATCTTCTCACCATAAAGGGTTCTCATTTTATTTGTGGTTGTGTTGTAATCCAACAGTGAAAAGTAACCTAAGAGTTTGTGTTTTTAACTTGTTGCCTTCTTTCTTGTCTATCACTTCAAATTAGGAATGTCTGGTTTAGCTATTCCTTGACAAAATGAACAGACTTTAGAGGTGTAAGACTGTCTGTAAATATGATCTATTGCTTATCATCAACATCAAATCATGTAACATAAATACTGCTAGACAAAATTCCAAACTACAAAAAAAAAATTTTAAAATGTATTTACATGCAAAAGGTTGTCTAAACTTGTCAGTTTTATGATTGTAATAAATAACTTATTTTTATTATTTAAATACAAAGTTTTGACTAGTTGTGTAGCTGTAAGCATCATGAGAGAAATCTCAATGTGTCCATAAATTAACTGTTTTTAATATTTGTATTTTTTCTCTTTCTTTCTTCCCATTTTATAGGTAGGCATTGCACATCTTGCATTTCGTATTATTCTAGTGACTGGGATGCCATGTTTATCTGGTATGATCTTTATCGTGCTTTATGAGAGTAAAATATAGTTTCAAATTCTTTGCTATATTAAATACTGAATCATCAAGTTTTTTATCTAGTAGTTGTCAATGTACTGCTATATTAGTACTTGATGAATTTTGTTCACGCAAATAAGCAAATATGAAAAGTCAGACACAACTCCTTATGTGTTTTATTAATTTCTTTATGTTACATTTATCTTAGGCTTAATTAGGCATTGATATTTGTTGTTTACTGCATGATTTTGGTATTTATTTAATTTATATTCATCTACATAAATGTTAGACTTGTGTAATACTATCTGTACCATTCTCCTTTGTAACTCTTTAGCTAAACAGTAATATGACTTGTAGCGATTGTAAGTTTGTACTGTGTTTAATAGGCTTTCATTGTAAATGTTTTCAGGAAGGATTGTAACATTTTTTCCATGCAAATTGGTGCTTTTTGTAGAAGATGTAATCAGAAAAGAACTACTTTTTGTTTTTATAAAGATGTTATGTTCTTTAGTGCTAGTCATTGTCAGTGTTGTTTGTGTGTGTGTGTGTGTGTATGCGTGCATATTCATTTTTCACTGTGTTCTTTTGCTTTGTTAGCATAGTATATGGATTTAGTATCAATTTAAAGCTGTCTTGATCTTGTGAGATATGATTGGGATTATGGCAGAAAATTATGATTTAAGGACAGTACCTAGCTGATGAGTCAATGCATTGTAATCAGAAATGTTTTAGTTTAACCTGTTAACTGCCAAGTATTTCAGCTGCTACAATACAACTCTAATGCTTTTTCATTTTGTAACTTTTTTCATGACATCATTTTGGATCGAAAGTGAAACAATTTGTAAGTAGCTCAAATGCATGTATGGTGCTAATATCTAGCATTAAAGTTAGGTATTATTGAGAATGAATTAACTCGTCCTGTGGTACTGTGTTGCCGATCGGCTTGGATGAGTTATCTCGTCTACAGCACTGAACAGGTTAATAACATTGCATATTGTTGATTAGAGAAGTATGTTAAATTAGCCATAGTGTTTGTGCTTAGTTTTCCGTTCTGAATTCTCTAAGTAGCTTGGCTTGATCAGAAGTGGTTAACCACATGTAGGCAAACTTTGTTGTTATGAAAGTTATCAGACTTGCAAGTCTATACAAGTCAGTATTTGTGTATGGTTTTCCCATCTTTTAATGGGAAAACTTTTAATCAACTCGGCTATTAAAACATTAACATGAAATATGTAGCCTAAATTGATGTAACAATAACTGTGACATTGATGATGTACAAATTTAAATTGAAAGTCACTTTATATCCTATATGATTAATCAAGTAAACTTTACTACAAACATTGTTATAGTGTTATTAGTTTTAGTAATTAAGAAAATACAATTACTGCAGTCAATCGTTGACTTTTATATACATCAGTAACTTACATCTGTTGTAAACGTTTCAACAATCATAATAAACAATTTTTTCAAACCAGATTTTTTTTATTCATCAGCATGTTTTTCTCATTAAGATTTTTTGAAGAATAAGGATAAAACTGATGATCAACAAATGCATTTGGATACAGAAAGACAGCATAGTGTAAGGAACTACTCGAGAGTTTATCACCTGATTACTCATTCACAAGAGATGTATGTTGAAGACAATTTTCAATATGCATTGGTGAGTGTGAGATATTCAATTTGCTATTTAACATTTATGATGAAAGTTAAGATGGAATATATAAAAATAACCAGCAGTGATAAAATATTGATAAAAACAAACTGGAGAGAAAGCTCTTACTTCACTCTGAACATCTTTTTTTTTGCATAAACCCCCTTCTACAAGGTCACGAAAAAACAGTTGTTGGAGAACAACTTTGTAAAGCACTCTTATCTATTTTACACAATTGTTTTATGTGTAAATATTTTTTTGCAGTTAACTGTATTGAATTTAGAAAACTACAAGCATCGGAAAATTGTTGTATGTGCATGTAGTTTCCTGCTTTTCATGTTTGTCTCAATGATTTTCTCTATTTTAAGGAGCCCAGAACATTGACTAAGTTTGACAATTAATTAGTTTGTCTTTCTTTCATTTTGTCTAGTTATTTCATTATCTTTGACATTTAGTTCTATGTCTCTGATAGCATAGCAACTTAAATAAACTAAGTTTTAATTTGCAACCTCCAATTTTTTTTTATGAAAGAGACTTTTTGAACATGTTTTATAAACTTTCCATTCACCATATTGTTTGTGAGTCCCTGATTTTGTTGGTTACAGGGCTCTACTATCATAGGAGTCACACAAAGTAACTTAAACAAAAATATTGTCAATATTTCAATTAATTTTACTATTACTTGTGTCCCTTGTGTATATTTTTTACCTAGAACATGAGAGTTTCTCCCAGTTCTTTTACTCCTGCTTTACCTGAATGTTGACTGGGGGAGTGTGGTTACTCAGCTTGGTTTGATATATAGACCCATTCTGTTGTAAATGGCTTAAATAATGTTACAAGGATTTTAAGAAATTACGACATTTTTTTATCATTATGGACTATGGTTTCTTTGCATAAAACTATGACAGACTGGATCAGTGATATTGAGTGAAAAATTGTGGATATTTTTATGTTTGTGTGGCATTATGAAGATGTGCTACGTGACATTATAAAAGACGTACTTCATATTTCTAGGAACAAAATACAACAATGGTTAATTTTTGTATGTTTTTATAGTGTATTTTGCTGAACAAGTGAACAGTTTTTTTCACTTAAAAATATTTAAAGATTTAGTAATTTATTGTAAACGTGGAAACTTAAGGATGGCCATTGCCAAAGATCATTTGTATATGGTGACAGATGTTTGTTTATGTAATTTTGCAAAAATTTTATCATTATATGCATGTGGTTCACACTTTCAGACTGCTGCACTTTTGCTTCTTCTTTTGAAGAAGGTGAGATTTTTCTGTAGTGATGACAACCATACCTGTTCTGATGATTGTTCTGCTGCTTCATTCCAAAGTACTCCTTTTGACAATGAAGAAAACTCTGGAGCTAATTCTCAGGATCATTCTAATAACAGTGACTTTATTCAGAATTCTACAATTCTCTCTTGTGACAAGTCATCATCGGTAGCTGCCACAGGAGGTTTGTGTTTGAGACATATTCAACAACTTGTATGCAATGCTAGTGCAATAACACAACTTCACTGTTTCCACTGTGAAAGTGATAGTATTCTTATGGAGAAACAAGTCAGAGTTGCAACAGCTTTTTATTTATCAGCAACTCTGATGAACCATTCTTGTGATCCCACTATTATTACCAGGTATGCGACTTTAAGCTGCTCTTTATTCTTATCACATTCTTACTATTTTTATATTCTACAATAATTCTAGATTTGTGACTACATCCTAATATTCATACTAAATTTGTGATTGTATTTTTCTTTATTCTTTCAGATTCATGACTATATTGTACTATTCATACCAGGGTTATGATTATATTCTACTATTTTGCAGTATATCTTACTGGGTTTGCAGCTATTTTACTGATCCCACTGCCACTGTGATCATAAAAACGAAAATGTCTTCCTTTTTTTTTTGACAGTTGTTTACTGAGCAAGTTTAGTTCAAGTGATAATTAGCTCTTTTTAATAATGTAAACTAATACACAGTGATTTATTAATTTGCATGTAATTTTCTAAAAGGTTACCCTTCAGTAATTTCTGAGGTTACAAGTTACTGACAATTTTTATTGAAACCTTATTGAATAAATATTATAATTACCTCAGCTGATTCACTTATAGAAATTGGTAAAACATGTATTTTACTTGGAGAATATTTTTATGGAGTGTGAAAATTTACTGATGGTAAAAAAAAGCCTTAATATTTAAAGTTCTGTTTATATGAAGTTTATTAAAAGAAAGTTTTTATGTGTATAGTACTTTTGTTTATGCAGCTTTTATAAAGACAAGTTGGTAGTTCGTGTAATAAAAAAAGTACTACCTGGTGGAGAGGTGTGTAACTGTTATGGTAAGTTTTTTCATGCTAATCAAATATATTTGTATTCAATTACATTTACTTTCAATTTACTTTATACTGAAATACTTATTCAAGGACAATGATAAGATAGAGGAAGCCACAACTTCTATTAGTGTAGATGTGTTAGAAGGGAATGGAAATATTGTACTTAATTTTGATTAAGATTAAAAGTAAAGGTTTATTTGTGTTGAAAAGTGATAGAAGATACAGTCAGTTCCACATGCTTTTCTCTTCAATATTAGTGCTTTTAAATGTTACAAGCTACATTACTTTAAATAGGGCCACACTTTCGAAGAATGAGTAGAGAGGACCGTCAGAAGGCTTTATTAGAACAGTACTTTTTTGTTTGTAAATGTGAGGCTTGTGAAGAAAATGTGGAATGGGAAAACAAGTTTCAGGTATGATTCAAATTATTTTGATTTAAATTGATGCAAGTTTATGGCTCTTCAAAATGTAACCATCTTTCTCTGTATGCATATAAGGAAATTGATACAAATAGGTTAAACTAATAATCTTCCTTTACACAATGTGTTATCTTGTGAATTAAAAAATCAGTTGCCTTTTTTCACAGTTATGCTGTTCTTCAATAAAAAAAAACTTTCAAAAATTATAGAGGGTGGACAAAAACAAGTGCCCCCCTGAAAATATTAATTTGTTACATCTTTTATAAGGTAACAGAAAAGTATGTAAAACTTTTAGAATGCACTTGACAAGATCTGTTTGACTATGATCTTAAATTTTAATTTTAACACTGGTTTTCATAAATACCTGAATTTGTCATGATTTTAGTTACATATTAACATCGTGTCATACATTTCTTGTAGTTTCCTAATCTCCTTATTGCACTTAGCCTACAAAATGATCAAACAAGTTGCTCTGCTATAATTGAATGTAAAAACGAAACTCAAAATAGCACAAACCAGTTTTATAAGTCAATATATAGTCAGTATTCGCTTGGATTTTAGTTCTGTTTCACATCAACATGGTGTGCTGTTGATGAGTTTATTCTTGAGTGATTGACTGCCGTCCTTCTTTGGCTGCTTCAGAAAGTTCATTTTCAGTTTTCAGCTTGTGATATTTTGTCAATCAGTTTAGCTCTGCCCATAAATTTTCAGTTGGATTGATATCAGGTGAATGACCTGGCCATTCCATGACATCAGTTCTTTTATTTCTATGATATCTTTTAATGGCTTAACAAGTGCAGAGAAACTGGTCTGATCATTTTGTAGGCTAATTCAAACAATAAGATCAAAGAAACAACAGCACGTACACAACACTTTATGAGAATATGTAACTAAAATTATGAAAAGTTCAGGTATTTATGAAAACCAGTGTTAAAATTAAGATTTAAGATAATTTTGAATTGTTCTCATTGAATGAGTTCTAAAAACATATTTGTACATTTTCTTCTGTTGCCTAATAAAAGATTAACAAATCATTGACATTTTCAAGAGGGGCAACTTTTTTATCCACTCTCTGTACATCAACAAATGAATAAAACACATCAATGACTACATATTTCTCACTTGTCACATAACTTGATTGGAAACAAGTCCTGATTGTAATTGTTTTGACTTGAAATAATTAACCATGAATTTTAGTGATATTTCATAGTGTGTGTATATATTTTTTATTTTATTTTATTTTTAAAGCTATATCATACCAATTACGTGAATTTTACCTATTAATATCTTACAATAAGTTAATTATTCAACAGGAATGCATGTATTTGAAGCATTAATGTGTTGATTTGTTTTTACATTTGCTGATAACAGGAAGAAACTTAAAAACAAATTTGTACTTTTAAAACTTTAGGTTTTAAAGTGCAGTAGTTGTGAAGGTCCACTGAGACCATTAGATGAGAGAAGCCAAACCTCCTGTATTGACTGTGAAAGAGAACAAGATTGTACACTTCAACAACGGGTATATTATTTTTGTTTTGTATGGAAGTTAATATGTTACATTAATGCAGGAATGTAAAAATCAAACAAGATATGGGACATGTTTTCTTTAAACTAGTAAATGAATTTTGTAAGAATTTAGATAAAACTTCATGAGACATGAATATGACTTGGTTTTGTATTTTTGCTGTGTTTTATTGTGTTTTTTTCATGTTATCCTAGGAAAACCATTGGCAGTAATGAAGCTCTTCTACTATTTATCCTTTAGTATTTTGCAATAATTTCACATATGACAGCATTTAAGTCTCTGGATGTAGTTTGGTTGATGATCCAAAATGATCCTGTTTTGCAGTTACATTTGATGTCAATAAATTTTGCATCAAAACAGATTACTATTCCAGTTTTATTACATATTATATTGTTTAATATTCAATATAAAAGAAAAAGTTTAAAATGAATTATCCCTTTTCACTTCTCTTCAACACTTGACACTTTTCTCTAAATTGTCCATGTTACATTCTTTTTATCCCTCTATGCTATGATCTTTTGGGTTTGGAACTAATTACACACACTATAGATATTGCTAAGCAAAAATGTAAATTTATTATAGCCTTCAAACTTCTTGCTTTACTTGAGAGGTAAATAAGAAAATCCAACCCTTAATCCTTGCCCCTTCTCTCACATTAAAAAAGGTCAGTAATTCTCCTTTATTGGTTGAAAGAGAAAATTCTAATATGCTGGATTTCTATTGGGCCAGATCATTCTAGTGACAGGTTTTAAGAAAAATTTAACTTTTCGTTTTTTGCATTGTTGGAATCCTGCACAAAATTCAGTGTTCTTTTCATTGTTTGCTGTAAGTTGAGCACTAGTTGGTCAGCTAATACAACTTTTCTTTTATCCGTGTATAGGTTAGTTAGACAAACAGTTAAGTTTTAATAATTTTATTTGTGTTCCAAGTTGCATATTTCAAATAAACAATTTTTCTAAGCACTAATGCCATTATTACAAGAAAATAAGTTTGAGTTAATTTGTTTTTGAGATGGCAAAAAGACAGAACCTAAACATTTGTAATAAATTTTGTTTTCATGTATGTTTTTCATTTATTGTTATAGAAGGTATTTACCAGCTTACATAAGAGGGCTTAAAGTCGAGGAAAAAAAACTGAATGAAAATGATTCTTGCAATATTTGACATCCTACACAAATGTATCAGAAGGCAGGATTTTTACTTGATTTTCCTGCTCTGTGATTACTGGATTTAGTGTAATCTGAGTCTTAATTACAACTGTAAAGTAATAAAACTAAGTGAAACCTATTTTGACCACCTTCTCCTTTTAAGCATTGCAAAAAAAATTTGCTACAGTTCATCTGTTTTTACACCCATCACTTTTGTACCATTTCATAATGTGCTGATCATGTGACTACTCTTCAGCAATCATACTGCAACATTTGTACTGGCACAGCTAGCTTCCTGTACTATTTTAGAACAGTCGTCATTTTCTCAATTTGGATTCTAAAGTGTAGACTGTAAATGTGTGTTTTAATTTGTTCTCTGTGTGGCTACAAAATTTTTATTCTCAAATTTATTGGTTTTAACTTCAAGTTTTAACTTGTGTTTAATATCCATCAACTTATTTTTTAGTATTTCTTTTTCAAGATTTGACTCTCTCTGAACACTTGATCAGTTGAACTGACTGACCAGTTTGTACTTGTTTTTAAAGTCTTTGTAGTTTTGACAGAACTAACTTTTAATGTGATAGGAGTATCTTTTATAATAACACACAAATATCTGATTTTTTAGTGAAAAAATTTTGATAAACTTATAAACCAGATTTGTCTATGAATATATGAAGTTTATTTTTGACTGGTCTGAGTGTAGTGATTTTCATGTTACATTTGAGAATACCTTTTCTTCATCTCAAAACTCTCAAATTTCATTTTCTTGATTTCTAAAATCTCCTAAATATATTTTAAACATTTGTTTTCAGTAAAACTAAATTACCTCTATTCTTTGTAGGATGACTTCAGATTGTAACATAAAACTACATTCTTTTTATATGCAAAAACAGCTCGTTTGGGTTGAGAAAATATTTCAAATAGAAAACGAGCCGTTTTTGCATATAAAATTCTCAACAAGTGGGTTTCTTGACATCAGTGATTGAAACTACATTCATTTAGCCTAAGTAGTTCCCAACATAACAGTAGACAGTTTATACCTAAATTTTATTACCACCTGAACCTTGTCAAACTACTATTCATGCTGTTATAAGTTGTAAAGTTTGTATCCATGCCTTGTAAAACATTTATGTTGTTATCTATTTGACTTAATAAAATTTTAAAATGTTTCTTATTTTTATATTTTAGTTATTTGTATAATAATAAAGAAAGAATACACCAGAAAGATGATATAGTTGTTATCAGGGTCTTCTTTGTTTGCTCATGACTATCAGTGACAATTATCCTTTTTTATACTAATGGTAGGGAACAGACTAAGTAACTTGTTTTATTTAATTAAATAAACCACAAAAGAACATAGAATAATAACATGCAAAAAGTAGGCTATGTCTTGTAACTGTTGCAAGCTTTCTGGCTTTTTAACTGTGACGAACCATTACAGATTCACCCATGCTAGTTTTTTCTTTCTTGTGAGAATGAAGAATGTACTGCTCAGAAAACAATGTAATATAACACATCAATTGATAGATGAAAGCCTTGGCATTTTATTGGATATAAATAATGCAGTATTAGTTGTAAGAGAGAACAGTTAACAAATCATGAAAGAGAGGATGTTGCAGGTGATGGCAAGTTTCATCTGATTTTATGTTTGATGGCTCTGTAACCGAACAAGAGTGAAAGTGACAAATATTTTTTCTGAACAATGACAATGTAATAGTGAGTAATTTACATTAAATTTCACACTTAGAGGAATGGTGCTTAAAGTTAAAAATTAAAACTTATTTACTGATGAATTGTGGATTATTAGCATAGATTTTATGCGACACTAATTGGTTTAACAAGTAGTTGAATTAATGAAAAAAAAAAGCTCCACATACACAGTAAATGATTCCTGTTGTGAAAGGGCTAATAATGGCATATGAAGAAATTCCTGCAACAGTAGACAATGATTCTGAAATTAGTCCTTAGGCTTTGGGGTTGATGATGTCTATTTAGGAAGTACAGGCTATAGTTTTAAGGGAGTTTTTCTTGTATTTGGCAAACAATTTCTTCATCTCACATTAAGATTATTTTTGAAGATGGATGTAATTACTGAATAAATTTTTGTTGTGGCACAGCATGACAAGGTGGTTAAGGCACTTGTAATCTGAGGGTTGTGGGTTTGAATCCCCATCACTCCAAACATGCTTGCCCTTTCAGTCATGGGGGCATTATAATGTGATGGTCAACCCCACTATTCATTAGTAAAAAGTAGCCCAAGAGTTAGCAGTGGGTGGTTATGACTAGCTGCCTTCCCTGTTGTCTTACACTGCTAAATTAGGGAGGGCTAGTGCAGATAGCTCTCATGTAGCTTTGCCCAAAATTGAAGAAAAAGATGCAAAATCCTCCAGTTACTGCATCTCCCTGGAAGTTCCTTAGAAAAAAGAATTATAAAAATCAAACCAAATATTGAGCAAAAAAGGCATGAAAAGACCTAAATCATTGCATGAGGAAGTTATGTCAATAGACATAAATTCAGATAAATTCACTAAACATGAGTATACTTTCTGAGAGCAAATAATTTACATTAAAATCTTTTCTAAGTTACTTTAGTTTATAGTTTTGCTTTTGTTTAATTTTTGATATGTGTACAGCTTTTGCACGATAGTTAAAATTTAAGTTATTGTAACTTCAGCCATTTTTGTGGGTGTATTGGTTCAGTATTTATACTTCCTTTCACTGTTTTTTTTTAAGTTTGAAAGATATTTTTCTCTTTTTTTTTCTTTACATTCAGTATCAGATGAAAGTCCAATTTTGTTATTGTTAACTGGATGCCTTTTCGTTTTCATGCTCTTTAAGGTAGGTTTTAACATTTATTTCCTTTGTCTCAATAGTTCTTTTCATTGACTTGTAGGTTTCATATTTGTTTCTTTTATCTTCCAAATTTTTTGGTGTTTTTTTTTCTTTTAAATGTTTCTTTATTGTTTTGTGTTTTGTAATTGAATTTTATAGTACATTAATTTTGAGTACATTATTTTTATATACTTTTTAGACTCTTTAGATTTCCAGGTTTGGGTGGTACAAATTAATTTCTCTAAATATGTTTCAGATGTGTGTTTTTTTGGCTACAGTTCAGGACAACACTCCTGTGGGTTCTATCTGAAAGTTTCTACCTTCTGTTCTGTTCTCACCACTATCCATTTCTCAGATCTTCTTCCCTTCTTTTCAGGATCATACCTCTTGCAGTCATCTTGTCTAGTTTGTTCAAGACCTACTACACAAATGGGGTGTCATTCGGGTGATATCCACTCAATCAGGGATTAATTCCTGTCCTAATTGTTATCCATTGATAAATGGTGGACTAGAGACCTATCAGAGATCTGTAGTCTTATGTGTAGTCATCTTGCTTCACTGTGGAGTTCTACATATCACTTTGGGTTTTTTTCATGTTTGATGCCTATCTTCATATTCAAATTATTTCAGTGTCATGTTTCTTTTTTGTTTTTTTTAGTTTATCCATGAGTGTTGTGTCTTCCAGTTTTGGGCACTACCATTCAGTCCTACTTTGGCTCTGTATTTTGTTATGTGGTGCATTCTTTTGGTGATCCTTTTCACTTGATGAATTTTCTAACTTTCTTTTCCTGGTTGACTGGCTCCTGCTCGCTTCTTTTCATGACTGTTTGATTGGTCCTGCCTTCTTGGTTCTTTGGGAAGCTAATTGAGTGGGGCTTTCTGATCCAAGTGGAGAAGTACATTTTTAATTTTAATATTTGACCTCAGCCTTTTCAATTTTGGCTCAGTGGTATAGAGCTGGCAGTCTCAATGACCCTACCTTCTCTCTCTTAGTGATGTGGTCTTCCTTTAAAGCTCTTATTATCTTAGGTCATGCTCATTTTTAGTAGATGCTTTTTGACCAATGGAAAGTCTCCCATGATTCCTTGGATCATTTTATCTGCCCCTTGGGATTGAGGCAGACCTTGTTTGGTGGCTTGACAGAGAACTGACCACAGTGTAGGGTTTTCATTTCTCACCCTTTTCTGGAGTCTCATCTGTTTACTGATGATTCCTTGGTATGTTGGAAACTTTCCTTGATTCATAACAGATTTGATTGGTTGCAGAAAAGGCTAATCTCCTTTTTTAAGCTTTTAGCAGTTCATCATACATTGTATCATTTCCTCTCACTCCTGAAGGAACAGCTGATTGTAGTTCATTATGACTATTCCACTGTTTTCAACTATATCACTAAGCAAGGAGGAAACCAAAACAAGTGCTCTGTTTTTAAATTATGAATTTTTTTCACTGGGTCCACGACCACTACATAACAATTTTGACATGTCATGCTTGTAGAGTTTTGAATAAGGTGGCTGATTGCTTATCTCGACCCAACCAGATTCTCCCTATGAAGTGTTTCCATTTTTCATGAGCTTTTTGGTGATGTGTTCTCAACTTGGAGAACCATATACAGACATTTGCCACTCATTGGAATGCCAAAATTCCTTCTTCTTGGTGTCAGGTTTCTCAGCCTTCAATTCTGGGAGAAGATGCATTCACTCAGGATTGGTGGGGTACCCATATGTTTGTACCCTCCAATCACACTTGTGTCTAGTGTTTTCCATTATCCTGACAACTCCTTGTTGGGTATTGCTTATTGCTCTATATTGTCCTGCTCAGATGTGCTTTTTTTCTACTCTTTTCATTACTGGAGTGATATTCACTGTTCTTACAATCAGATATAGTTCATTCTGACATCACCAAAAATCCATCTTTATGCATTGGTTTTGTCTGATTCCTTGCCTCAGATCATGGACTCATCCCTTTTGTAGCATCTTTCCTTTCCCATTCCATTTGACTTTTCTTTCTGTCTGTGTACCAGAGATAGTGATCTATTTTCAGATCATGTCTCCTTCACCATGGCTCCCACCCCTGCCATCCTTCTGTACTTCATCTTTCTTAGTTTTTTATGTGATTGTTTCATAAGAGTTTGTATTAACTGTTCCTGGTTATAGGGCTGCCCTGTTGAACTCTTTCCATTTCCAGAAACTTTCTTCTCCCAGCTATTTCCTTCTTTTTTATGTTACTTTCATCTTGTTTGTACTTCAAGTCCTTTTGTTTGCCATATTGGATGCCAGTTTTGCTCTTTATGCCCTGACCAGTTCTCCATTTAAATCCATTGCTGTTTCATGTACCATTTTTCCTGTAAGTCTTACTTACTGTCATCATCATGCTGATATTTATGGAATAGATGTTTCTTGCATCCTTTCACATTCCTCTTATTTTATCTTTTATTCTGATTGGACCTTCCTTCCCTAGACATCTGCTGCTTGCATGTGTGGTTTGGCCTTCTCTCCTGTTTTCTTTCTTTCCTTTTCCCACTTGTATTTCTGTTTGGTTCTGAGTAGACTTTTTTCTCAGTTTCATTCCCTGAGATTTTATGTTGCATGTATTGCTTCCTTTTGCATTCTCATTCCCACATTTCTAGGATTCTCTTTGTGTCCTGTGATCTGTCCCATATTACAATTATTGACACTGTAGATTTTTCAACTCCTACAAATGGTGAATTCTGACTTGTCCATGGAAGGTTACTTGTTGTGTAATGTTTCATCTCACCTAATTGGCCATCTAAATAGGTTTTTAACTGCTTACCTTTACTAGGCTTTGGAGGAGATTATTTAGGCTGTGACATGGATAATTCCTAATACCTTTATTGCACATTATCTGTATGACCTGTATGTGTTTACCTTGGTGTCACTTTTCTCTGAGTGGGGTAAGTAGACATGTTACTTTTCCTATATACTGTATTTCATGATTGTACCAGGTAGTGAGAGTTTCCTGGTCTGGTATATTTCATGCTATATTTGCACTAGAAATAAATAATTCTACCAGACTCACTGTTTAAATTGGGTGTTCCTGTAAGGCTGCCAGCAACTTGTTCAGTAGCATATTTATCTATCTATCTCTATATATTTTTTTTTACTACAAGCTACTAGTTTCATATGTAAAGGATAGTCACTCATAAACTTCATGAGTAAAACAGATGGTGATCTGTCCATTACACAGTTTTTGGTATGTCATTTCTTTGGACTCTCCAATGTGTATTCTCCCCCTCTCCTTTTTCTTGTAGTAGAATGCAGAAATCCTTACAACTTCTGGGTGGACTGTATGTTGGCTATTAAAATACATTTAATGCTGCTTAAGTCCTAGCCACGTGTTATTTTGTTTCTCTCTCTATCTCGCTCACTGGCACTATACTATGCCTCTCTATCACTATATTTGGTACTACATCTTGTTTCTTACAATGGCTAGTTATGACACAGTTGTAGACAGACAGCTAGTTATGATGACTTTCAGGATTGCCCTTCTAACAGTAATTTATAACTTTCATAATTCTATATATCTAAAGTGCATTATCTAGATGTTTTTACCCAGAAGGACTGCCCTTGTTGACTGCTATGTCTTATACAAGGCATTTCTAGTGGTTATTTCGTCCAGATGGACCACATGTGACATAATATGATGAAATCTCCAGCACTTCCCTTAGCACATACATTTAAAAGAAAGTAGTTGCATAAACTATTATTATTTCATATTATTCAGCACCATACTGATTCATGTCACAGTTACCCACCACTTTATATACTGATTCAGTGCTGCAGTCTCTTTATTGAGGTTGGTGGGTGTCTGTCAGTTCAATTCTACTTTATTTGTGTTGCTGTAGTGATTGCTGGGTGAAGAGCATTCCTGTTTCAGAAGTAGTGTTATACCCAACTCGTGCTTTTTTTTTTCATATTCAAGCACACACTTTCTCTGAGTGCAGTCTTTACTGCTTGATTTGGGATTGATGTGCTTCTAATGGCCCCTATCACCTTAACAATGTAGGATTCCAGCTTTGGGTGAGAGGATAATAGTACCTTGTCATATTTTCTTTCTCTGAAAATGTATTTCTGATAGGTTCTTCTGTTTTCTCATCTACTTCCCATCCTTTCTCCATGCTGAGATACCAGTGTTTATGGTTTGTGCCTACCAATTCTCAAAAGTGAGGATTGTTCTAGAGCAGTAGAGGAAGCTAATTGCCAGAGTATAGGTGACTCAGTATGATTGGTGGAGAGTAGTCACATGTTCATGATCTGAAATGGCACACAACAAATGGGATATAAAGACTGGTGCACTGTGATAAAATATTTTGGGGTAATTCTTGGTGGGCAGACCTTCATTGAAATAACTTTGGGTGATAGGAGATAAGTTTCTATTGGAAATACATTTTCAGAGTAAGAAAATGTTAGCATTTAAAAAAATATTAGTTTAGGCTGTAAGAATAAGTTCTGTGTAATTGTCTATTACAATCCTTAATCAGTGTTTAGAAAGAAAATAAGAGAATTAGATTTGTTTCATGTGTTTCATACCTTGATTGTACAAACATTGATTTTGCTACAGTCAGTGTTTAGGGTAGAGAAAATAGTAGATAAAATGTATAATTTTACTAGGAAAAACTTTTGATATTTATTTAGGATGCTGTAGAGGTTATACAAATGAGATATATAATGCTTGAGTATGAAATAAAATATTTTATTTTTAACCCAAAAATGATATTGCACTCAGACCATCTCAATAGAAATTTTGTATTTTCAGGAACAAATCTTTAATAATAATAAGTCTGACTTTTTTGTGTACAGCAAACTTGTGATGTTGACTAAAATTTTATCAAACAGATTTTGTGGAGATAATATTTATTGGTTTTGTTTCATTTTTTTACTTGTCATATAATATCTTTAATTGTGTATTCAAAGTTGTAATATATGTATTTTCATGGTTCCTAGGATGTTACAAGTTTGAAAATGATTGAGTTCATATATGGAGAATTAAAAACTTCTGTATTCTGTGTACAAAAACTAACATTACAAAATTCTGTACATAAAATCTGGAACAGCTTAAATATAGTATAAGAAAGTGATCAAATTTTTCAGAACAAGTTTTTGTTTTGTTCATTGTTTTATTTTAAGGCAAGGAACCATATTGAGAAAATAGTTTGAAAATGGATTTAAAACCACAATGACTTCAAGACTAAGTTTCTTTGTTTCATAAGAGTGTAATAAGTTTTGGATTGTAATGTTTTTGCTGTTCAACCATGGAAAACTTGAAAATGAGTAAATTATTTCAAAATCAGTAAGGGTAACTTGTATTTATGATGAAGGAATCATTAGGTGTGGCTGTAATTTCCATTTGTAGAGGAAGACAAATGTTGATTTGTAATGTTTTTTTAGGAAATAATTTACATGTGCACTCTTTCCTTCACTGAAGTGATTTATGATTCATACTGGTTCAGTGAATCTTTACGTGTATGAAATATTTTATCAGCGTAAAATTCATTACAGATTTGAAAGCTATTTTCTTCATAAATATAGAGAAGCTTTGCAGATTTGAAACTCAGACCACAAATCAGTTACTAGGATGGAGTAGCATTATGATATAATCTTAAGTTAAATGTGGAAACATAAGGTATTGTATGAATATGTGCATACATCTATGCTTGATATTTTAATATGCATGGTAGTTGAATTTTATATTATAGTTTTTTTACATCAATATTGTTATCAGCTTAGCTAAATTGCTGCTATTATAAAGTATCTTTCATTGAAGAGGTATATTAATATTTTATGATTGATCATCACCCATGTAAACATTACTGCACACTGATCTACTTTTAATTTTCCATTGTTGCATGTGAAAAAAATGTGAAATTCAGAGTTATTGCAAATTTGCCAATTTAAGCAAAAATTATGCAAACAAATCATTAAGTGAGATAATTTTTTTTATTTTTTTATTTTTTTTCCTGGAGCTTACTTTTGCTTTCTTCATAGCAAAGTGAAATTTTTTGTATTTACTTAACCATGGAATGTTTGTGTTCAAAATGACAATTTTTAGATTCATTTACTCTTTCTATGATTTGTAAATATAGAAAAAATTATGATTATTTTTTTAAATTTGACAGAAACTTTTTGCAGGCCAGGATCTTTTTATTCAAGGGTTACAACTAGCTGAAAAGAATTTTATCAAAGGTATGTTAAATTGATGATTTTCTTGTATCTTAAGGAATATGAAAATTCCTTCTAGCTTAAATTGAGGATGCGTACTCTTCACATATAAATTGTTGCTTGTACAGCAGTTATTACACATGTGGCAAAGAACTTGCAAGTATGAGCAGTTTGTTTCTGCACTCTTATTTACAGATTTGTATCCATACCATACTATAATGGAACTCTTGCTTATGATACTGAAAAACTATTTTATTATACAATATGCAACCCCCAATTATGTGAAATTTTTATCTTCTCTGCATGTATATTTGCAATAGGGGCCATGATTTTTCTGTTTTGCTTTTATTTCCTGTCACAAATAATTTTATTTTTCTCCTTCTTCAGGTGGCAGATATGACATCATGGATACATCATACACAGATTGAATGCTCTGATAACATTTGTATAAATATAATAGTAATGTCTATTGTATGTCCATGTAAATACTTTCCAGGGTGTGGGTGGATCTTCACCAAAATTGGTATGGAGGTAAATTAGGTCCATGGGGAGATGCATAAAAATATTCCATTTTGTTTTGCAGTTTTTATGGGTATTTTTACCACCACCTCACCTGCTGTAAATGGATCTTCACCAAATTTTGCATGAAGATTTTTTTGAGTTGATTTAGAGATACACACATATTTGCAGTTTCAACTTTTATTTTGCATGTTTCTACAACTGTATGCAAGGGAACCAACTTTTCATGTCTTAAGATAACCTTTCATTAATTGTGAATTTACATAACTTCCATCCAGTGGACAGATATTCCAGCTAGTTTTCAAATATACATGAGGAATTTTTGCATAAAGCTTAAACAAACTTAGAGCATATTTTTGTTGAAAATTAAAAAAATAATCCATGGTTTTTTAACTAGCATGAATGAGAGGGGGTGTCAAAATTTGTGTACCATGAAGTTTACAAAGTTGTGTTTAAAATTTATTTAAAGAACACTTGTTGTAAATGTTTATCAAGAAAGTTAGAATGAATGTATCGATTGTAATTAAATTTCAATGTATGTTTTAATTTTGAAATTCAAAAAAGCAATATTTAAATAAATTATCCATTTTAGATTTTCTTTCTTCCATGATATGATTTTTAGAATGCCCACCAAATAGGTACATCAACAATTGATATTGATAGCATAGATTTTAAAATAAAAATCTCTTGTATTCTTCAATTTTTGGGAGAATAAATTTGTTATACTTATCAGAGATTTTTTACAAAAAGTACAAATTTTTGTGAAGATATACTGAGTTAATTTGGTATTGTAATTAGCCAATACAAGCTTGGGACAGCTTTTTATTACAACTGTATCTTTATTTTCTTCAATATTAATGACACAGAAGTGAGTGCTACTAAAAGCTGCTTTGTTTTAGGTTAAATATTTATGTACACTGAGCACTGATTAGTAAAATATCGAACATCAATCAGTTAAACAATTTGTCTTGCAGTTTCACTGTTGAAATAGATTTCTAATAGCACTTGTACATTTTATCATTGCTAAGACTTCGTGCATTAATTATATTCATAGTTGTGGAAAAAGTGTCTTGGCTAAAGTTCTGGAAAAGAATGTATTAAAAATTAGTAACACAGTTAACTGTTTAGTGTTCAGGTTTGAGATGTTATGTTATAAGTTTCCGAATACACAAGTTAGTAAGGCACACAACATTTACTATTATTTGCCATTTTGTAGGTAATGTTATTCCATTGAATATCAGCTAGTTTTCAAAAGGGTTAGAATATCCTTTGTAACTAATGAAATTGAAAAAGAAAGGTATATGAACAAAAAATAAAATATTTGTTAATTTGACTAAGTTGTAAAATCATGCTTTCTGTGTACCTGAAATTTTGAATAAATAACTTTGGCACCATTTGGTGTTTTGAAGTATTTGTTTTCAAGTATTAACATGTATGGTTTAACTTGGGGTAACCAGAACCATCCAGAAAAAGACCGACAACAAATTGTATCACTATTTGGATTAGTAAAATATGGCTTAACAGGACATTGACAAAAGTTGTTTGTGGAACCCAAGTAACTGTGTGCAGCATATAATTAAGTAATAGTTCCATATGAAAATATTACAAACCAGGTTATGGATTCTTTAAGATAATACTTGCAGCCGTACTTTATGCTAAATCATTATGTTCCTCAAGCAGCTGAAGAATGAAATGGGTATTCGTGATATTCCACGCGATAGCATACTGGCCAATTACAGGATACATTGCCCATAAATTCCTGTGTGATCAAACTATTGAAAAGAGTGCCATGGAGCTTTCCTCCTCATTACATTGATGGATTGTGGGAAGTTTATAGGAAGGAGGAGTGTGCTTTAGATATGACAACTTATGCAATAAAAATTACTGCAGGAATACTGCTGAGGTATGCATTCATCATGATATAACATATGATGTGGCAACATAAACTAATGATGTAGTCAGACTCAGATTGTTTTAATGTAATGTACTCAACCCTGTGTAGGTTACACATACAGATTTGTAAGCAAATTATTTTACGGCTAGTTACAAATAATTTTGTAAAATAATAAGGCAAATTCTGCAAGTCAGAAGCATAGATGGATAGAATTTTGAGTTTTCTGTTACTGTAATTGCTAAACATGTTTTTTTTCTTTTTTGTGAATGATGCAGATGCTTTAGAGAAGCTACAGAAGTGTCACAAGATTCGAGAAAAACTGTTGTACAAACATCACAAGCAGCTGGCAGAAGTTAGAGATAAGATTGCTTGGTGCTACAGCTCACTAGGTAAAAGTTAAATATTTGAAGTTTATACTGCAATGCATATGAGATGTCAAAAAGACAATGAAACCTTTTTATTATTGTTAAATAATAAAGAAAACATCAAGACATTTTTTACAGTAAATGTTGTATTTCTGAAAAGCTTTATTTACACTAAGAACTAAAATCTTTGTTCAAAAAACTTTTTTTATTAAGTAATTCAGCAAATCACAAAGTATAGTAAAAATTCAACAGCTCAGTGTTAGTGAGTGAGTGAAAAGGGAATGAAATACCCTATTTTTTATATCGCAGAGTACATTTTTTTCTTGTCAAATTTATTGCAAGTTTTTATTTCTAAAGCTAGAAAAGATGTTTTGTGGTATTCAAATTTCCTCATGTAAACAAAGCCAAAACTTGTATTTGATACACAATTCAATTTCATACATGTTTTTTCTGAATTAGCTAGAACTATATTAAGGATATTTTGGCTATAGAGAAGTATTTTTTGCTTTAGTAACTGTAAGACATCTTGTAATTTAAAATTGTTTATGGACTGCTGAATCCAGAAAGGATTTTTTTTTGTAAAAAAAAAAAAATTGTGTATGTGTTAAGCCGTATTCCAAAGTTTAAGCATTATGTTCATTGTAAATTTAATTTTATAAAGAACCTTTCATTCATAAATATTTTTATGAACTTTTGAACAGGACTGGCATACTTTCCCTGGTATGAGAAATTCTGCTGTGGATATTTTTTTTCCCCTCTTACCGGTCACTAATAACTTGTGTATGTGTAATTAATACTCCTTTGAGGTAACTTGATAATTGATCCTTGTAGCTTTGAATGCTTGTTTCCTGCTGTGAGCAAGAAGTCTGTATAATGTTTTGTTTGTATTTCAGAAGAGTTTTGGTTGGCTGCTGATTTCCTAAGACCAACGTTAGTTACTACCTCTGAACTGTTTGGTGCACACAGCATAGAGTTAGCAAATGAACTAAAGAAGTTTTCTGACCTCTTATTAAAAACAATCATTCAGTTGCTTCAAGAAGGACACAATTCAAAAGAAAACTTTGTTAGGTAAGTATTGTTGAAAAAAATCCATATAAACACTAGATGTAAATAAATACTAAGAAAAGTCAAATTTGTACAGGGTTTTATTATCTGTGATAACACCATTTGTTTACTGAGGTTGAAACTTAACATCCCAAGGGATTTACTGATTTATAATTAAAAGATATATATTTGTCAGAATTGGTATACCTTATTCCAAAATATTAGTGTTCATAGGTAAATAAGTTAATATGTGTGAAAATGGTTATTAGTGTTGTTCTTTCTGTTAAAATAATTGACAATGTACCACCACTGCCTTGGATTACATTTTGATAGTTGTATATTAATATTTTCTGAATACATTGGTTTGCAACTAGTTTCTTTTAGTAATAAAATCACTGTCATTAACACTCAGTCTGCAAGCCAATGAGATTGAATGTTTGAGGATTGGATGGGCTCTGTAGGGTGTTGTGGTCTCCAGTATTCAAGTTAGAACCAAAAAATGTGTTATTATAAAGTGCTTAATCTGTTGATGTCCCAAAACCACATTACTGGCAAAAGAACTTTCCTCCGAGTAGTGTTTGGTCATGAAGGTGAAGAGGTTAGGGGCTGGCTGAACTCTTTCTCTTGCACAAAGTAGTAGAAGTGTTTATATTCAGGGAAGTACTAAACTTAGGTAACTTCAAGCAGCAATTAGGTTTCATTGATTCTTGACTATCACTATTGACAGAACCAGGCCTTGAAATTAGTGGAGGCATTGGTGCTAATGGTCCCCCAATATGCCAGTGGACCCATAAAGTGTCTGCTATATAGCATGTATGACCTCTTCAAATCAAAAGAGCCATTAAAATTTACTTCATATAAATTGATGTAAGTGTTTATTAACTGAGCAAAATATATGACAAACCACAAATGGACTTTCCCAAATTTACAAACGTGTAATGTACAAGTGTCATCACTGTGAATGGCTATGCATTCAAAGTAAATGCACTTGCAGTAATAAAAATGCCATCAGTTTGTCCAGTATTCAGACATTTTTTTATTAGTATTATGGGATTTATGTATAAAATTTGAAATATAGTGATTATTGGAGTTTTTGTGAAGATGACTTGCTTTTAATCAAATGCTAATTTGCGTATATGACACCAAGCCTGCATCAAAGCTTTCGCACACTTCAAAGATTTACATAAAGGTTCTTCTTTGTCAATGCTTTCCACAAAGAGACAAGTAAGAATTGTATACTTGAAAGTGTGCCATAAGATATCTACATGTTAAGGCTAACACTTTTGAATCCAGCTTTGTAGAGTGTAGTAGCCAAAAGTAAAAAAAAAACCAAAAAACATAATGCTACTCTTTTACCAGTTGTCACAACTGAAATTATGGATTGCTGATGCCAGTTATATACAATAAATTTTATTTTGTCATTCTGCCAATTATATACAGTAAATCTGATGATGTCATTCTGTAATATAGTATATATTTCAACATTAATATTCTATTAACTACAGAAGATGTGCTTTGAAACTTCATTAAATTTGAAATACTTGAAGTCATCAATAAAGGTACCATTCAGAAACAAATCATGATTTCATTTCCTTTTTGTTATTTGTAAAATAAAAATGGAGACTGACTGCAGTGACATCTACAGGATCGATACACAAGGTTAAGTGACTGTAGTGAGAGACAAACAAATTGTTGAGGTTCATTACCTAAATTCTTCATTAATTTCAGTCATAAGTTCCAAGATGGTTGCTCTCTCTATATATATATATTTTGAATTGAACCACTTTTTTACCCAAAAGCCAAATAATGCAACAGTGTTTGAAAGTTTTCATTAACAAAGTTGCTGAAAGATTCTTTGAAAATTGGCTTTATTAAAAAAATGCTTGTTATTATGTACATAATTATCAACTTCCTGAACATGAAAAACACACACACCATGTTTCAAATCTCTGCATTTATGCTGTGTCACTTCAACATTATTCTAAAATCTAGCTTTTACTGCCAGTTTGACATGTAAACTTCACTGTTAGTTACAGATATTTATAATAGTTGCCCACCTATGTGGTTCTTGCTTTTAAACGTTTTGCTTTCTGCTCAAAAACCTTAGTTTTTCCATTCAAAAGTAATCCAACTGGTCAGCTATTATGTTTTTCTAACAACTAACTCAAGGTAACATCTTAACAATGCATATTTGTAAATAATAAGACAGCCAAATAATGAAATGGGTTATGTTCCACAGCTGTCCAATAGATTTTCTTTTGTATTGTATATACTAGTATTTTCCTTTTTGCTACTATCAACTTATACTGACATCTCTGACGTTGATGTGCACAATTCAAACAATTGACACCCTCACATTCATATTAGAAAGTAATGGGACATTCCAAATTTTCATTTGTTCTGTGCTCTTTGACCTCACCATACAATGAGCTAATAAATACACAGTGCAACACTAAAAGGGAGCCACTTGATGTATCGTCTCAAGAACTTTACAGAAAAAGTTTGTGTAGATCTCCAGGAAGCTCACAGTGTGTATTAGCTCTGTCTGTAGGGTGCTGTTATCAACCATTTATAGTGTATGGTCTGCAAATGAATTTGTATACTTGGAGATGTGTGGATCTCATTGATTTTTAATCTTCTATATAAGTAAAAGAGAAGCAGAGATTGTTTTAAAGGGTGTTTCATTGTATGGTGAATAATGAAATGCATGGTTGTAATTGTATGCATAATTACAAATCAGAAGATTGTTTTTGTGAATAAAGTGGTCTGGGTGGTGTAATTTTTAAACAGTTATGAAAATCTAAGTATTTCAAATACTAACCATTACAGCTGTGAGTTTGGTGCCAATAGTTCAGCATGTTGCTGCTGTTCAGTTCTGTATTTTAATTAAACACATTGTAAGGCTTTCACTGCAGTAAATCAAGACTTCCCACGAATAAAAAGTGAAGAAAATAATAAGCCATGAACATTTGCACAGTACATTGCTGAGAAATGAAAACCATTGAACTTTAAATTTTCTTGTTACACGTGATAGATCAAATTGATCTTTATGCATTTGATTCTGCATGGTATAATTCAAGTTTGGAAAATATGAAGAGCCCCCTGATCACATGATTTAATGGTTATTATATACTTTACTATTTTATAGTGTGTACAAGATTATTATAAGATTTTATTTTCTATTTTACAAAAACAAAATCTCTCCAATTTTCACACTTATAATGTTGCAGGAGTGTTGTGAGAATGTATTACAAGTCTACAATTACAGATCAGTTAGTTATTCTTAAGATGATTGAAATAAATAATTGCAGAGTAGAAAATTTAAACACATTAGTTTGGCTGGATCTTGTGTTTGAATGAAACTTGGGTGGACAGCATTGCTCCAATGCTGTGATAACATTTTGCTACTTTGCAAGTTTTTAATAGCGTAAGTCGTTATGTGTATGAGATAATGTTCTTCAAAACATGTAAAATGGTGTAGTTTCCTTAATAAATTGTTTGTTTTTTTGAATTTCATATATTCTCCATTAATGTTGAACAGTGTTACAACATTGTCACAAAATATACTGTTACTTTGCAGGTATTAACCAGCTCATCAATGTTGTAGAAATGCCATGCTAGCTGTGATGTATTTAAAAATGGCAGTTAATTTATTTATATTTTATAAATCAGGTATGTAATGCTTGATACATTTATATAGGAATATTTTCCAAGAGGCCCATGAAGTGATTTCAAGAGCTCTGGAAATCTTTTCCATTAATTATGGCTCCCATCATATTTGTGTGAAAGAATTAAAGGGGAAAGAGAAACAACTGGAAGGACTTTGCTGTCTTGAATGGAGTTAATGAAAGATTAACATGGAAATGTGTAAGATATATGATCTTGTATTAATTTGGCTTTTATTTAATTAATAGCCCTGGAATTATAGGATACCACTCAATAAAATAAACTTATAAAGCTGCAGGTCTCTGTATTGTTAGAGTTTTTCTTATTCATGTTAGATGTTTGCTGTACTTGCTCTAACTTGTTACCCATTTTTGTACAATTACTTTCTATGCAAAGAGTTCTATATTTTCTGTTCACATTTCACAGCAATGAACAAAAAATGTTCCAAATAAAAGTTTTGTTATTTGTGATGTCAATCTGTGAATCTCATCACATAGCATGAACCTCGTGTGCACCACTGAAGCTTGTAGAAAAAAGAAACACACACAAATATTCATTCAGATGTATTTTTGAAAATTAACTTGCTCTATAAAGGGTCAGTAATTTCAGCTGTACGTGTAACTACTAGGAAAGCGTGGAAATATCCATAGTATAATTTGTGATATGTATCTTCATGAAATATGACAAGATTTTAGGAACAAGTATTTTTTAAATTTAGTATTGTAGCTCAAAATTTGTCCTTGAACATCTGATTTTAATGTTAAAATTCAAACAATTTTTTACATATTTTTTGGTTGTATTTATGTGACCTATAAAGCTTTCTAAATAAACATAAAATGTGTCTTCATTATGGATTTTTTTAATATAGAACGATTGCAAATTGGAACAGAAAACTGAGTTATCTTCAATAGCGTAAAGCTCAAAGTCTGCATTTCTACTTGTTTCTTCCACTTTGACAAAATCCATTCTGCATGAGTCATAGGTTTTACTGAGTTACATTCAAAAACTTGATTAAAAAACTTTACTGTTGATGATTTCTGATAAAATGTTATTAGTTTATATTAGTTTGAATATCATTGTTTCAAATGAAACCTATAAAGCAGTCAGAGGCCTTAACAATTTGTCTCTCTTACTTCAGTAATAATTCGTTTCCAGTGTTCATGTACATGTAGACATAATATACCCATACATCTGTTTATGCATTGTTAGTTTAAATTTCATCACCAAAGCAAACGTCAGAAAAGGAATTGTGAACATGTTGAAAGCAGCCATGTCCACTTTTTTATTTGGACATGATAATTCAAAAAATGTGTGTATTTGATTGACATTTTATAACCAATGGAAAGAAAAGTTAATTTTAAACCACAATTTTCCATTTATTTTAAAATTGGCTGGTGATATTTGCTACCATGTGCATCAAACAGCCAAAGCATTGCTTTTTTATTTTGTCCTTGTTGTGTTTCACCTGAATACATGTTATTAAGATAGACAGTGAAACTGTATTTGGTTTTGCTTCTATATTTTACTTCATAATGGGTCATTTATGTTTTAAAATTCATATTTATAAGTTTAATAAATTTTTAATGTAACCCAGACTTCACTGAGGTTCCAAGGGGTTAACTTACTATGAGAATGCCAAAACATGTTGTCAAAATGTCTGCCAAAAGTATTCTAATATATTAAGTGGATTTAATTAAGTTTAAACGTAACTCTGTGAAAGGTTATAACATCTGCATTTTGATCTACCTGTTGGAATAGGCTTTATGTGTAGCAGAAATGAGTTAACCACCTGGCCATGTTGGGCCACTAAGGCATTTGATTCATTGTCAAAGGGTCTCGGGTTTGAATCCCCATCACATCAAACATACTTTCCATTTCAGCCCTGGGGGCATTATAATGTAATGGTAAATTCCAGTAATCATTGGTAAAAGAGTAGCCCCAGAGTTTGCAGTGGGTGGTGATGACAAGCTGCCTTCCCTCTAGTTTTACACTTCTAAATTAGAGAGCTAGTGCAGAGAACCATCATGTAGCTCTGTGCAAGATACAAAATAAACAAATGAGTTAGTATAAGTAAGTTTGAAGGAAGTAGATGACATTAATTATACTCAGTTTTTGTGGCTAATCAAAAAACATTTAAATTAAAAGCAGAAATAGGTAGCAAAAGTGAATAATAAAGTGTCGTTTATAAACAGAAAAATGTTTGACAGCACGATCTAACAATTACAACATTAAACTTATAAGAAATGAAAGATTACTGATGAATTAACCCTTTTGCAACAGGCTCGGTATAAAATAGGTGAGTTCACATTCACATTTGCACACATTCATTGCTTATAAAATAACTTTTAATACAGTATGTGTATCTTTGCAAAATTTAGTAAACTTTTAGTAAACATTACAAGTCATATTTGCAAGAAAAGTCAATTTTTATTAAATAAAGATTTGTTTGTAAATATATCAATTCTGTTTCAGTACTAGTCTGATCTGAAAGTGATTTTTCATGTTTTGAATTTTAAAAAATTCATGTTCTTTGTCTCAAAATTATCAAATATCATTTGTTCTCTAAAACCTCCTAAATATATTTCAAACATTTGTTTTCAGTCCAAAGTTATATTTTCTGTTATTTTCTCTACCATAACTATACTGGATCTATCAATTTGACCAACCTTGTAACCATCATAAACAGTTGGAAATAAATATGAATTATACTTTTTTTCTGCTTAGAATGACTACAGATTAAGACACAAAAACATAAATGTTTAGTCTTATGTAGCTTACATATGACTATATTACACATTTATACATTTTTATTATATTGCTCTTTTAGCTGTACGTGGCTAACATTATAGAAGTTACAATGGTGCAGCACGTGCACTCATGTTACTGTATCCAAGAGTATAAAACTGCACTTTGCAAAGTGACTTGTCTTTGGTGTGTTTTAGTTGACTAGTATTTTGTAAGATAGTGATATTTCAGTTTTAATACATTGTGTGTGTGTGTGTAATATATATATACACACATACAATATTACTATTTAATATAATTCTTTAATTTCAGTTTCTCTTAAAACATGGAGCAATAAATAAAGAATTATAGAAAATAATTGTCTTTTCTAGTTATGTACTTTGGACTTGATTGCTGCTTGCTGTGTATTCCTTGTCAAATTTTGCACATGATGGATGTGAAATGAAATTTTTTTTTTTTTTGGTTTTGTATATACATTTTGAAAAAACTAAAAATTATGAACTACTGTTGCAATATCATAGAATTCCACTATAATTTACAAAACTTAGTAAGTATGCGGTATTTAGGTTGAGCAAATATGAAATTTCAAGCTCTCTAAGGACTTACACATATTGTTTTTGCCATAAAAAACCTAAATTTGCCTCATAAATACTTTAAAAAGGACAAGGGAACCACATGGAGGACATTGTGAGCTTTCTGTTGGTTACTCAAACATTGTAGAAAGAGGTAGGCATAAGTAAGCATTTTAAAAAATAGGGCTTGCGTGTTTGATTTAGTACATTTAGGTATTATAGCAAACAGTAGAGGTTGGAGGTTCTTATTTAACATTCTAGTTTGTGATTATTAGTAATTTGAGTTTCTAATTCATAAGAAAGTATACAACTTGTATTGGGACATTACAAACATCTAATTTGGAACAATGTTGCATCAAATGAACCATATGACACACACAAATCAATATTAAAGATTTTGTTTTTGTTACATATTTTTAAAGTTAGAAATTAATCAGTGTATAATTATAAAATTTAATTATAATATTCAATGTGATACCAAAATTATTGACTTAAATCCATAAATAGTACTTTAGTAGATTTTTGAATGTGAGTAAGCATATGTGATTTGACATGGCCTTTGACCACTGACCCATTGTAATAGGGTTAATTATACACAATAATTTTAGAACTGTGGGCATCAGTAGATCTTATCTTTATTCTTCTTACAGGTACTGAGTAGCTGCCTGCATTTTTCCTATGAAAGTCCCATGTGCCTGCATTCATATTCCACATTGTGGACACTTTTACAGTTTCAGAACATGAAAGTCAGGAGTTTGTTTAAAGCGGCTAGTTGCAATGTTGTAGGGGATGGGATATGGTTTTTCGTGGCTGAACTTCAATACCCAGTCAGGGTTCCCATGGTTGAACTGTAATATCCAGTCAGCCAACATCAAATTATTTTTCAAATATTTTTGTATCAGCATATATGATTTAAAGCAGTGTGTTTGGTCAGGAGAATAACTAAATCAAATATTGCTGTGAGAAATTTCTTCTTCTTCATTCATTGAGCAAGGATCTGATTTGCAAGCATGCATTATGTAATGCTGTGCCTATAAATTAATCCTTAAGTCTTTGTTGTGCATACAAGCTTTTGCTCAACAATCCTATCTGTTGCAGACAAATTAATGTTGTGCACTGCACATGCACAGCTGTCAAGGTAAAAGTCTGTAGTTTCTTATGAATTAGGGACTCCTCACTGATACTGATAAACTACAATATCAAATAAGAACCTTCTATCTTTTCTGTTTGCTGAGATATCACATTTGCTCAATTAAAAACAGTAGCTGCATTCACTTCTTTCCATTTTTGGAAATGCTTGTATACACATACTTCTGTGTCTGACATGTAAATAACCAAGTCTATTTGAAGTATTCAGGGGTAGGACTTATGGCATTCAGTAAAGACCCTGATGTTTAACACAATTTAGAGTTTCTGAGAGATCTTATATTCATTTCAAACCACATTTAATCTCAATAATATCTTTGCTTTTCAGAGAAGGATTCATCAGAGGTGAAACCAAAGAAAGGAAGAGAACATGCCATGCAGTAAGTTAGACTTGACATGAAAACAACTGTACTTTTATCTTTCATAACAACAACTTAAGGAAATATTTTTATACTGCATCAGAGGGCCCAAAAAACCAATGTAATTTAACTTGATGTTTTATAGCTTATTAACTTTAAACTGGGGTGACATTAGGGCCTGGGATTTCTTTAATGGGCTCTGCACAGAAGACAATTAAAAACAATATTCATTTCTGAAAATAGACAAAAAAATTATCTCAGTATCTAAATTAAATAAATACACAATGAAGAAGTAAACATTGTCTGATAGATCATTTCCAATCACTACTAATAAGAAGTAAAGAAGTTAGCAACATTTCTTACCCAGTACTATTTATCTTATGTTTAATTACTATAAAGCAGCACCAGTGGAATGTATTTATAGAGTAACACTGAACCATGAGTTTGCATTATTCCAGGATGATTGTATTCAGTGTGGTCTTTCTTCAGTCTCACTAATATGATATTCAAAAGTTGTATGTCAATCCACTAGCTCAGGTAATGGTTAAAAAATTTTATTTGAAACTTTTATAAATTGATGCTACTGAAATGTCAGAAATTGGAAACAAAATTAAATGGTAGGTACAAAAAATGTAATAATAAAAGTAAAAAAAAAAATCGAAACTCTCTTTGTATGAAAGTTATTCAGCCATTATCTTAAATTGTCTCAGTGAAAAAGATTGTGAGAACATTTCTGTAAAAAAAACAGGCATTTGTACAAACAATGAGTCACTAGTTAAATCAAATAGAGCAAAAATTCAAACCTGTTATGTATCCTTAGTAAATGAGTCAAAATGAAAAACTTAGTTTTTGTTTAATCTTGTTAAAGTTTAAAAGAACTTACAATACAGATGTGTATAAAATTGGTCAATAAAACTGAATGTGAAACATTCCACTAACTTTAAAATATCTACAGTGATGTTTATGGGTCACTCCAAGTTTGTGTTGAAACATTTTTATTCATTTTGGATATATATGTTTAGTATCTTCTGTTGTTATGTTTGGTCATTATGTTCAAATGAATATTACATTTGTACAAATTGTACTTAAGTGTTGTTAGATAAGAATTTGTGATGATATATTTGGATTGTATGCATTTGTGCTGAATATTAAAAAAAAAAGTTAGTTTTTTACACTCAGTTTAGAGGCCACATTTTTGAACAAGTTTAATGTTACCCAGTTCAGAAAAGAAGTTATTTGTGGGTATGGTAGTTTCTACAAACTTTAAACTTTGCTGGTCTTACTACCAAATTAATGTTTTTTTTTGATATAGAATATACAGTTTGGCAGAGTATTTATATAAAGCTGAAACTTGGCTTGTGTCAAAAACTAATTAATGTTTATTGATATTAGAATATATGGTTTTTGTGCAGTCTTTCTATAAGCTTCAGATTTATCTTGTCTGAATGTATATTTGTTTGATACTATGGGAATGTAGATGTATAGTTTAATAAAGGTTATTTTAAAATTAGATATGTTGAAAAATAATTTTATACTGCTCATTTGAACGGTTATTGGTTTGCACTGGTGGTATTATTATTGGATATTTGATATCAGTTAATAATTTTTCACTGGATAAATTAGTGACCTTATTTAATCAGAAATAGAAATATTTTTCCAAGGTGTTTTTGAAACATTTCTGTGTTCCAACAGTTTATCACTTATTTATTTTGTACTGAGTTGGTAATTTGTTTGTTTGTAAAAATTCAGTTAATTTAAAAGTTAGTTGGAAATGGCATTGATTATCTGTAATGCCCTAATCGCAGATTAAATTCTTTGAGATGATACGGGTTTTTCATTTGTAAACTTTCACTGTAACATAGTCAGTAAACAACCCAACATTATTGTATGCTATCGTTGATAATGATACCTGCTAGAAAAAAATCGGATATTTCGTAGGTGTTGATTGAAACTGTGTTTTGAACGTTACGTGTGTCGTCCTCAGTGTTGTTATTCTATAAAAGTAATTAATTATATGTAATAAATCTGTAAGTTGTGATCTCATTTAAACAAATGTTAACATGCTACATTAAATAATGTTTTTGATATTGTTCATATGTGGAAATGTGCCTTTGTAAAACCAGTGTTAGATAAAGTACATATGACTAATTACCAGTATAGAATAAAAACACTCAGTAACAATATAAGTCTATATTATAGAGGTTTAAATATTGTTCACAACATAAGGCCACAATTATTTAAGACAATGTAGAACTATTTAAGTTAAAAGGGGAAATAAACTAATTTGATTGTCATTGGCCTTGACATCAAATTATTTTAAGCAGGTAATATGAAAAAAATAATTATAATTGTTGTTTACGAGTCGAGCTCCCTAACCATCTTGTCATGCTAGGCCTAATGTCAAAGACCAAGAGTGAAACATTAACTTTGATTGTAAAACTGTTAACAATCTGATGAAAACAACTAAAAATTAGGTGAATTAGAAAGAAAACTAAAATAAGGCCACAAAGTAAGAGTTCAAACAATTAAAATATCAATAAGAAATTTACAGACAAATAAAACATAAAGAAAAAAAGGACGGTCGATCAGAGAAATGTGACAGAAGAAAGTTACAAAAAAAATTATTTAAAGTATTGAGGACAAGACCAATGAAATCAAGAGATGTAAAGAGAGGTTACAACAACAAAAATTGAAAACGTTTGGAAACGCTGTAATGGCAAAACTCGCGAAGTAGAAAATAACATGATAAAATAAAGTATCTGGAAAACAACAAAATTGCCAAATACTGGTTGGATCTTTAGTCTACCCCTGTTATCACTACTGCTGCATCATCTGTTATCGAGAGGCCTTTTTAAACTACTTCAGCCATGAAATTATTTAGTTTAATGCCAAAATTTAGCTGGTCAGTTCTACATTGATCAGTAGAGAGACCAATGGAATGTGATGGGAAGATACCGTAGGAGTTGCACCAGACACAGTTAGTAATCATTTCCAGAGTGAATGGGTTGAACAGTGAGTGATAAATCATTCACCTTGCTCTTTTAAAAAGAATAGCTATGACAACATTAAGTAACTTTTTAGCTGGTAATTATAACAATTATCAAGTGCTGGTAGATGTTTCGTCTAACAGGTCTGGAGTTTCATGCCAAAAAGAAGTATCCAGAACAAATCTCCAGAACAGGATATGAAGGGAAGAAGAAATCTTAGCGAAATTTCTGGAAGTTTATTAAATGTTTCCCTTATTATTTTAATGGATGCTCTTTGTGAAATGTTGGATTTATTAAAATGTGATCTTTTTATAAGTGCCGTAATGTAGGTGGAAATGTTAATTAGACTAAAGCAAAATAGGGTACATCCTTAAAGGAAATTCTTTAGTTAATGATTGATCTAGAATTCATTAAGGTAACAGAAAA
The DNA here is from genome assembly GCA_011833715.1 of Carcinoscorpius rotundicauda. Taxonomy (NCBI): domain Eukaryota; kingdom Metazoa; phylum Arthropoda; class Merostomata; order Xiphosura; family Limulidae; genus Carcinoscorpius; species Carcinoscorpius rotundicauda. The sequence goes on from CM022391.1 coordinate 105,139,642, forward strand.
GCTACTAAAGGTACCATCTAGTAGTTATGGCAGTTTCAAATCCAACTGTATTGAAACATCATCGTCTCTCAAAAGATGATCGAGACATAATGGAATTAACAGAGAATGAAGAAAAGAAACCATAAAAATATGTTTCAAGTGAAAATTTAAAGGATATATTGCAGGGATATGTAAACTAAAACCAATGTGGCATAAGAATACTACAAACAGGGAAGTTTTCCAACTGTGGAAAATATGACAATTACAACTGATGTTGTATACCAGCAAATTGCTTAACGGCAAGTGAAAGCGAGTTCAACTTTTTCACTTCAGATGGATGAATCAACAAATGTCGCAAGTTACACGATGTTGCTTGTGCTTGTTCGCTGTATTCACAACGCTAGTTTTGAAGAAGATATGCCAATTTACAAATTTTTGTCTACTCAAACAACAGGCGAAGAAATATTTAAACTATTTGATTTATTTACTAAAGTACATGAGATCCAATGGCAACTTTGCTCAAGTTTTTGCACCTATAGGGCTACAGCTATGATAGTCAACCCGGTATGGCCAGGTGAATTAAGGCGTTTGACTCGTGATCTGAGGGTAGCGGGTTCGAATCCCAGTCGCACCAAACATGCCCTTTCAGCCGTGGGGATGTTATAATAGTATATCGGTCAATCCCACTATACGTTGGTAAAAGAGTTGGCGGTGAGTGGTAATGACTAGTTGCCTTCCCTGTAGTCTTACACTTCTAAATTAGGGACGGCTATAGCAGATAGCTCTCGTGCAGCTTTGTGCGAAATTCAAAACAAGCAAAAACAAACAAAGTTATGTTTGAAAAATTTTCAGTCATAGTAGCACGTATAAAAAAGAAAAACCCAAACATCGAGAATATCCACTGCTGTCTTCATCATCATGCACTTGCAATGAAACGAATACCAGAAAACGCAAAAAAAAGATATTAGGTGATGACATAAAAATAGGTAATTTTATAAAATCAAGAGCACTGAATGCAAGGATCTTCAGTTTAATCTGTGGGGATTTGGGATATAGGTTTTAGGAACTGTGTGAGGAGATAGGTTTCTTTTTATCTAAATGAAATGAATACTACAATGCAAGGTACCAGGGTAACTTACTTCAAAGCTCAAAGCGAAATAGAAGCGCTTCAGAGTGTGTGTGTGCGCGCGCGCTTTTCTTGTAGTAAAGCCACATGGAGCAAACTGCTGAGCCCACCAAGGAAAATCAAACCCCCTGATTTTAGTGTTGTAAATCTGTAAACTCCCTGCTAAACTAACGAGGGACGGAAGTGCTTCAACGTAAGCTAACTTTTGGGTGAACATATACTTATGGATGAACTTGATTGCTTCGAAAATCTCGTGATTTTTGTCCCTTTTTTTTTAATACACATAAATGAAATTTCCTTAAGTGAAAATACAAAAGTTTCAGTCTTGCAGCACATATCTGATTTGTGTACAACTGCTGGGGGGAGTACTTTCTTCCTCATTTAGAAAAATTATTGTGGATTCAAAATCCCTTTATTGACTTTGCGAATACCAACGGTTTGCTTTCGAAAGAGACAGAACAGCTTAGAGAAATTTCAACTGATTACACCCTGAAAACAAAATTTCAGCAGGAAGAAATTACACAATTTTGGATTTAAATAGCTATGGAATACCTTGGAATAAGCAACAGAGCTTTGAAACGTTTGATGCATTTTTCAACAACATATCTTTGTGAACAAACATTTAGAAACAGGCTAAATATTGAAGATGATTTGCTCTTATAGATAACAACCATAACTCCAAATATTGAACTAATTTGTGAACAAAAGCAAGGCCATCCGAGCCACTATTTAATACATAAGTACACTGCACTTTTACACTACAGAAATTTTTGAACAGCTAGAAGTAAACATTTTTCTTTAAATATTGACATTTTTAATAAATTTATATTCTAAATGTCTAAAGTAAACTATTGACCTATTGTTTCTATTTTTAGTGTATTTCTGTATTAATGCTCCACCATGTTTTTCTTTCTGATGTGAAGCTTTGGGTTTGGGAAACCTTGGTATACAGAATTCAGAAAGAGACAATATATATTGTTGGCTTGTTACAGTTAGTATAACTATAAACCTTAAAAGGTACGACTATGATTAACGCTTATTATGAAAAGTTATTATCATGAAAGTATAGGTATATTTGACCAGAAATATTTATAGATTTCAAACCGCGCAAACCGTACAACTTCAGTGGATTACAATTAGACTTTTGCCCGGCAGGGGCAGGTGGTTAAAGCGTTCGACTCGTAATGTAAGGGTTGTGGGTTTGAATCTCCGTCAAACTAAATGTGCCCACCCTTTCAGCCGTTGGGGCATTATAATGTGATGGTAAATACCAGTATTCGTTGGTAAAAGAGTAGCCCAAGCCTTCCCTCTAGTTTTACATTGCTAAATTATGGACGGCTAGCGCAGATAGACCTCGTGTAGCTTTACGCGAAATTCCAAAAAGAAATAAAACAATTATTTTAAATTTAATTTAAAACTTTTTCCAAATCAGTTATCATGGGTCTTTATGTATTCTACATAATGTTTTAGTGCGCATATACAACTATTTGTTTTGTTTGTTTGTTATTATGCACAAAGCTTCAGAATAGGTTTTTGTGTTGTTTCCTTCAAAGGTATCGAAACGTGGTTTCTAGCATTAGAAAAACCTTTATTTAAACAAACTATCATTTGATTTTATCTACTTTATTATCACAAGTGTTTAGGTTTAATTATTCTCAAATACTTAAAAGATAAGGACAAAGGCATTCAGGTTATGACATCAGTGCAAAAACAGTAACTTCTGCAATAATTTAACGACTGAGAAACAATTGGTCATTGCAAGAAAAACAACAAAAATACAACAGAACAAAAACAATGTACTTAGAACATGTAATTCATACACTAATAACTTGTCAGTTGTTTCAGAGGAGAAAAAATATCTGTTTGATATTTCATTATCACCGTTCACTGGCCAACTCTGCTCATTCGAAGAATGTTAAACCAGTAGACCCGACAGTGTATATTCGTGTGCCCAATGGACTTCTTGACTGGGGATTTAAAAATTAGGCTTAGAACTTCACTGGTATTTTAAAATATACATATTAAAAGTAGAAAAAACTTTCTTTTTTACTGTCTACTTTTATATGAAATTTGCTTATTGTGTCGAGAAGTTGGAGTTGCCAGTTTCTAAAATAGACTGTTTTATATCTTCCCCCCTCATGATTTCAAGTGAGATGTAGTTACATTGAGTAACAATTTGGGTGGCTAGATTCAATTGCATTGTAATGGTGTTCTTCAAATCTAGGTCAAAGCACAAATTGTCACATCATTATGACTATATATCATCATTATCTGCCACTCAATTCATAAAGGAACATAAGGCTGCAATCACTGCGGTTTCCGTAACAGGTTTTTTTAAGTGAGTAGGTTGTTAGCCCACTGCACCTAGCCGTCCCTAATTAATAGTGTAAGACTAGAGGGAAGTCAGCTAGTTATCACCACTCACCGCCAACTCTTGGGCTGCTCTTTTACCAACGAATAGTGAGATTGACCGTAACATTAAAACATCCCCACGGCTGGGAGGGCGAGCATGTTTAGCGCGACGCGGATGCGAACCCGCGCCCCTCAGATTACGAGTCGCATGCTTTAACGCGCTCGGCCATGCCGGGCCACATGACTATATATATGAACGTTAAACTAAATGTTCATATAAGTAGAACAGGAGAAGATGGTACAGAGGTTACATTAATCTGTTGGGAGGCTGGAAGGAAAGAACGAAAGTGAAGTGAGCTTGACAGAAAGTATATATATGAAGGATCTGTGTAGCCTAAAACAACTTAAATGTTGTATTACAATAAGGAGAACGATGAGGAGGTAACTAGAACAGGAGAATTCGTGGCAAACTCCTTAAGTATAAAGTAGTAAAAACCACATTGGAATAACTTTATTTGCACTATGTTATCTAAACTAAAAACAAATAATTAATGAACAATAACATAAACTGGTCGGTGCTGACAGCTTTTACTGAAGTTTGTCGGTTCTTCAGAATGAGGTTCTACACAACTATACTTGGAATGCGCACTGACAGAAGTGCTTAAATGGAACTTCGGAAATGTATTTAGAATGGCCTGTAAATAAATGGTTAACATCCATGAAACTAATCTGTGAGAAAGCGTTATTATAACATGTTTATTGTTGGCTATTCATGGTTCATATTTTGTACACGTTATAAAACTTAAGTACATTACTTCATTTTTATTTCAAATATATATGTTTAAGAATATGACACGAACATTAGTCTGTCGTTGTCTATGAATATGTAATTACTAATTACTAATCATGTTCTTAGAGAAGTTTGTATATTTTTACACTTAACGAGATAAAAACGTAAGATGATAAAACTTGGGGTCCCAAGTTACTTCAAAAAGTCCATCAAAGTTTGGTTTTTCACCGGCAGGTAGAGCTACGGTAAATCGTTGAAGTATAGATACGAAATACAGAAATATTTCAACTATGGCCAACTTCTCACCAGGACAGGAGCGTTTACCTTTAGAAAAACAGTAAACAAATATTGATACTTTTCCTGATACAAAAGTCATACATTTATAGCAAAATGAAAAAAGATGAAAATCAATATCAAATTAAATTCAGTTTCTTTGTTCCACAATATTGATGTAAGGTAAGGCATTCTACATTTTTGAATAAATACACAAAAGGAAAGACAGATGGTTACTAGTGCCAATGGTCAAATCTAGGGCTTCTCTTTTAATATACCTAAGTTCTTATGGTCAACCTTTTTGCATTGTGAATTAGATTCATCATGGTTTATTTTCAGTTTTAATGAAGTACTTTCGATTTTTAGCTTTTATTCATGGGCCAATCAAGTACTATTATGCACATAGACAAGAATGTAACAAGTGCTGGCTTTAGAGGCCAGCTTCTATTTGTTCTATTATTTTAACATTAAAGATAGCTTAGAATGAAAATTCTGGAAGAAACAAATCGTACATATTAATCTTTCTTTTAAGATGTTTAGCGTGTCGCTGGTGAAAGAACTCGAATATATCTTTTAATCAAATTAAAGAAAAATAAAGATTTATTTGGATATATTTATGTAATTTTAACATTTGATTTGAAAAGTTTTAAAATTATACTAATCTTCATCCTAGACAACTCTTTCATTCTATAATGGTCATTATTTTATGAATTATACTTGATCTTTCTTACCATTTAATCAGTGATGACGAAAAAACCCACTTGTAAAGAAAAATATATATATGTATAAACGGCTGGTTTGGGTTGACATGGATAATTTAGAGCAAAGAAAAAGAAAAAAACGTATGTGTGTTTGCTTCTTTTTCTTTGTTATTCTCAATTAGTTTCTTCTTTACAAAATAGTTGTTACACAACTTTCCATTAAACAATCAATTTTCGACTTCATCAAACAACATCAAAATGTAGTTCTGATACATTCACTTCGGATGTGATTTCATGTTAATTGTTTTTGTCAGTGGGAAACATCACTTTAATATTACTGTATTCTACTCTATACTTGTATTTATTTTCAAAATGAGGCATTATTGTACTTTTTCTTCAAATTATATCCAAGTTAAGTTACAATGACGTGTGGGTGTTTTCTTATAGCAAAGCGACAGGAACGATCCTACTTACTAAGTAGAGGTTTAAATGACATATTTTTTATTTAAACTGTCCTTAAGAAAACATTGAAGTAACTCCATCTATGTCACATTGAATACTGTTATTTTTTGTTTGTTTGTTTATTTTTTGAATTTCAATTATCGCTACATGAAGTCTATCTGCGCTAGCCGCCCCTAATTTAAAATTGTTAAACTAGAGGGAAGGCATCTAGTCATCACCACCCACTGTTAATTCTTGGATTACTCTTTTACCAACGAATTATGGGATTGACCGTAACATTGTACTGCTCCCACGACTGAATGGGTTAGAATGTTTGGTGTAAATGACGGGGATTCGAAACCGCGACTCTCGGATTATGAGTCGAGTGCCTTGTACATCTGGTCATGACTGGCCACGGACATCTATAAGAACATTTATATTCTCAAACTTCTTAAAAGAAAGATGTGTTTATGTAGTAAGTAAATCAATAAAAAACAGTTAGTAAAATATCTGACTGATCTTACCGACACAGAATGGAATGAAATATTCTGATTTCACGAAAGTAGTGCCATCTTGACTGAGGAAATGTTCTGGAAAGAATTCATTGGGCTTCTTCCAGTATAGGGGGTCGTTATGGACAGCCCATATGTTGTTTATGACAACTGTTTCTTTTGGAATGCTGTAGCCTTGAATAGTTGAATCTTCATTTGTACTTGAAAATGCAACCAATTTTTTTTTCACTCAGAGTATGTTATTGTTTATAAGAGTTACGTATATTTTTTTAAAAAATATATTTATTTATGTATCTGCTTATTATATATTTCATTTGATAAAACATTTGTCTTCGAAGGAATGGTATACTTATAGGTACAGAAGTTATAATGGAAGGTATTTCATAGTTATGAAGAGAATATCTTAGGAACTGGAAATTTACAAAATGGAGAAATGAGGTAAAACATTTAAGGTTCAATACAAATAATAACAGACGTTATAAATTATAATTCTCACGTTCTACTACAGTAACTACTTCAAGATAAAATAATATTTGTGCAGAAAATATGTTCACTTTTCATTTTATTCTATCTTAAAATTTAGGTTTTATCTAATTTAGCCTCTCAGTACTCCAGCGGTGTGTCTATAGACTTACAACGCTAGAAACCGGGGATGATACACTTGATGGGCAGAACGCAAGTAGGCCATTGTGTAGCTTTGTACTTAATTCAAATTAAACAAATTAAAAAACAAATCATAAAAGTAAACTATTTATGTTAATATTTCAAATTAAAATACACTAATTTCCTTACAACTAAAACGAATAGTCATCGTATCCTGGGTAAACTTAACTAAAATCCCGATGAGTTGCTTGAACTTGATCTGTCCATTCCAATTATGAATAGAGTGAATTATTTTTTTAAAATGAGCCTTAGCTGTACCATTAAAGTGATGTCTAGTAGCTTTATATTTAGGTAATTTAGAATTACTAAACAATATTTTTCTATTTCTACGATGACATTGAGTTGAGTGTAGCTTCGTGCTAAGTGTGACTGTACGGTAAATTAAAGGGTTCATTATTCATTACCAGTTGAAACAAACACATGCTCTGTGCTCTTGGGTCAAGAATGCGCTGTAAGTAATGTTTGTTTGTTTGTTTTAGAATTTCGCACAAAGCTACTCGAGGGCTATCTGTGCTAGCCTTAACGCGCTTGGCCATGCCGGGACCTGAAAGTAATGGTTAAATCTCACTATTCAGTTAGACAAGAGTAGCCATAATACTAGAAGTGGATACTATTGGCTACCTTCCTTATTTCTGGACTACCAGTTCCAAATAAGGCATGATTGTACGTGGATAGTTCTTTTGTAGTTTTCCATGAAATTTTGAAAAATAACGTACAATCCTGTAGGCCATTCTTTCCTGCCTTCCATATCATAAAAAAAGCAAGCTATAAAACAGATAAATGTTAAATGTTTTATATTATAAATTCATTTTGATGAATAAAACATAGGAAATGCACTTTAAAATTTTGTAATGTAAGACACTTCTGTTTTTGAATTTCGCACAAAGCTACTCGAGGGCTATCAGTGCTAGCCGTCCCAAATTTAGCAGTGGAAGACTAGAGGGAAGGCAACTAGCTAGTCATCACCACCCACCGCCAACTCTTGGGCTACTCTTTTACCAACGAATATTGAGATTAACCGTCACATTATAATGCCCCCACGGCTCAAAGGGCGAGCATTTTTGGTGTGACGTGGATTCGAATCTTCGACACTCGGATTACGCTTAATATTACGCCTACTTCTTTACACAGGAGCCATATTGTTTTGTTTGCTGCACACCATAACCACATGGAGCTATACGCTCACTAGGTTCGCCGCGAAGGATCGATCCTTCTAAATCCACTAAATTTCAGTTTTGCATGTTTGTAAATGTACCACTATCTCAACGGGCGATAGAAACATTGGTCAAAATATAGTATAAGTAATTTCAGTGTTAGTTATGATTTCATAAAATATTCCAGAAGGAGTTTATTTTCTGACATCTTTAAGATAAATAGACCCCCATTATGTAATAGGTTTGTTGAAAGTTTAATTTTAAACTTTACCACTCTTCAGGTTTTCAACTATTACAAAAAGGTTTCTAAAGATTTAAGGAATAGCGAATGTAATGCCCTATAGTATCGTAATATTGAACCATCTATTCTTCTTAATAAACCAAAATAAAAACATTTACTAAACGTTACATTATTTATCAAAAAAGGAAAGCTTCATTAGTGCATTTATCAATTGGTGAAATTGTAGGCAAACTGTTCTCTTATATTACACTATATATTTTTATCTTTAAATAAACCACTTTTTTCTTATTTAATTGAAATACCTTGCATGTTTTGCGCACTGATTTTTGATATTGGTTTGCAAGATCCTCGCATCTTGATGGAGAAATTAACAGGACACAGTGGTTGAGAAACATCGCTTTACACACAAAGGAACAGATGCTGTTTGTAAAACTATTCATAATTGATGTACAGTACAATGCAGTATTATTACTGTAGGATTTTATTCCAATATTTCAAAGCTTAAGCAATGATTCCTTGTTTCGTATCACTAATAATTTCTAATGCAATGTTATTGGATGGAAAAAACATTATTTTAGGATAACGAAAAACCTACTATCTTAACAGACTGAGAGGGGCTATAGTCTGCCATCTTTGAACTTCATAAAGAACAGCCTGAGTGTAGTGAAAGTGTACATTGTCATCCCAGGATGGTAACCTTTCTCTACCAATAACACTGTCAATCTCTTTTTGAACTCGTTTCTGAACATCTGGGTATGCAGCCATAGTTAGGAGACACCATTCTATTGTTGTCCGCACAGTTCCACTGGCTCCAAGAAACCAGACATGGACATTTCCGCGCAACATGTCATCTGAAACATATTGAGGTGTGTCACATGTTAGTATGCATATTGAGTGTACCATATTTAATTTAAGAGTTTTTCTTTTCCAGCTAATTTGTCAATAATACATTAAAAGGAAGGCAGTTGATCAACATCACCTAAAGCCTACTCTTTATATCTTCTCCATGGTTAAAATGACAAGTATGTTCGGTGAAGATGCTAGAACTTCTGACCAGCAGATCAGGCCATGTTAAATGTCACTCAACGAATTGATAAGTGGCAGTGATTACATTTCATTTATCTATAAGTGAGCTATTTCCCTGTAAAATAAAGTTTTCTATTCTACTTTATGCTCTGATGTGAACAAAGTTATACCTGTCTGTGAAAAATAGCTGGCTAATTATCTCTTATAATTTTTCATTATCTGAAAAAGGCAATGTATTACTTACTTTGCAATGATGTTGTACTTGCTTGGGAAAGATGACGATTTTTGTTGTGTTTTGTGCACAACTTCGTATATTTCTGAAAGAAATAACGTGTCATTTATGATAGGAAGAAGTTGTACCTACTTGAGTGAGATAATGTGTTATTTATCCTCTGCCGTAAAGTTGTAATTGCTTACGATAGATAGGATGCTACTTGTACTGCGAAGAAGTTGAACTTGCCTGTGAAAGATGAGTTGTTTATTTTTTTCCGGTCTTTCATTTCCACCAAAAAGGAGCTGATGTAATCCTGGACATTGTTTTCATCTAACCTCTTCTTGTGGTTATTGATTTCTTCACTGAAGGAATTTTTATTTTTATATGAGTTATTCAATATACCCTCACTTCTTTATATTCCTTTTCTAAAAATCCACAAAAACACTTTCGATCATGTACGGCAAGAAATACCAAAAGAATTGACTTAAATTTCCTGTTTGAAGAAAAAGGTACAATACAAGAACAACATGCCTTAAGATTTACTGGTCAAATAACAATCAGTCAACGAAACCAACAAATGTCAAGTATGTAACTGTGGACACCAAATAAAATACAGTGTACAATACACTAGAAACATTCACCAAAGAGTATCAATAAATCCAAAAAGCTTAAAGAAATATATATTAATAAATTTCAGTACCAACTATTACCAACAACACTAATTATTCTATCAGTATACACATACACAAATTAAACATAGAATTTATTTTTAATTTAACTCGGTCAGTGGAATGTCTTGAAAATAATTGAGAAAAAACCTAGGAAGTTTTTCATTTTAAAATGTACTTAGCAGTGAATTATCCATTTAATGACCTAACCACGTTAATAAAATAGTTCTTTGACAGCAAAATATAAAAATTTCTAAATTATCATGACGTTAAACATACTATGCATGCAACAAACGACACAGTGCTTCAACATGTTATTTCCTAAAACATGATACAGCGCACATTTATAACAATAAGTATTTAACTTGAATATAAAAATTACTTACCGAATGAATGTCAGTAATTGTACTGTCGATTTTTTATATCTTGTGTTTATAGCGGACAGAAACGGTTTCATCCACGGAAGAAAAGTGTTCAGGTCAAACCATTGGATGTACTCTATAAATTCACTGAGTCTTTTATCTAAGTATTTTCGTTGTGGGTCATCATACTCAAATCTCCGACCAAAAACAAATGCAGAAATGACGTTAGATATGCTTGGAACTAACATTTCTCGTATGTCACAAACAGCACCATTCAGAGAGGCAAGATAATCCAAAATAATATTGATCTCCTCCTATACTCCAAAGGGGTAATAAAAATAGATTTCATAAATCGATTTACTCATGAGCGAAGTTTAGATATGAAATTCTGTTGTACATTATACTTTCAATTTAGAAAATTAACATTTACACACTAACAATTTAAAACGTGTCATATACTGATTTTAGTTTACTTCAGCGCCTATTATGTAGCAGAACATAATATTACGACATGGGAAAGGTTGAGAAGAAATCAGTGAATACAGGTGTATATACTGTAGTGTACCAAGGATAACAACTTCAATCGATATCTTTGAAGTACTGAATATTCTTTGAATATCATTTGAAAACTAACGTGAACGTGTAATTCTGCTTTGAATGTTTTTTATGACTTCATCTGAAACTTGAAATTACTATTAGACTTGTACATTTGTTATTAAACACAAAGCTGTAAAATGTGCTAACCTGCTCTGTATCATGTGACTCGTTCGGTTTCAGGTAGACAGAAATATTTAAGGTTATAAGCAAGCATTTTCGAATGGGTCTATTTTATTACTGTAGTTTTAATCTTCGAACTCTCAACAGTCAGTTATGGAAACAATATATTTTTCATTCTATTGTTATAAATATTAGATTTCTAATTTACTTTTAAGTTCAACAAATTATGTGAAAAAAGCACGGGTTTAACTTTTACGTATTTTTAACATAACATATCAAAAACACATTTTATTTCAATAACTTTAAATATTTCACAGATTTTAATAAAATTATTAACCTTGATGTAATCTTCCATTTTTGTTTTACCATAGCCGTGATTGCGTAAGATATGAACAGAAAATCGTCGTTGTTCTTTCCACCAATTTCCATTCACTGATAGAAAACCTGGAAAAAATGGAATAAACTATTACACAGCTCACAAACATTTATTAATTTGTGTAATTAAATAATATATAGCCTATTTACCCTATTGTAAACATTTTTCGCAGCAATAAACCGGGTTTGTCCTCAGAATAGACTTTCATTTTGTTATTATAATGAACTCAGTTTCAGTGAGACAAAGAACTGGTTGTTACAGAAGCTTTTTGCATAATCACGATAAAGAACTGATTGTTACATAGCATCTAAGTTTTTAGTGTAATCATGATAAAGAATAAAGTCGTAACTAATACATTGCATCTTAATTTGATAAAGGAATTCAAGCTTGGTGTTAAAAGTAACTGCAAACTGTATGATATTTACAACTGTTTAAATACTTTAGATCATAAAGTTTTAAAAGTAACGTTAAACTAATACAGTTATTCATTACTTATATTTTCTGGCAGTCCTTGAATCTGTATATTTGGTGGACGATCTAGAAAAGCATCTTTGCTCATAGCTTCCTTAATAGCCAGAAAATCACAAAGGATGACGACATTTAGACTTCCCACACGGAGGCTAAAATCGAACGCAGAAAATATATTAAAACAATAAATTCAGCTGTGGAGATACATTGTCGAATAATGTAAGTTTTGTAAGATTTTAAAGGATTTAATAATTACATCGAGGTAGCACACTGCCAGTTAAAGGATAAGATATCTTGATGAGCGAATTTTGTAGTTAAACTTGCGAAGCTTTGTTTGTTTGTTTTGGAAATTCGCACAAAGCTACTCGAGGGCTATCTGTGCTAGCCGTCCCTAATTTTGCAGTGTAAGACTAGAGGGAAGGCAGCTAGTCATCACCACCCACCGCCAACTCTTGGGCTACTCTTTTACCAACGAATAGTGGGATTGACCGTCACATTATACACCCCCACGGCTGGGAGGGCGAGCATGTTTAGCGCGACGCGGGCGCGAACCCGCGACCCTCGGATTACGAGTGCACGCCTTAACCCGCTCGGCCATGAACTTGCGAAGCAATAAAGAGTGTATAACTTGTACATTTATTGAATATCTTTTATAGAACTCATCCATCTGTTAACAACACAGACTGTAGTTGTCTTTTTTATGGCATTAATTACATTCTTACTGTATCAGAAATTAATTTTATCGACAACACAGAAAATTGCTGCAAACTTGGTGGATCTTGAAGTGTTGAGGAATGTGTTTCAAATACACGCACGTGTAGATGAGCATGATGCATTCTTTTTATTATTTGACATATATTTTAAAATTTTCAATCATTTTATAACTGAAGTGAAATTCTTAGTAATTTACTATACGTAAGGCCAGAGATACAACTCACTACGTTTCCTGCAACTGCTTTCTCGAATATTTTGTTTAATGCTTTGAAAAGGAAATAAATCTCAATCTTAATTGACCTTCACTTAAACTAATTAAGGTTGTGTTTTGTAGAACCTTTTGACACTGTCTGTTTCAGTTTAAAGTAAAAGAAAGTATGAATAATTAATTAATTACTTTTTTTAATTGATAGACTACTTATGGCAAAACTGATCTGCCAAAATTAGGCCTGAGAATCTCATATCAAATAAACTAAAGGCAAATTAAATATTTTATTACATTAAATTAATAAATAAAACGTTTAAATCACAAAGTTTTTAACACGTAACATTTTCCGCACTCGGGGGCCCCAGTGGCTCAGCCGTATGTTTGCAGACTTATAACGCTAAAATCCGGGTTTCGATACCCGTGGTTGGCAGAGCACAGATAGCCCATTGTGCAGCTTTGTGCTTAATTCTAAAAACAACAACAACATCCTTTATTATAATTAATCATAACAAGCTTTTTGTTAATCAAGACTTTTTGAGTGATTAGTAAATACCCTTAATCAAGTCTTAATAATCAAACTTTTAATTTTATTTTGAATTGTTCAAGTAAAAAATATACAAAATACTACCTGAACACTTTTCCATATTTCTTACTGAGATCTATTAAATCTAGAAAAGGTTTTTTGCTGAAGAAAGGAAGATATCCGACGACAGGAAGACCGAAAGGACCTGGTGGAAAGTTCTTTGGTCGTCTTAAGAACCATCGAAGGATACAAAAAATACAAGCTGCTGAAAGAACTGTTATTGCAAATGTAGAGCTCAGGAACGTTTCAGTTAAGACGTCTGTTCTCATCTTAGATGTAGGATATTGGTTGGAAACGGAAAACCAAACATGAGCACATTCAACTCTTTTTATACTGTAGCAAAGTCTGCGTAATGATCTTTACTCTGATCTCACGTATCTAAAATAAACAAAACTTTTCTTACTAAAACGTTTATCATCTCTGTTTAGTAATTTAATCTGGGTAGAAACAGTATATTAAAATAAATTTCGAAAGTTTTATGAGGAGAGTAAAGTACGGTTTAGAAGATTTTATGTTTATGTTTCAGGAGAAAACATACCTATTGATGTTATATATGCAAACTAATGACTGAAAGGTGGTTGCTTACTACACACTTATTGATATTATATATGTCAACTAATGACTCAGAGGTGGTTCCATATTACATACTTATTGATATTATATATGTCAACTAATGACTGTAGGGTGGTTCCACACTACATAATTATTGATGTTATATATGCAAACTAATGACTGAAAGGTGGTTGCTTACTACACACTTATTGATATTATATATGTCAACTAATGACTCAAAGGTGGTTCCATATTACATACTTATTGATATTATATATGTCAACTAATGACTGTAGGGTGGTTCCACACTACATACTTATTGATATTATATGTGTCAACTAATGACTGAATGGTTGTTGTATACTACATATTTGTTGATATTATATATGTGAACTCATGACTGAATGATTGTTGTATACTACATACTTGTTGATATTATATTTGCCAACTAATGTCTGAATGATTGTTGTATACTACATACTTGTTGATATTATATATGTGAACTCATGACTGAATGATTGTTGTATACTACATACTTGTTGATATTATATTTGCCAACTAATGTCTGAATGATTGTTGTATACTACATACTTGTTGATATTATATATGTGAACTAATGTCTGAATGATTGTTGTATACTACATACTTGTTGATATTATATATGTGAACTAATGTCTGAATGATTGTTGTATACTACATACTTGTTGATATTATATATGTGAACTCATGACTGAATGATTGTTGTATACTACATGCTTATTGATATTATATATGTAAGCAAATGACTGAATGATAGTTGTATACTGCATAGTGTGAGAGCACAGTTATAATAACAACATTTGTACTGAGAAAGAAGTGTAAAGTTAACTGTGGTATTTTTGTTGTTGTTGAACTTCGTGCAAAGATAGTCAAGAGATATTTGTTTTATCCGTTGCGATGAATTTCATATTATGTATTCATATTAATATCAATATTTGTTTCAGTTAAATATATATTTTAAAATGTACATAATTTGTAATGTTAAATGTATATTGCAAAATTTCCGCCTATTGAATACATTTTTAGAAGGTTCTTGAGTGTAAAAATCAGTATTGTATGTATTAAAATTCAATATTTTTGCCTTAGCTGAAATTTCTAGAAACTCTCGTCTATAGGTAATAACACTGACCGACACAACGTGTTAAGGGACAGCATATATTATTGGTTTGCTATTGTTAGTAAACTAAAAACTGTGTTTCGCACTTGTTAATTAGGAAACTTCAGATATTGAGCAGAAATGCTTGTAGCTTTCAAACATTACAAATCGCTCAACTTTGGTGGATTAATATTGGACGTTAGTATTTTTATGAAGACGTTATATGCCTTAAGTGGTGTAAAAACTCACGTGTGATCAGCGAAAAGCTAACTTTCTCCCTGTTAAATGACTTGTACCTGTATTAACTCAAAATTAATTGGCTCGTTGTGGTCCATCGATAGCTATCAACGGCGTTCCGGATCGGATAGAAGTCACAATATTGTTTGTAAGTTTGTTAACCTCATGTATATAAGACAGTATTTATAATAACCATTATTATAGGTTGTGCTATTGTCCATATATTAAAATATATTAAGGAAAAGCTTTGGCAAATATGATAAATACATTTGATGCAAATCTACATTCAATTAACTTGTAACTTTAAATTATATTAATTAAGTTTCAGGCTATTTGATCTTATAATGCGTAACAAAATGAACTGGAGACTCGATGGAAATAAATCATAATCTATAGTTTAAAAGTGATAGACTAGAGGGCTGACAACTGTTGAACATAACCCACAACCAACTTTTGAGCTATTTTAATCGAACAGTGGTATTGATCTTCACATTACAATTCCTTTCAGCTGAAGTAGCGAGCATTTTTGATAGCGGTATTTAAACACGCGAACCAAATATTTTGTTCTAGGCGCATTAACCAGCAGGTTACTCAAGGTTCACTGGTGCACATTAAGAAGGGTCACTTCGTTATTTAAAAGTGGCTGCAACTTCTAATACAATGTATGGTGAATCTATTGATGTAAATAACAATTCGCAACAAGAAATATAGCCTAAATAGATACACATTTGTTTAGACATATCATCGATTTTATGTTATACATACATATTTTACACTATACATTACACCAGAGCTATTTTTTGTTAGCCGTCCCTAATTTAACAGTAAAAGTCTAGAGAGAAGGCCTCTAGTCATCGTAACAATCTTTCAACATGTGGGCTACTCTTTTACTGGCCAATAATGGGATTGAACATCATATAATAACGCCCCCACGGATGGAAGGGCGAGAATGATTTGTGAGACGGGGATTCAAATCCATGACTCTTAGATTAGATTGTCCACAAGGACAAGCTGAATTTTTTATTGTATATTAAAGAATAATATTGCAGTATCGAAGTTAAGAAAGTAGCTTTCTGAAATAAAATAAATTTCCATTTACAGTAAAGAAATGAAGCAAATAAGCTTCTTACCTTGAAAGTGCAAATTAGGGTTAAAGCAAAATAAAAAAAATGTATGTTGAAACCTTCTTCTTAAAACGATATTGTAAACTGAGGAAATAGGTACTCAACTTTTAATAGTGACCAGATGGCAATAAACTCTGAAAAAGAAACGTAACTCAACAAATGTCAACACAATTTTGCTTTCTCAAAAATTAGCTCGTACCCGTCTAATGCATCATCTGCACGCTAAGTTGTACTTCCTTGACGTTAAATGAGACTTTTATGGTTAACAACGATTGCGATACTGAAACAAAGGTCTACCTGAACAAAAATGGTGGTGTATAGACCAGAAGCACACCTAAAGCAGAATTGTTATTTTGTTCACATCAGAATAAGTAATGATATTTAGGATTTTGATATAATGTTTACCTTTTTTATTGATTTCTTGTAGGGCATAACTAGGGATGAGAAATGTGTGAGACTTGATACTTGACTGATTGTAACATAAGTTATAATCATTAGCAATGGATATCTAAAGTCTTAAATTATTCTAGTTGCTGGCAATTGAAATATTTAGTGGTTTATGAGTAAATAGCTATACCACAGTTTAATTATCTCTTTTATCACTTGTTGGAAGATGAATTGAAATTAAATTCATATACCGTTGCAGTCCATATATTCCATTTCAGAAATACAGATCAGGTAAACACTTTTATCACATTGGTTCCTCAACCTAAAAATATTTTCTTTCTTGAAAAATTAAGAAGCTAAATTAGAATTAATTACGTTTGTTGTGAAATTTTGTATATTACATTGAAAATCATATAATAACTTATTCAAGCTTATTGTAATTTCACAAGCCTTTCTCATTCCTTCATACAGAATATAATTTTTGTCTCCTAATCAAGATGGTGTACGTTATCAATAAACCTTACAATAGTTTCCACGATTTAAAATTTGAGTGAATACATTTAGTGATATTCTACAGTATAATGACATTTCTAAATAATATGACTAAACTTTACACACGAGAGAATTCGTAATATAGTACATATAGTTTGTCATGTTAGGACTGTAATTAAATTCTTTGGGACGCCTTAGTTTTTCACTTTATTATTATTGATGTCATTTCAAAATCCATTTTGATACAGGACTATTACAAAGTAGCTTTTCCATTATGTCTTTTGCAGATTCCATTGATTTGCTGTTCAACAAAAACATTTTAGGTAACTTCAATTATTTTGAGATAAAAATCGTATTACTGTTGTGTTACGTTCTATGTGTTCTAATATAAGTACAGTGTTCCCTCACCATTTCGCGGGCTCGGTCGACTCCCAATTATATATATATATATATATATATATAAAATAATAAACATTAAATCAAAAATATAGCATCAAATACCATTAAAATATTAAAAATAAATATAATTAATAGTGTAAAGAAAAAAACAGGTATATTTTAGATATAAACATATATTTGAGTTTATAACAGCGTAAAAATGGAAACAGAACCAACTGGAAAGGCTATAGATTGACGCATTGTGCGTCTGCGAAGGCTACGCGAGATCAGCTTCATGGCTTAGCGATGTGCAAGACGGGCTATGATTGGTGCAGAAATGAAAGACGGCCAATGACAGCTACCCATTTTGATTGCCTGTGATTGGTGCTGACAATATTCATGTTTGGCCTGTGATTGGTGATTTCATCCACGGCAGCATCTATCCTTGTGAAATCTCGCGGGCTCTGGTTCCTGCGTATCGAAGTATAAGACGGACTGTGAAAGGTGCAGAGGTTAGAGACGGCCAATGACAGGTACCCATTTTGATATCTGGCTTATGATTGGTGCTTTCAATATTCATATCTGGCCTGTGATTAGTGCTTTCAAACACACTAGCACCTTCATTGGTGAACCTCTCAGTCTGTTTGAAACAACGTGCTACGTGGTTTAGATCGTTTTACGCTGTGTCTTGTGATTTTTTCGTGTGTGATTTTGAACTTTTGTGTGTGTTTAAAGCCCCTGCAATGGCTCCCAAACGTGCTAATACTTCTAAGGATGCTTCTACGCCTAAACGGTCACGGAAAGTGATGACCATCGCCGAAAAGGTGAAGATATTAGATATGGTAAAAGAAGGAAACTCTTATGCGTCCATAGCCCGCCATTACGGAGTGAACTAATCCACCATTCGCTACACCAAGAAGGACGAAGTTAATATTAGGAAGACTGCTGCTATTACTTTTAATACAACGGCTAAGAGGGTTGTAACATCTCGTAATAAGAGTATCGTTCGAATGGAAGCTGCTTTGGCCATATGGATAGCTGATTGCCATAAGAAAGGTGTTCCCTTAGGTGTTCTTAAGATGTTGTATGATAATTTCGCGGAAAAGGATGAAGATGAAGAAGACGTAGATGAACTGATTGACTTAGAATCCAAACCATTCGCCGACCAAGACTTAGAAGAACTGACGAAGTCTGCTGCCGAGGAAGACGACGAAGAGGAAACACCGAAAGAAGCCGAGGAAACAATCGAGCAAAGTGAATGGTCGTTAGAGCGGTTAGGTAAACTAATGAAACTAATTAACGAAGTGAAGGAGTGCTCACAGGAATGGGACAACGATATGGTTCGATCAATACAATTTTGCAATAAAATAGAAGAACTGATGACTCCTTATCAAATGATTTTCGATAGGCTAAAGAGGCAGAGAAAACAACTGTCAATAACAATGTTTTTCCAGCCGAGCAAGAAAGAAAGGGTACCGGTAGCAAGTACTGTTCCTGAAGTTGTAACGACCGACGATTCACCTTCCACAGAAGAAGAAGTGGTGTCCCCCGAAAAGACACCACCTGCTGAAGATATGTAATTTTTAATTTTTAGGCTTAATATCTTAATAACTGTTCTTATTATTTCAGCAATAATGAACAGTATTGTAATGGGAGGGTAAATAGTTGTACAGGGAGGGTTTTAAAAGTCTAAATACACATAAATATATACGTAAAAATCGGCGATCTCACTTCGCGGAAAATCTCCTTTCGCGGGGGGTTTTGGAACACATCTACCGCGATACACGAGGGAACACTGTATTACTGATGTGTTACGTTCTATGTGTTCTAATATAAGTATTACTGATGTGTTACGTTCCATGTATTCTAATATAGGTTTCTATAATTAAACTTTATTTAAATAATTTTCATTTAATAAATTAAGTAAAACATAAAATTCTTGTCTTCTATGATAACTCTTAGAAAATTTTATTGGAGAAAAGATTAAAACTATTTAGTAACAGATCGCTCTGTTTACATCGACCTTGTCGTATTAGTGAAGTAATTACAAATACACTATTGTAACTTTGAATGTACTGGTTTTATCTTCATAAAATTGTGCAAGTTTTCAGAAAACATGCCAGGTCATATAAACACAGAAACAAAAGCTGATTTTTTGATAAAACATATGAAATTACATACTATTACAGAGTGAGTTCTAGTGAAACACAGTTTTAAAGTAAGAATACAAATAGTTTTGCTTATTTCATATTTCATTTGAATCACTTCTAGAACTTTTTAAATGGGAACATGTTATACCTTATCTCTTATTTTCCATTCCCCAAAAGTAACTACAGATATATCAATAACTAACTGTAGATATATCACCAACTAACTGTAGATATACCACTAACTAACTGTAGATATACCACCAACTAACTGTAGATATATCACCAACTAACTGTAGATATATCACTAACTAACTGCAGCTATATCACTAACTAACTGTAGCTATATCACCAACTAACTGTAGATATATCACTAACTAACTGTAGCTATATCACCAACTAAATGTAGCTATATCACCAAGTAACTGTAGCTATATCACCAACTAACTGTAGATATATCACTGACTAACTGTAAATATATCACTAACTAACTGTAGCTATATCACTAACTAACTGTAGATATACCACCAACTAACTCTAGATATATCACCAACTAACTGTAGATATATCACTAACTAACTGTAGCTATATCACCAACTAACTGTAGATATGTCACTAAAGTAAAATGAAAAGTTTAAAAAAAATTAAATGAGTGATATCGTTTTTTTTTACTCTTTGCGTTCATTTTAACGCTTCCAAGATCTGTTTTCCTTTAATTATATGGTATACTGCTTTTTACCAACAGAGTTGTAATAATCATATTATCAAAAGTAATAAATCGCGGAGGGTTACGTTAGTTATTTCTAATGTTAAAAATGTATGACGAAATATAAAATAAATATAATTAAGTCCCCGTTTTACTTTCCAGAAGTTTCGTGAAGTTCGGCTGAAAAGTTTCTAATTCTTACATTTTGCTTACATTATTAAAAATTCTTAAGAACAAACAGGCAACAAAAAACGATTTATGGTATACATTTGACACCCAAACTTCTTCATATATTAGCAAAATATCGAAACTGTTCTTTACTGAGTATCATAAATGTTTGTGTCCAAAAGTTTGTTTCTTTGTTTTTGAATTTCGCGCCAAGCTGCACGAAGTCTATCTGCGCTAGCCGTCCCTAATTTAGCAGTATGATTACAGGACAGGCAGGTAGTCATCGCCACCCACTGCAAATTCTTGGGCTACTCTTTAACCAACGAATAGTGAGATTGACTGTAACATTGTAACGCCCCCACGGCTGAAAGGGCGACCATGTTTGGTGCAATGAGGACTCGAACCCTCGGCTCTCAGATTAAAAGTTGAACAAATTAACTCACCTGGCCATGCCGGACTTATATCCAAAAGTAATTCGCTCTCAATGGCACAACGGTATGTCTGTGGACTTATATCACTAAAAATCGGATTTCGATACCAGTGGTGTACAGAGCACAGAGAGCTTATTGTGTAGTTTTGTGCTCAATTCTAAAAACCAAAAACCGAAAGTAATTAAAGTAGTTTAAACACGTAATTTAGAAAACATTAAAGAAATAAGCCACTACAATGTATTTGGCTTTCACGTAAGCTACGGTAAGGTTGAATAAATTCCATTGGGAGTTAGGGATAACAGTACAAAGATTTTACTGAAAGAAATAATTATTGAAGAGATTCTAAAATATGGAAATCGAAATAATTATGCAGAAAAGAACCTGCTCTTTTTTAATTTGTTATAAATGTATCCATTACTGAACCTAAGTTTAATAACAAAATAATCTCGAAAGCTGTTGTTTGTTATCTGTACTCTGCCTAATACGGGTATTGGAACCCGGTATGAAATGGTATAAGTCTATAGAGATAACACTGAGTCACTGGGGAGAGTCTTAGTAAAATTATATGTTGTAACTATATTTAGTTTCAATTTAAAACTGGTTGGAGATTACAACGACGATTTTTGAAATTAGAAAATTCTGAAGTGAACTTGAAGCGTAGTCGTGCCACCAGACAGAAGGCTGAAGATTGAACATTTCTTGACATTTCCTCTTGATATCAGAAAGTAAAAACTAATAAGTATAAAATGTTGAACAAAATATACCAAGTTTTAAACCTACTTTACTGACATACATTACTAATGAAAGTGGTTATTTAAATTTGAATGTAGCATTAAAAAGAGTTAAGTCCATATTGCAATGGTTAATGATAAAAAATAAAACAACTTGGATTAGTGGTAAGTGTGACATTAACCCTTAAAAATATATCCAAATTTAATCATTTTATGAAAAGGATGCAAGCTACTTTTGATATTTCCCGTTTGTACAGGTTTTCACCACATGCAGTTTCTGGCTTAGACAGGTTTTACTGTATATATGCATTGTGATGATGATAATGTTATTATAGTTAACGATAATAAGTACAAACTATAGATTTATTGAATTAAGTTTATGTTTTCCATGTTATATAGTTCGCATCTATCTTCCTGTTACACCGATTGTTCAGAGGTCGTACAGATACACAAATCGTTTTTAAGTAAATATCACTTATTACAACATTAATTTAATAGATGTATGTAGCTGCTTGAAACCGTTTGTGTTTCAACCTTCTGGAGTAATTTCAAACTAATTTCGAACGATGATATAGAGACGTCTCCAAGTTAGTATGAGTTGATAAGATTTTCTCCCTTGAAAATATTTTCTTTGAAGGGCCATGATTATGTAACAAGGAATTGTGGTATACAAACCACATTAGAGTCTTTTCTTGATCTTGCTTTCATCTGACAAAGATACATGAAGCTACATTTAAAGTGAGCACTAAATGAAATGCCACCCAGCAACATTTAAGCGCCAGCCAGAAATACACAGGTAATTCTGAAGAATGTAAGATCTGTATATTTTTCTTTGGAGTTCATGTTTAAAGTATTATCTTACTTCAGGTTTTCAGAACAAGAAAAAACATCACAGTGTTTAAAAACCACTGATTAGTTATAAAGTAACATTTAAATGCTAGACTGATAGATTTGTATGCTGTGTAGTTTATTTTCAAAATACTTTTTATTTCTGTTTGGTTTACTGAACTGTAATAACTGTAAGTCATTCTATCCTGCTGGGCATCTTTTTTGCTTACCCTCAATATGCAGGTGTTGAGCTATGGTGGCATGAAGAAACCTGAATATTCTGAGACATACTGTGGTGACCTTTATGGAAATACGATGCACTTACACACAAGTCTAGACATCACAAAGCATTGACATGAGTCACTCATGGCCAAGGAGTTGAAAAAATGCTCATGGTGTTAAGTTTTCTATAAGCTACTGCAATGTTTTAAGGCAAAGCAGTCAGCATCTTTCAGAACAAATACGATATTTCCGTTTGTGTATGTGTTTTCTTATGGACAAAGTACATTAGGGTATCTGCTGTGTCCACTGAGGGGAATCGAACCTCTAATTTTTAGTGTTTTAGCTCTAAAAACTTACTGCTGTCCCAGCGAGGGACGAGTCTTTAAGTATTTGTGTGTGGATACTTCACAATAGGGTGAGGCTTTGACCAGAATGTATAAATCTGTGGCACTCTAGCGTTATATCTATCATTCTACGATACATACCATGCCTATCATATTACAGTATTAGGGAAGCTAGCATCAGGTTTGCGTTTGTACTGTAATTTAATAATGATTATGTGAACTTCCTAGTTTATAATAGAGATGAGAAGGGATGGTTTTATTTATTTTAATAGCCTAGTTGTTCATGATTTAATCATATCCTTCCATAAGTTACAATACATCAGTGGTAGGACAGTTAGCTACTAGTTGCTGACACCTACACAGATGTAATTAATGAAACTATAGAATGTGCTGTCAGACCTATTACTACCAGACACTAGTAGTGTAGAAAGTATTAGGATGTGCTGCCATAGCTATAGCTACCTAACACTACTAGTGTGGAAGGTATGAAGATTTGCTGCCACAGCTGTTACTACCGGACCACTAGTGTGGAAAATAATATGATGTGTTGCAACAGCTATTACTACCAGACACTACTAGTATGGAGTGTATAAGGATGTGCTGTCAGACCTATTACTACAAGACACTACCAGTGCAGAAAGTATTAGGATGTGCTGATACAGCTGTTATTACTGGGCTATAATAGTACGGGAAGTATTAAGATATACTGCTATAGCTATAACTACTAAATACTGCAAATGTGGAAAGTATTAGGATGTGCTTTTAACCCTATTTATACAAGACATTACTAGTGTGGAAAGTATTAGATACACTGATACAGTTATTATTACCAGACACTACTAGTGTGGAAAGTATTAGGTACACTGATACAGTTATTACTACAGTTATTAGTTAGACACTACTAGTGTGGAAAGTATTAGATACACTGATACAGTTATTACTACCAGACACTACTAGTGTGGAAAGTATTAGATACACTGATACAGTTATTACAACCAGACACTACTATTGTGGAAAGTATTAGGAGGTGCCGATACAGCTATTACTACCAGACAGTACTAGTGTGGAAAGTGTTAGGAGGTGCTGATACAGCGATTACTACCAGACAGTACTAGTGTGGAAAGTATTAGGAGGTGCTGATACAGCTGTTACTACCATACAGTACTAGTGTGGAAAGTATTAGGAGGTGCTGATACAGCGATTACTACCAGACAGTACTAGTGTGGAAAGTATTAGAAGGTGCTGATACAGCTTTTACTACCATACAGTACTAGTGTGGAAAGTATTAGGAGGTGCTGATACAGCTGTTACTACCATACAGTACTAGTGTGGAAAGTATTAGGAGGTGCTGATACAGCGATTACTACCAGACAGTACTAGTGTGGAAAGTATTAGAAGGTGCTGATACAGCTTTTACTACCATACAGTACTAGTGTGGAAAGTATTAGGAGGTGCTGATACAGCTGTTACTACCATACAGTACTAGTGTGGAAAGTATTAGGAGGTGCTGATACAGCGATTACTACCAGACACTACTAGTGTGGAAAGTATTAAGATACACTGATACAGTTATTACAACCAGACACTACTATTGTGGAAAGTATTAGGAGGTGCCGATACAGCTATTACTACCAGACAGTACTAGTGTGGAAAGTGTTAGGAGGTGCTGATACAGCGATTACTACCAGACAGTACTAGTGTGGAAAGTATTAGGAGGTGCTGATACAGCGATTACTACCAGACAGTACTAGTGTGGAAAGTATTAGAAGGTGCTGATACAGCTTTTACTACCATACAGTACTAGTGTGGAAAGTATTAGGAGGTGCTGATACAGCTGTTACTACCATACAGTACTAGTGTGGAAAGTATTAGAAGGTGCTGATACAGCTTTTACTACCATACAGTACTAGTGTGGAAAGTATTAGGAGGTGCTGATACAGCTGTTACTACCATACAGTACTAGTGTGGAAAGTATTAGGAGGTGCTGATACAGCTGTTACTACCAGACACTACCAGTGAAGGAAGTATTGAGAAGAGTATCGTTGCTTTCTTCTTGGTCCTTCTGAAATAGACCTCGATGTACTAATTACAAGAAAATACACTGCAATTTTACATAAAAGAGCAATTCTTTTGATCAAATATCAGTTACCACTAAACTTGAACTTTTCAATCTCTCTTTGGTCTTAAACTTTTTCTTGTTTTTCTATACTTTACTGCAATTTGTTATTCATTTTTAGATCGTACAAGAAATTGTAAATAGCAAAACTAGTATTCGTTTACTAAGTCTTCATGAACGCTTTCTGGTTTATAGTGTGCGATTAAAGTATTTGTACTGATACTGCAAAATGAATAAGAATTTCATAAACATTTGTAGCAAAACATCGTGGCAAAATATGTAACATTCATAAATTAGTAAGTTTATCTAGGCACACATCTATTTGTTTACATTTCACAAGATTTATTTCACTCAAGACTTAAAGATCATGACAGTTGTTTAACTGTGAAAGCGTTTATGGAAAGCCATAAAATGTATTTACCATCTAGTTCTAAAAACCCTCAATCTCTCTTTCTACAGATCAGTAGAGTGTTATACATTTCAACAAAAAACAAAAACGGGTTGTTGATTAATAAGGTCTTCGCTGAACTACAAAACTGGTTAACTTAAACTCAATTTAAACCAAGGACATTCTGTGACACAAAAATATTATGCCCCTTACTTATGCAAGTTTAAAACAAACTTTTTTTTTTTTACATTTTAATGCTATATGTCTACAGTCTTTTTCGTTTTTTAACCATTTAGTTTCCATCATTTGCATCTAAGGGGTGTAAAATACGCGTTTTCAACCAACTAAAATCTTTCGTTTTTAAAATGTGCTAATAATCACTATTTGCTGTTTCCTCAATATCATGAATTATTGGTAATGTAAATACAAAGAACATAACATAATGTTTGGGGGACCACAAGATAATTTTTGGTCCATCTAGGCTGTTCTATCCTTGAAACTAAAACAGTTAATAAATAGGTTTTTCCAAACCTTAAAGCTTGCCCTTATTATTCATATACTTATCAAATTTTCTTATTAGCTCATTTAAATTTACTGCCTCTACATCAACCGAATACAATCATTCCAAATGGCAATTACTCTGTTGAAAAACTAAAGGTGTCTTAACTTAACTGAATATAACTCTTATTCTGCCAAAATTTACATTTTTGTCTTATAGTCTTACTATTCTTATTGTTAAATATGACAAAAGATGATACACTAACACTATCAATTCCTTTTACAATCTTAAACACTTGTATCAGACACCCTCTAACTACAGAGAAACCAATTTTAAGGATTTTCATCTCATATGACAACTCCTTCATCCCAGGTACGATTCTAGTAACCCTTCTTCAAACCCATTCCAACAATTCAATGTTTTACCTAAGGAAAAGAGCTCAAGACTGAACACAATACTTCTAATGTGGCCTAACCAGTGATATATAGAACAAAATTAGACTTGTATTCAATATTTCAGTAGAGACAACCTAAAATTCTGTTTGCCCTAACACTGGCAATAGAACACTGCTTGGATAGCTTAAGTGACAAATAAACTATTACACCGAGGTATCTTCCTTTTATGACACTGTTAAGGTTATTTCAATACAAAATTATACTTTTAATAAAAATTATGATAATCCACATGAATTAACAATAATTGAGTTTAAATGGAATCCATATGTAAAAACCCTCTTCTTTCTTCCATTCAGCCATTGTTCCATACAATTTGCTAATTTATCTCCCACATCTAAAGAGATAATTTTTAATAGCCTTTAATGTGACACCTTGTCAAATGCTTTAAAAAATCTAGACCTCTACCTTTATCTAGATAAACAGTAACCCCTTCAAAGAATGTTAAAAGATCTGTAAGGAAAGACGTTCCCCCAAAGTGAAAACATATTTACTATCCAATAAAATTCTAAACTTTGTAAAATAGCTTTGCAAAACATCTTTTATCACAAAAGTTTCCAAAATGTTTCTCTCAACTGATTTAAGACTAATGTATCTATAATCAAGGAGACAAGTTTTATCACGTCTTTTGAAATAAAGAGTGTATTAGCTAACTTACAACAATGGTTCCCAACCAAAGGTGCTCGCATCCCTTGGGGGTGCGAGATAGCGTTCCAGGGGTTGCGAGATAACATTTGTTTTGCCACCTTCACCTTTATTCTTAAATAAATAATTACTGTGAGGGGTGCGAAAACATATTAAAATTTTTTAGTGGTGCAGAGCATAAAAAAGGTGAGGAACCACTGCCTCACGAGCTCTCGTACTTGCCCACTACTCAAGAACTTTAAAAAATATTAGCAAGTGGCTCACATATTTATTCTCTGACCTCCTTAAAAACCCCTGAGATGATATCATATGACGCAGGAAATTTATTATTCATTGAACTTTCCAATTTTTTTAACCAGTTCAGAATTAATGCAATTATCTTGTTCAACCTTGTTTTCGTCTATCAATTGCTCAAGATTAGAAATACTGCTTAAGTCTTCATTAGTGAAAACTGAAGAAAGAGCAGAATTTAATAACATACATGTAGCCATTTCATAATAATCTCATACATACCTTCTTTGTTCATCAATTAAAATCCTGTCCCCATCCTAACATATTGTTTACCCCTAATGTTCTTTAAAAGTCCTTAATGATAGTTTCAGCCAAATGTTTTACATACATCCTTTTGGATGTTCTAATTTCCTGTTTTACCAACTTACTTGATCAACCGTCATACCAGTCAATTTAAAGTTTTTAGATTTGTGATACATTTCTTTTATTTTCTATCTTTCACTACTTAGAAGCCAACCTAATATTTTCAGTCACAGCTACTCTTTTCCATAAGGAATATATTAACCTTAAATATTTAAAAAAATATCTTTACAAATTTTCTATATTTGATAAATGTCTAAAAGTAACTTAGATGCTTGATTAACAACAGATAATTCTTGTCATATCTCATCAAGATTTGCTTTTTATGAATTTTATTACCAAAATATAATTATTTCTTATATCCGTATGCAGAAATACATTAAGTTTACTAAAGCAGTGATTACTTACACCTAGTTATTCTGCACTTGCCATTCTTTCGATAATTTGTTATTTGAACTTAACATTAAATCTAAAATATATTGTTTCCAGTAGGTTCCTTGACTAATGAATGAAGAAAGCCATCTTTAACAGTTTCCAAATATCTTTCACCCTCAATGTTTGACTCTACCATTTATTATTCAGTATGCATGAAATGAAAATCATCCATAATTATGATTTCATTAACAGCTCAAATCATTAACTCATTGTAAATATTGTTATTAATTTCATCATTATTTTCTAGTGGTTTGTAATAAATTCGCATTGAAAACAATTTCCTTTTTATCAACTTACGAGAAACCCACTTCTAAACTTACTTACGTATAGAAACCCACACCTTTTTATGTATAAGAAATATTTTGGAACTTTTGTTTTTGAGCGTGTATTGAAACCTTTTGTTAAATAGCGATATTGATCGTCTTAAATTTATTAAAGCCTTGTATTTCAACCTTATTTTGTTTTTATAAGTAGTGTATATGTAAATCGCTGATTAATACAAACTTATAATTCGGTTTTGCTTTTATTATTTTCTGCACAACGCATTCATTGTATACACCCCCTTCCCCTATAGTGGTATAACGGGTATGTCTGCGGACTTTCGATACCCGTGATGGGTAGAGCACAAATAATTCATTGTGTGGTCTTGAACTTAATAATAAACAAACAAAAATATTTTACATTTCGCTACTGACTTGCCATTTGTCTAGTAGATTAGGTTTTCTGTCAGATACGATATTATTCACTTTACTTCAGTTATTTACTAACCCAGCCGATAGAGTTCCAAGGTTAACTAGCCCTTTCAGGTCTTCATTTTGATTTTGTCTGAAACATCTGGTTCACATTTTACTTTATTGTAGTGTATCATACTATCTAGATGATCTCTATAGACGGGTATGAGAGAACTGTTTTGATAAAATAGTTACTTATTACCATTTGGTGAAAGATTACCCACTTCAAGAACGAAATCGTAATCTGGAAAATACTTGAATTAAATTCATGTATCCTGAATTAATGCTTCCATATATAATTTTTTGTACTTTATAGACTATAGACGGAATAAGTAAACAAGAAAGTGTTTGTTTGTTTGTTTGTTTTTGGAATTTCGCACAAAGCTACTCGAGGGCTATCTGTGCTAGCCGTCCCTAATTTAGCAGTGTAAGACTAGAGGGAAGGCAGCTAGTCATCACCACCCACCGCCAACTCTTGGGCTACTCTTTTACAAACGAATAGTGGGATTGACCGTCACATTATACACCCCCACGGCTGGGAGGGCGAGCATGTTTAGCTCGACTCGGGCGCGAACCCGCGACCCTCGGATTACGAGTGCACGCCTTAACGCGCTCGGCCATGCCAGGCCAAACAAGAAAGTGACTATAGTAACATTTATTTTTCAATTTATGTAAACAGTTTTACATGTCTTAGCATGTTTGCATTATTCTTATACTTCATTGCGTGTGTGGCTTTTTCGAGAAATCCAGTTTACGTGCCATCAAACAAATTATTTATTTTGGGAAACTTGTTACAATGTAAAGCAAAATAATTAGTAAGTTCATTAATACTTCATCATCGTTATAATTAAGATTAACACATTTCGAATTAACACATAACTTTCCCGATTTTATTTTGTATTTATTATATTTGGAAAAATAATGACACTCGCTGCTCTTCAAAATGCAAGCATGTTTTTATTAAGGAGAAAAGTTAGGTCTAATTAAAATATTTCACATCCATATACTTTAGCACCTCCCATGTCAGTGGGCCCAACATGGCCAGGTGGTTAAGGCACTCGACTCCTAATCCGAGTGTAGCGGGTTCGAATGCCTGCTACATCAAACATGCTCGCTCTTTCAGCCGTGGGGGCATTATAACGTGACGGTATTCGTTGGTAAAAGAGTAGCCCCAGCGGTGGTGGTAGGTGATGATGACTAGCTGCCTTCCCTCTAGTCTCACACTGCTAAATTAGGGACGGCTAGCGCAGATAGCCCTCGTGTAGCTTCGTGCGAAACTCAAAAACAAACAAATAAACAAACCCCTATCATTTAGAACCAAAATTTTCAAGAAATTGGTGAATTGTTGAAGGATGCCAAATTTCATCGTTTAAGACAATTTTTATTTACTTACGGAAGTGATTACAACACAGACAACATTTTCGACTTTTTAGTGAATATTAAAAATGGCCAGTAGATTTCTTTTACACTGTTTTGTCCTTCAGATATTTTATTTAGCCTTACAACATTTCTGCAGTGAAATTAAAAGTTATTAACACTAAACGAGTTTTTGTAGTCGTGTATGGCAGTTTACTGTACATAATAACGAGTAAAATATTCCCTAGTGTACTGGTGAAAAATCATTATATATTAAACAATTATTGAATATTTTAATGTTAAAGCAGATTGAAAGAGTAAATTTTAGACCAGAGTAATTTCAATTAGAGTACTGTTTTCGAAAAAGAATTAGAATCCTTGAAACAACTGTAAACCAGTAAAAGGCACAATAAACAGTTGACTCAGATAAACAAGAAAAGGCTTTTTAATGAAACAACAAAAAACCTTACGACTTATTATGTGTTGCAAATGTGTTTATAAGCGTATGCTTAATTTCTTTTACGTCATGTGGGTGTTTTAATAACAAAGCTACAATGAGTTATCAGCTGGGTCCACCAAGTAGAACCTGGCGTCTAATTTCAGCATCATAAATCCTTACCTGACTGCTGCGACATCTGTGAACTTTTATGATTTGAGTTCGGTAAAACTTTGCAGATACTTATAACAATTTAATAATACTAATGAATAGTACAAAGCACTGTTTCAATAGAAGGTAGAAAAAAAATTAAATTGTCACTCTAGCGCTTTCAAAAAGTGGACCTTTCTTCTTCATGAGCACGCTGGAAGTTTCCAGCACCTTTCGAAAGGTGGACCTTTCTTCTTCATGAGCACGCTGGAAGCTTCCAGCACCTTTCAAAAGGTGGACCTTTCTTCTTCATGGGCACGCTGGAAACTTCCAGCACCTTTCAAAAGGTGGACTTTTCTTCTTCATGGGCATGCTGGAAACTTCCAGCACTTTTCGAAAGTGCTCAGGATATAGGGCTTCTCTTTCATTTCCATCAAGTCTTCTTGAACCAGTGTGGTTTTATAACATCATTAAATTTTCACTCGTAACTTTATTACTCTTTATTAGATTGTAATTATTTAAATGTCTAATTATAAACTTTTTACAACTTGAAATTAATGTGATCATTTTAGACTGAGTTATTAAAACTATATACAATATCTGTCTAAAGACAGCATTGTAATGTCCTCCTGGTGTTCTCAAAGAGCCATAGTTCATCACTGATTTTTATCTAATGTCAACATAAGCTGCAAGTGTAGAATATATGATTATCGCAACCAACGAACAAAGTTTAGATCTAAATAACGTGTCGGGAGTGATACGTAACATACGTATTGTAGTTAAAATGCTATAAGCAAAACGTCCTACCGGCAAAGACATACAACAAAATGGTTGTAGTTGAAACACTATCATGGTTACTCTTTGCAAGTGAGAAGTATTGGGACATTGACTTGTGACATGATTTGTCGCCAGCATATACTATATGATTGCAAGTAAGTGTAGAATACTTCAATACTAAACTTAAATATTATAATTAGCATCTTTCAGAGTATGATGCGAATATGTGGAAAAACGGTAATCTCACAACAACATTGGATATCAGTCTTAGAATATTTATCAAAACCATATGAATAACTAACTGGAGGTAGCTCCGTCTCCTGGACGGAATTTATTTAAATTCATGATTAATGAAAAATTATCTTAGGATATAAAAGTTGTTTTCCTTAAATGTCATTGTAAGAAACGTCCATAAAAACAGCAAAACATAAAAAGTGAAACTGTAACTTTGCGTGTATCCCCGTATGGACCCAAAGATCCATAACGCCAAAGTTGGTAAAAAAAATCCATCAACAGGGGCAAAGTTGTGATAAAAAGCGCAAAAACGACCATAAAAATCACAAAAATCAAAACTGATCATTTTATGCATATTTCCATATACCCAATGAACCTCCACACCAAACTGGTGAAAATCTATTCGAACTATGTGAAGAAGGTGCATGGACATACAACAACAGTACTGTTATATTTATTATATATTCTATTTTTTTAATTACATGTATTAAAATGAATTCTGAAACTGTATGATATTGTTCAGTTGAAATTACTTCTGCTGTTCGTGTTAATATATACATATATTTAAATACATTTATATTTGGTGCTACTTGTAATCTTATTTATTATTGCATTAGTTTGGCCTAACATGACATGGTTGTTAGTGTGCTCAACTCACAATCCGTGGTTGGCGGAATCAAAACTTAACTTTGAATGTGCTCGCACTTTCATCCGTAGAGATGTTATTATAAGGCTAAATTTCACTATTGAACAATAATAATCCGCCTTCGTTCCGGCCTACCACTAAATCATTAGGAATAGGAGTTATTTTAACAAAAAAGAACTGAAAAAAATCACATACGATTTAATATAAAATAGATTTCATTTAACCCGAATTAATAAAGTGGTTAAAAAAATTAAAGTAGCGTTAACACCCATTTAAAAGTGTGCTTTTATTTGCTCATAAAAGCTGTTTATGTGGTTAGAAACACTTTGAATTAAGATAAAAGATTAGGAATAGGTTCAAATATTCCAGAAATTTCCATCTAAGTAGTTTTAAATCAGCACTTAGAATATAAATATTTTCATTTCAATTATAAATTACAACACTCTTATGTTACCTATCATTTTATGTCCTTGCTACAGTCGACACTACATTGATTCATTAATTCTTTACGTAAAACAACTTATAAAAGAGGAGATACAGTCAACGTTATGTAAAATAATTCAAAACATTACAAACATTGATTTGTAGACTGAACGAAGGGTTTGTAAGGTGAATGTTGACATTTTTTGTTGTGTAAACAAAATAAAAAAAGAGAAAACTTAACCTGGTGAGAATTCTGTTTGTAATTAAGCAAAAAGCTACACAATTGAATACGTATGCTCTGACCACCATTGGTATCGAAACTCGGTTTCTAGCTTTGTAAATTTGCAGTCATACCGCTGCGCCACTTTTGGACATATGTTTGAAGAAAAAGAAAATAATGTGATTGGTGTCTGCTCTTCTAAACATGGGTGTCCAGAATCAATCGTTTACCTTCTACCTCGTTTATTAAAATGTTTCTTTTTCTTTTCATGGATTTATGTCTTACAATCGTTTTGATTAGTGAAAAGCTGTAAAGAGGATCACAAAAGGATACAAAGATCTTGGAATCGAAGGACTTCTTGTTCATCACGTCTGGTGGTTTCATTCCACTAGAAGATACAGTGCAGCAACGGAAACAGAGAGAGGACATGATCAAAATTGCCAGTTCCGGTGAGTATTGTTTTTTAAATAATATTCAAAATTTAAAGGTATTAAAATTATAATTTACAAAAATTAAACCATCGAGAAATGGAGACTTAAACTCAAGGGTCCAATGTCCAGAAGAATTTAGATGTGAGAAGAAATCGGAGTACCCGAAAAAAAGCACTTTCACAGGACAGATGCTGAATAATCTTTGGCCATAGAAGAAAGCATGATGGTTAAGAAAAAGAAGAAAAGCGTAGAGTATAATTTTTAAACAGGTTTGGGTAAGTGTACGTTAGTTTACATTACAAATTGTATGGTGATGTGTGTTTGAAGGGAGCGCTCGTAATAGCATCGAGGATAGCTGTTTATTTGTTTTTGAGCTTTATTGTTACATTCGCGAGCGAAAATGATAAGTACATACACATTTTTTTTTTAAATTGGGAGGTTGCTTATTTTATGTATCTATTTCATGGGAGAGAATTTTGGAAGCCTTAGTACTAATTGCATTGCTCTACTTTGTTGAAACTAGTTTTTGATTATATTTTCTGAGATTTTGAATGTTATGTGACAACCGTATTTGATGAGTAGGATTGTGAAAAATAAAGAGGAACTCGCAGTTAAAGATACTTTGGGAATTAAAGATTTGACGTTTTTGTTGAATAACAATTTTGCAGCTTGTAAAATGATATTGAAATGCGTTTTATAATTGTTTTTTATATAAGAGCAAAGCTAAACAATGGACTATCTGAGCTCTGCCCACCAGGGTTATCGAAACCCAGTTTCATGGACATCTCAGTGTGTTCCTGGAAGGGGGTAAGTTATTTGGGATTTTTAAACGTGTACCTTTTTCTCTGCTGATCTACATTTGGAATGCAGAAGACCTTTAACGTGATTAGGAAAAGACTGTCAAGACAGAACATATGTGGTAGTCGAACATTGGACAGCAGCATATGTTAGAATTGAAAGAGGACACAACAACTTCCCTGCCTCAGGATAATAAACGCTGTTAATGTTCAGTACCTTGTTCTCCTTTTCTCTTTCTGGCATGAACAAAATACGAGAAGCTGGAATCTTTCGAGCTAATGCAATGTGGATCTCATACACATGTATAGCGATAGTGCCCTTTGCCATCTCAACGAGCATACACTGAAGAACCATGACGAGATGACTTGGAGTGTACAAACCGAAAGAGAAAAGTTTATACATACTATTATATTTTACTTTCATAGTGACACAGTAGTGTAAATGTCAAAATAAGAACATTGGTATGCTTCTTTATACCATCTTTTCAAATGGGAAAATATCAAACATCTGAAACGTTTTGGTTGGAGAAATCAGCAAGATAAACCATCTCCTTAATGTTAAATACCTTCCTTTCAATGATCACATCTTTTGTGGAATTCAACGTTACGTAAAAATAACCACAATAACTATATCCATCAGACACATTAATTTCAAAGGAAGTTTGATATTCTGTGGTCATGCTGGTTTGATTAAGATATTCCAGAATGTAATTTCCTGAGTGCTAAGACGTGTCTCTAATCCCTTCTAGATAAAAAGGCGAGACATCTGTCCTATATTTAGTATTTTCTCTTTTCTTCTCATTTTGTAGACTATCCATGAGAAAATATTCAGTCTTTGCTGATACTATCAACTATAGAGTCCTATAAGTAGATGCATTATACTATTGCAACTAGGATAATGTAGCTATATCATGGCTTCAAGGGTATTATATCTTAACATTGAAACCGAACATGATTCCCACAAAATCTGTTGAATATGTCTAACACTTACCATGGGCTCACCATGACCAACCATTTGACGTTAAGGGACCATCAAAACGCCAACAATTGTGGATGTATGTTTGGGTTACAGAGGAGGTAATCTGTAAAGGCAAAACCTTCTTTTCAGAGATCCCTTCCATGTACAGATATCCACACTAAGAGAACATATTACACACTTAAAAGAGATTGAGATAACGGAATTAAATGATGGCAAAGACAAAATTAGCAAGGTGATCGATGAGAATGACCTTTACAGCAATCATATCAGTAAAAATCTAAGATCTAAGAGAGAACTTTTCCTATCTCTAGCTACCATTCCAATAAGTTGCTATGCCTTGACCTAGATTCATCCTTTTAATCTTATGTCTGCCTTTCTGTATATAAAGTCTTCTCCGCGTATACTTAGACTAGTGTACTCAATGCAGTGTTAACAAGTCTGGAAGTTTACCCTCTCGTAGAGGGTCGTAAATCAAAGCTTCACCTTCCTTATTATTCTGTCCCATTTTCTGGTTTAAAGATTTCTTTCACAGAAGTCAAATAACGTGCATGAACTGGAGGTTTATTTCTGATTTCTTACATCAAAATTTGTTTTAAGAATGCGAACTTAATTTTTTAAACAAATCAAAGTAACAAGCTAAGCCTCGTTTGCACATTAAATGTTATTCTGAACGCGATCTACGGGGAACGAATGCTGAAGTGAAAAACACCTCGAGCTATTATTTAATTCGCTTACAGAAATGAACAGTCTTTTATTTCTAGATATTATTCTTTCCCTCCAGAAAACTAAATTAATGACTAATTAGTGAACAAAGAGAAGCAAATTTAAAATGCTTATGCTTAAGTGACTTTTCATGTTTAAACTCAACTGAAACAAAATATGGAACTTTAAAACACATGACGCACTAACTGGGTGAGTACAAAATACGAGGTCTGTTCAGAAATTACGCGGACTGTTTGAATTGCGCGGCTCCAGTTGGTTCCAGGGGAATCCGCTTGGTGTCGCTAGGTTTGCACAAATTAGCTGATTACGATGCCATTTCCCGATTACAGATATCTTCATTTGTATATTAGCTACGCGGTTTTACATGAAGTGAGATTTTTTCATTTGGCGATATCAGAATGAATGACCTGAAGGAGCAACAACTTGCTGAAAAATTTTGTGTTAAACTTGGAAAATCTGCGACTTAAACTTTTGCTATGCTTAACACGGCTTACGATGATGTTGCTATGAAGCGTACGGCATGTATCAAGTGGCATGAACGTTTTAAGGATGGTCGACAGTACATTGAAGATGATGAGCGTCCTGGACGTCCTTCCATGTCAACTGACGACCCACACGTCTACAAAATCAAAACCCTGGTGCGGGAAAATCGATGTCTGACTGTTAAGGAGCTTGCTGAAGAGTGTTGGATATCAGTTGGATCTTTTTACGAGATTTTGACCGACAAATTGAAGATGCATTGCATTGCTGCGAAATTTGTGCCTCAGAACTCGTGAGTTTTTGGCCAAACACTCGATCACTGTTCTTTCTCACCTCCCCTACTCATCTGACCTTGCTCCTTGCGATTTTTTTCTTGTTCCCCAAACTCAAAAGACCCTTTAAAGGAAGAAGATTTAAGACGATTCCCAAGATTAAGGCAAATGCGACGAAGGAGCTGGAGGACATTACAAAAGAAGCGTACTTGGACAGTTTCAACAAGTGGAAACACCGTTGGGATAAGTGTGTGCGTTAGGGAGGAGAGTACTTTGAAGGGGTCCCAGACCTGTAACTTCTAAATAAAGTACATTTTGTTTTATGAAGTCAGTCGCGTATTTCTTGAACAGCTCTCGTACGTAGTGCTTTACTACACCAACCATTTGCATTATAAAGCATTTGGTTTACCACATTAAATTTACTTCACTCATAATTATTAAGAATCACCAGATAGATGTTTACACGTGTTAATGCATAAGGTTTCAAAAGGTTTTGCGGCAGATTTTTCTTCTTAAAATATAATTTAATAGATATTTGGTAATGTAGCTATACCACAATGTAAAACCTGTAGTGCTAATTTTCGAAATATTTAATTCATTCTGATAGTATGAGCGTACAGTTATGTCCTTACTAAGTAAGAATGTCGATTTTATAAAAGAAAATTTTATGAACATCTATTTTACAGAATCTAGAATTAGAGACATACAAAGGTGTTGTTTTTGTTGTTGTTAAGCATAAAACTACACAAAGGGCAGTTGTTGTGCCCATCATGGGTATCGAAATCCAGTCGTATAGCTTTGCTACTTGGGGGCTAATAGATATATATGAAACAACTAGCCATAACAGATATTTGCCTAACAGTACCTAATGTTTAGGTGGTTAAAAACAGTTCATTTTCTGTTAAAGCTATTTAGATGTGCATGTAAATGTTCAGAATTTTGTTTTTCGAGAATATCCAAACAAGTAGATTTTTACCTCTTGTGAAACATCCTTTTTCTTCTCAAAATAAGTCCCTGTTTTTCTCGTGTTTTTACTGTACAAAAATGTGATTTATTCCACCATTTGAATGTTTTTATAGAAACAGAAACAACTAACCAGAATCAGTCTAATTTTTATTCATTGTCTCGACTAGTGAATGGCATTTTGACGATTCCATGGTAGATCTAACCTCTATGACTTATCCCAACCAGTATAGCATAAAATTTATATTTGACACTTATGATTGGCCAGTGTTACTGTTCTATTATCACCCCTTGTTGCCAAGTGATTTTTAAGAAACATTAGACTAAGGTTTTACAAAGAAAAAAATGAGGAAACAGAGTCATTTACTAACTTTAACCAATTTTTCTCTTTCTCTATTGTTAAACATGAAAATTCTGATAATTTCGTTCTTGATACAACTTGTATCGTACATGTATTTCGCTACAGTTAAGCTGTAGATATGATTTGATATTGTTCATTTATTATTATTATCAGTATCTTTATTATTCTTATAATTGAATGT
This sequence comes from Carcinoscorpius rotundicauda, assembly GCA_011833715.1. Lineage (NCBI taxonomy): Eukaryota > Metazoa > Arthropoda > Merostomata > Xiphosura > Limulidae > Carcinoscorpius > Carcinoscorpius rotundicauda. The sequence goes on from CM022391.1 coordinate 105,178,378, forward strand.
GAAGTCATAATAAACAAAACTATAAAAACAAGTTACTAACTCTGTTATTATCTACAAATGGAGCCCAATATTGTTAATATTGAACATTAATGTAATATGGAGAAATTAATTTTATTTCAAGCTATATGTAACCCCCAAGTGACACAGAAGTATGTCTGCGGGTTTATAACACTACAAACCAAATTTATATACCCATGGCGAGCATATTACCAATACATATTACCAATTGTGTAGCTTTGTGCTTAATTACACACCAATACAAACGAGCTATATATGCATGTCATTCCATTGGGTAAAAGTATTGAATAAATGCAAAGATTTGTGAGCTTAAGAATCAAGAATTCACAATGTATCTATGTAAAATAAACCTTGGAAGCTATAACTGTAATAAATGCTTATCATTCGGGAAGCTACAGATATTTGACCTCTTGGTAAACGTTCTTACGTTTACATATTTGAATATTATAAACTGTTTAACCTTAATGAATTAACTTCTGACCTAAGTGTTTCTACAAGGACATTACCATCTTTGTCGGTTAAGAGTCAGCATGTAAACGGCGTGAGATTGACCAGAAGCAGCCATCCATTAAAAAACTGTACTAATATCAACTTGAAACTAATTCGTTCGTCGTGAACCGTCGATAAAATATTCAGTTCTAAACCAGATAGAAGACTCAATAGTATTTGTAACTTTGTACAACTTTTGTATATAAATCATTATTTATTATAACTATTTGTAATAACCATCATTATAATTTGTGTTATTGTTCGTATATTAAAATATATTTGTGTTAATAAACTGTGTTTATGAATTTTGTTTCTAGGGACCATAACTTTGATACATATTGACATTGAATTGGCTGCTGAATTTAAATTACAATTTAACTAATTTTTAGGATATTTGTGCTCTAACTTACATGTTTAAAGCTACATGAACTACTTTACTTTTGTACATTCAAATCTGTGAGACTCAGGAAAGAATAGCTCTGATTTTTCCTCAAGTGTAAAGAAACTCGAGTGTATGTTTCATATTATTCCCACTTTCCATATATATATATATATATATCATTTTTAAATATTTTTAATAACGAAATTAAAATATAACAATTACCAACTTTTCAGCTTAACCCCATAGACATTATGGTAAACAAAATGTCGATTGTTCAAGACAAAGTAATGGACAGTAAACCATATGTTTGTCATATTTCATCACACCATCTGGTGCTGTTTTTATTAGAAACACTTAACGTCTCCCACTGTGATTTACTGCTTTTGATAATATGACGAATCGCAAAACTAAAATGAAACAGATCTTAAAAACTGTTAAGATAAATGAAAAAGTTTGTTTCTTTGTTTGCAATTAAGCACAAAGCTACACGATGGGTTGTCTGTGCTTCGCCCACCGCGGGTATCAAAAACCGGTTTTTAGCTTTGCAAGTCTGAACACATGCCGCTGTGCCTCTGGATGGAGAGAAAAAAAATTGTAGCACTCATTTCATTGTATATTTTTAACTTTTTCATTTTGTTTTTCATTGACGATTTTATATAGAAAGTTCTAGATGTTTTGCAAATAAAATACTAAAGTTGAGAGATGAAAAATATATTTTTATTCTTACTTTAAAATTGTCTTTCACTCGAATTCACTCAGTAATATAATGCAATTTCATATACTTAATAAGAAAAAATCATTTTTTGTCTGTCTATAACAGACTTGGTGCGTTTGCTGAATGTTTGAGAAATTCAGTGAAGAAACATACAGTACATTCAGAGTTATCGCAATATAAATATGCAATTATTTCACTAATATAACATTACTGTTATAATTAAGTAGACTTACAATCAATAATTAACATTAATATTGAGTAAAAATTATTGGTTATTTATTGACTGAAAGAAAAAATACTGATACATATAAAATTTGCAGCAACATACTAATGTTTAATGTACTGAACTAACTATTCCCATGCACACTAGAAAAAGTGGAAATTATTATTCACACATAAAGATTAATATCAAATCATTGTATATACTAGTTTCATACTACTACAAAAATAAGTAATTGTAAAACATGTTCCAGGAGAAACTTTTATCTTTTCAAGTTTAACGAAGTAGAAACCTCATATGAACAAAATTGGTATCCCAATTCAGTTCGAAAGTTCCCTCAAAGTTTGGTTTTTCACCGGGGGGTAAAGCCACGGTAAAGCGTTGAAGTATGGATACAAAATACAGAAACATTTCAACTATAGCCAACTTCTCACCAGGACAAGAGCGTTTACCTTCAGAAGAACAGTAAACAAATATTGATGTTTTATTTTTCTGTTATATAAAAGTCACACATTTGTGGTAGAATGAGCTAACATTTAAGCATTCTAGGACAAAATCATTATAACATTTTTAATTGTGTTTTCTTCTTTATTTCACAATGCTTACAAAAAGTTAGGTACTGGTTATCTGTGCTAACACTCTATATTTATCTATCGAAAGTTTGGTGTTTGAACAGAATTTTAGATTTCAGCATCCCACCTTTCCTTTAGTTAACTTTACAATATTACCCTGATGACAATATTACAATACAGTAACTCTTCAGAATTGAAATTCTGGTTCTATTTGATTTGCTTGTAAAGAAACTAATAAAATAGGAATTTATTCTAGACTCAGAGTCGAGATGCCTTAGTGAGCTGGGTGATCATCAACCACATCAAGTGACATGTCCACTTCCATTCCTACCTTCTTTGGTTAGTTTTTATCTCTTTTCAAATTCAGTATCTAGCTCTACACAGTTTATTGTTGTTGTTTTTTATTAAGCGATTCATTTTTCTGTAATACCTGTTTGTTTACTTTGTTTTACAAAATATACACAGATGAGTTACTAGTTTGTAGGGTGTATTCTAACTCTTTATGAAATTTGCATTTAGTGAAATCAAAATAAGTAGTTGAAGATCATGGATATTATTTTGCTTTATCAAAGTATGATAAAATCAAAGTACTTCTACAACTAGACAGACGTTAGGACTATTGAAAATAAAAACTCTGAGTTTTGGCTTTTTTCTGGTTTTCGAATGCTCTAGGTAGCTGAAAAGCGGCATACACACCACAGATACAGTGACAACGCCATGGCGACACCTCATATCTAGTTACGGACGTCCGTAACATCCCTACATAGAGTGGTAAAGATATTTCCAATACTGTCATAATTAGTAACAGACTCTGAATATTCCTTAGAATTTATAGAATTTGAATTCGGAACAATTGCTTATTGATTGAGACCACGTTTAATGATCTTAAAATAATACTTGTTTAAAAGCATGATTATTGTACAGTTGTCGGTTCAAAAGACAGTTTGTAAAGGTTTGTTTCCGAATCTCGCGCAAAGCTGTACCTGCGCTAGCCGTCTCTAATTTAGCAGTGTAAGACTAGAGGGAAAGTAACTAGTCATCACCATCCACTGCCAACTCTTGGGCTGTTCTTTTACCAACTAATAGGATGATTAACCGTCATATTATAACCCCGTCAGGGCTGAAAAGGCGAGTATGTTTGATGTAACGGGTATTCGAACCCACAACCCTTAGATTACGTTTGTTTGTTTGTTTTTGGAATTTCGCACAAAGCTACTCAAGGGCTATCTACACTGGCCGTCCTTAATTTAGCAGTGTAAGATTAGAAGGAAGGCAGCTAGTCATCACCACCCACCGCCAACTCCTGGGCTACTCTTTTACCAACGAATAGTGGGAATGGCCGTCACATTATAACGCCCCCACGGCTTGGAGGGCGAGCATGTTTAGCGAGACTCGGATCCGAACCAGCGACCCTTGGATTACGAGCGCATGCCTGAACGCGCTCGGCCATGCCAGGCCTTCTTAGATTACGAGTCGAACGCCTTAACCACCTGGTCATGCCTGGCCTAGTTTGTAAAGACTGTGAATACCACCAACTGACAAACCTTTATCTGTAAAACAGTAAGTAGCTTTATCTATGTCATATTATATACTGACAACTGAAACCAGGGAGGATTAGTGTTGAAATATTATGTTCTGCAAGTGTTTTGGTTTTTGTAAATTTCAACAAAATTAGTAACATTGTTCAATTTGCAGTTGACCAAGAAGGAAATAAATACATCATGAAGACGGAAGAATTTTAGCGATGACACTGTGTTAACATTAATTTACCTGAAATATAAAGTTAGAGAATACGGAATATAACATTCTCGTTAAAAAATACCTACAATTTAAAAATAAATTTAAATACTGTTCTGTTATACGATTATTAAATAACTAAGTTTTTCTTCATTATAGTTGATACTCGTTATTTAGTATATGATATGAGATAAGTACTATATTACAGTAACATTAAGTCTTACTGATGTTTACTTAAAACATGTATATAAATACATAATGAAATTCATTACTTAACAATAAGTACTTATTGAAAACCATAAAAGAAGGCTTAAGAAAACTTAAAAAACAGAGTAACATAATTTTTTAGATTGAAGCAAGATATATGAAATAATATTAAAATTGTTCAAAAATGAAGAAAACACAGAGAAGGATATCATAACACTGATATTATATAAAAAAAGAAAACAATAGTAAAGATACAGGTAACTTTACGTGCATTTATATTGACAAACGCCTTTAAAAAAAAGATCCAGTTATGTAATAAATGGAGTAATATAAAGGAACAAGTGCATTATTTTAATGAACTCACCGATAGAAAATGGAATGAAATGTTCAGATTTCACGAAGGTAGAACCATCTTCACTAAGGAAATGTTCTGGAAAAAAATCACAGGGTTTTTTCCAGTATCTTGGGTCGTGGTGGACAGCCCATATGTTGTTTATGACAATTGTTCCTTTGGGGATACTGTAACCTTGAAGAAGTGTGTCTTCTCTTGTACTTGAAGATACAGACATTTTGTTTCTTTTACTCGTTGTTCATATATTTATTTTTAATGCTCCTTCATTTATCTGCTTGCTTAATTTTATTTGTACATTTTCAGATGTATAGGTATAATGATTAATGTGATTAACTTGTGCAACTCATATAGAATTTTGTGACTTCTCAAATACATCTAATACAAATAACTGAATATAAACACAAAACTTAAGTTTATCAATTTAACACAGCAATAGAAAAGGAAGTTAATGTCGCTCTTATATTTAGTAAATAGTTTTGGTACCAATACGTATCGTCCATGTGAGTATGACCAATGAAACAGATATAATTAAAAAAAAAACGGTTACAATTTTTTGAATCTAAGGTTTGGTTTTGAATTTCGTTCAAAGCTACACGAGGACTATCTGCGCTAGCCATCCCTAATTTAGTAGTGTAAGACCAGAGGGAAGGCAGCTCAGCTAGTCATCATTACCCACCGCCAACTTTTGGCCTACGTTTTTTATCAACGAATAGTGGGATTGATCGTTACATTACAACGCCCACACGGTTGAAAGGGGCGACCATGTTTCGTGTGACGGAGATTCGAACCTTCGACAGCTGGATTACGAGTCGAGTGCCTGGCTGTGAGTTGTCGGTGGGTGGTGATGACCAGCCGCCTTCCCTTTAGTCTTACATTGCAAAATAAGAGACAGCTAGCGCAGATAGCCCTTGTGAAGCCTTGCATCAAATTCCAAATGAAAAAACAAATTGATTTAACAATGTTATATCGATTCCACAATGGATGAGCGATTTGCTTTACGGACCTTGCATCATTATCGATTTCAGCATTGTGTAGGTTTACATTAAAATCCAAACATAAGTTTCACAAATATCTCCTTGTCATCTTCATGTTGCTATGATACTGGCACCTGTCTATTTGTTTTTTTCAGGGGCCTGGCATGGCCAAGCGCGTAAGGCGTGCGACTCTTAATTCGAGGGTCGCGGGTTCGCGCTGTGCACTAAACATGCTCGTCCTCCCAGCAGTGGGGGCGTCATAATGTGACGGTCAATCCCACTATTTGTTGGTAAAAGAGTAGCCCAAGAGTTGGCGGTGGGTGGTGATGACTAGCTGAGCTGCCTTTCCTCTTCTAGTCTTACACTGTTAAATTAGGGACGGCTTGCACAGATAGCCCTCAAGTAGCTTTGTTCAAAATTCCAAAACAAACAAACAAACTATTCGTTTTATTTTTCAAGATTTTCAAAATTTTTATAATTTAATATAAAGTGTTACAACAATAGCCCCAATGAAGATATATTGATTCTCAAATTTTGATTCTGTATGGAAATCTTATTTGCTACCTTACACAGTTTATTTGTATAATTAACATGTAAAATTGAAATACTAATTATCTAAATACCCAATAGAAAAAAAATCTAAAAATACTCTTTTTTTCTGACAATAAAAAAAACGTATGACAACCAAATAACGCTATTTCACGTTTATTTCGTGATACCACTCATTATTCTCTCATCAAAATCTTGATTTAGTCAGTTTATTTGTATTTTAGACCAAACCATGTTGACCTATATGGTGTGTCCGCCGCGGGGAATATAATCCCGGATCTTGGTGTGGTAAGTTTGTAAACAAATCGTTGTCCCAACAGATGATTATTTGATTTGTTTTATTTTCATTTTGCGCAAAGCTATGCCGTCCGTCACTTACCAGTGGTAGACTAAAGCAGCCACTCTCAACAGGGCCCCTGACACATTTTAAGAAGGACACAGACTAAAAACTGTGAGAAGGAGAGCCCCCTGGTAACTGAATACAGAATTTTATGTCCGTGTTTCAGGTCACCCAGTACCGCCGACACTTGTTTCGCCAAGAAACTCGTGGGTAGAATTATTTCTTACCGCTGTAGTACAGTGTTGAGCTTCGAATTGTTAAATTTCACCATTCTAGTGTGTAGTGTCGTCAGTTCAGTCAGTTTCAAAAATATTTTTGGATCAAAAGTGAACTGCCGAATAGATTACCAACACTGTGGGGAAAAAGACCAGATATTTTTACTTGCCTTTCCCTCAACATATTTTGTTGAGTGCGGTTTCAACGTGGTAGTTTCCTTGACAAAATCCAGGAACAGAATTGATATCGCGACAAGAAGTGACATCCAACTGTCATTGTCTAGTTTGAAGCTCGATATCATGGAATTAACAGAAAAGCACGAAGCTCGAGGATTGAATTAGGCCTGTTATAGGCTTAATTTTACACAGCCTTTTTTAAAGTTTTGTTACGTATGTCGGAATGTTCAAGCCTTTTTTTGTGTTAAAAAATAAATAATTTTATGTCTACCTGTTTGTGTTGTATCCTTTTAACAGGGAACCTTGGAACCTGAGAGGAGCTTCTAAGGGAGCCGTGGCCACGAAAAGTTTAAGAATGGGTAGACTAAATGAACTGTAACTAATGAACACCATCAAAGGCAACTCATGGGCTATTCTTTATAAACTAATAGTAACGTAAGGACTTAATATTTTATTCTAGGTTGTTACTATGGTAAGAAACAGAGTTTATCTGTAAAGAAATATGTAAATCAAACTATAGATTGATACTAAACCATTAAAAACGCTACGAGACCCCAGAGAATTAAATTGAATATGTTTAAAGCTGACATTATCTAGGATCAAAATATGAAATACATAAACATGAGATGTTTCATATCATATTTCAATTTCCGTTAATCAAAACTAAAAAAAAGTATTTTAAAGTTCTGTCTGCTAATTGTTGTTGTTTTTGAATTAAGCACAAAGCTACACAATAGGCTATCTGTGCTCTGCCCACCACGGGTATCGAAACCCAAATTTTGCGTGTAAGTCCGCAGACATACCGCTGAGCCACTGGGGGGCTATCTGCTAATCAAAATACTGATTTCATCACATTTCCTTTTCTTCAGGGACTACAGTTTTGTTTATTTTAAAACTATCTGTCGTGTCCAATACATGGGCCCCCCCCCAGTGGCTCAGCGGTATGTCTGCGGACTTACACGCTAAAATCCGGGTTTCGATACCCGTGGTGGGCAGAGCACAAATAGCCCATTGTGGAGCTTTGTGCTTAATTAAAAAAAACAACCAATATATGGAAAATAACACGGAATTTTAGCGTTGTAAATCCGTTGTCTCACCGTTCTATCAGCGGGTACCAGAAAGAATTGTTAAAAATACAGTATAAAAATTCAAAATTAGATTCAATTTGATGAGTTATTGTAGACAGAACTTTGTTTGTGAGATATTTGCGATAAATAAAGTCATGCTACGTAACAGTTTTATTGTAAGTTAGTTTTAAATTTTAATACCATTCAGGGGTTTAGCTATTACCAAAAAGAATTTTATATGCAAAACGGCTCGTTTGGGTTCAGAAAATATTTTAAATAGAAGAGCGAACAACGTTTCGACCTTCTATTTAAAATATTTTCTGAACCCAAACGAGCCGTTTTTGCATATAAAATTCTCAACAAGTGGGTTTCTCGACATCACTGATTGTTATTACCAAAAAGGCCCAGCTGGGCCTGGTGAGTTAAGGCGTCTGACTCGTAATCTAAAGGTCGTGAGTTCGAATCACCATCGTACCAAACATGCTTGCCCTTTCAGCCATGGTGGCGTTATAATGTGCCGATCAATCCCACTATTCGTTGGTAAAAGAGTAGCTCAAGAGTTGGCGGTGGGTGTTGATAAATAGCTGCCTTTTCTCTGGTCTTACGCTGCTAAATTATGGACGACTAGAGCATATATCCCTCGCGTAGCTTTACGCGAAATTCAAAAACCAAACAATCAAACTATTACCAAACAATCTTTAGAAACTAAAGGAAGAGAACATATAATACGATATAGTATTGTTATTATATAAGACACTTTATCCAAGTTAATAAATTGAAATAGAAAAATTACTTCACATCATGTTATTTATCCAAATTAGCAGGTGAAATTCTGTCTCAACTGTTATTTTGTGTTATAATATTAATTGCTATTTGTAAATAAACATTCCTTACTAATTTTATTCAAATAGCTTACATGTTTTACGTGTTTATTTCTAATGCTGTTTTCCAAGGTTTTCCCTGCTCATTAGCATGCCTAGTGTTTGGGGAAAATTGCTCTAGCCGCTAAGGAATAGTTTCAAATAGCATCACTTATGTCGTTTGTAAAAATAATTCGCAAGTAACGCATAAAATAATCACTGATGTTTGAAGAATTAGACTCTTCCCATAACCTTTGTAGACATTTAGTATAAGTGTTAAGTAATTATTCAATTCCTGACCCGTTTATACTCTCGTTCCTTAGGCATGTGCCCGGCAACGATCAGTTGCAAACTCTCTTTTAAGATGACCAAGTAAAGTTGAAACGTTGTTCTATTCTTATCAATAAAAGTGTTAATACCCATATCAGCCATTCTGAGATTCATTTTTATTTCAAGTGGGTTTTCGTCATCAAGAATATTAATTACTGAATTTTATCTAGTGACGTTTGATGTGATGTTAACGGAAGAAATAAACTTGAAAAATTATTTTAAGAAAACGAAAATACTTACTATCTTAACAGACTGAAAGGTGTTATAGTGTGCCATCTTTGAACTTCATAAAGAACAGCTTGAGTGTAGTGAAGGTGTACATTGTCATCCCAGGATGGTAACCTTTCTCTACCAATAACACTGTCAATCTCGTTTTGAACTCGTTTCTGAACATCCGGATATGCGGCCATGGTTAGGAAACACCATTCTATTCCTGTACGCACTGTACTACTGCCTCCAAGAAACCAGGCATGAACATTTCCACACAACATGTCATCTGAAACACATTGATGAGTGTCACATGTAAGTATATATATTGAATGCATGTCTGTGTTCTCTGAGCTTTTCTTTTTAAAGTTGTTTAACCTTACAATTTAGATCGAAACAAATATAATACACGTTATAGAGCGTCGATTAATTTCGTTTGAGTTTGGATACACTGAACTATTGTAAACCTTATTTAAAGATGTGCGTGTGAGATAATGCATTACTACTTCATGTGAAATACACTGTTGTTTCTTAGTGCACTAAATTTACTGGAGCTGCGTGAAATAAAGCATTACACTACACAACAATTTTTTTGAAAAGTTTTTGTTGATTGTGACAGGTACCTGGTGGGTATGCATAAATATAATTTTGGCTTTGCTTCATCAAGTAGGAACTCTGAGAAATATACAGTTAACTGTTTACCGGCAATAACGTATTTAATTGTGTTTATGTTTCTAATACGCTATTAAGTTCAACAAAAATAAAAGTGTTTTGCTCCTGATTTTTGTTTGTATTCAATGTGTGGTGCATCACGTTGCAGTGTCCAACAGTGGTCAGCAAGCATTGACGGATTCCAGTTGCCCTGATATCGTTTTTTCAGTGTAGCAATGTTCTGGTAAAATCTTTCACCGTGTCCGTCACTGACAGCACCGAGATTTGTGGGGAAGAAGTCCAAATGTGAGTGGAGAAAATTAATCTTTAGTGACATGTTGCACTTCATTGTTTTGTATGCTTTGAGAAGTTTGTCTACCAGCTGAATGTAATATGGGACTTTGTAATTGCCAAGACAATTGCCAATAACGTCTTTAAAGGCTTTCCAGGCAATATTTTCAGGCCGAACTAACAGATCTTCAAACTGCTTTTCACTCATAACATGTCTGATCTGAGGGCCAACAAAAATGCCCTCTTTGATCTTGGCCTCAGTTATTCTTGGGAACATCTGTCTTAAATAACGAAAACCTTTGCCTTCTTTCTTCACTGGTTCCACAAAATTCTTCATGAGTTTCAATTCTATGTGAAGAGGAGGCAAAATAATCTTTGCCGGGTTGACAAGTGGTTAATGCGCCACATTTTTCTGTTCAGGAACTAACTTTTTACAGAGTGACCATCTCTGTCTAGAATAATGTGACTCTTTGGCACGACTGTCCCATTCACAGATTAAACAACAGTACTTTGTATCGTCAAGCTGCAGTCCCAGTAATAGAGCAACGACTTTCAGTTCTCCACAAATATTCCAGTTGTGCTTGTTGTGCTGAATGTGCTTCAGCAACATTTCCATGTTCTCGTAGGTTTCTCTCATATGTGCTACATAGCCAACAGGTATTGAAGGGTGAACGTTGTCATTGTGTAATAGAAGAGCTTTGAGGCTTAACATTGATGAATCAATAGAGAGACGCCACTCTTGTGGGTCATGGTCACAACCCAAAGCAGAGAACAATCCTTCGATGTCAACACAGAAACAGAGACTGTCAACCTGTGCATCAAATTTAGTTATATCATCTTGGCGGCTTCGAAAAACAGAAATTTTCGTACCTTGTGACAATAAACACTATTCCTGCAGTCTCAAACCGTGTCACCTCCATTGCAGCTTCTTCATCTGGTTCGAGTGAGGTCCATTCCTCTGGTGGTTTCGGAATTGGAAGACTGTCGTCATGTGGCACGGGTGTCATTGCTGAAGGCAGATTATGGTAATCAATTGACTTCTTGTTTTTGGCAGAGAAACCAGACACATTAGTCAAACAAAAGTAACAGTCCGTCAAATGGTCTTTCTGTTCTCGCCATATCATCGGGACAGCAAAAGGCATTGTCTTTCGAGTGCCTCTGAGTCAAGCTCTCAGACAGACAGCACATGTCACACAACAAATGTGAGGTGCCCATCCCTGGTCTTGATCACCAATTTTACAGCCAAAGTACAGATGAAGTGCTTTCTTCACAAGAGCAGTCATTGACCGTCTCTGATGAACAAGAATTTTCTCGCCACAAATACAGCAGAATATATCGCGACTGTTACAACATTGACGAGACATATTGATCGACACCAATCATCCTATAAAACGTCTTTAACATGCAACTTACTTTTTACAGTGCTACAGAGGCAATGGTATATTCTGAAACAATACGTACACACCATAAAGTCTATAGTAATCCAATGAGCAGCATCTGTGAATGCAAGCCAATTTTATAGCCTGCTGAGACAGTGCCAAGCTGGATCTGGCCTGCCCAGGCTATATACTTCCATGGAACAGCTTCTAACCTGGCCTGATATCATGCCTGGACATGCCAAGACTGCACAAAACATTGTTCATAAGTCTCTTACAGAAATGAAAATTTTTTACCCAAATATGAAAAAAACACATAACGAAACTGAAAATTTCGATTAAACGGTACGTAATGGGCAAATTTGAATGTGATTTTCGTGATCAGCAGAAAAAATTCTATAAGGAACACCCGTTTAATTGGTTAAACGACTAAGTAGAGTTGCTGTAGCCTGTTCACAGTGACAGTTTTAATAAATTGATAAAACGACTAAGTAGAATTGCTGTAGCCTGTTAACAGTGACAGTTTTAATACATTGGTTAAACGACGAAGTAGAGCTGCTGTAGCCTGTTAACAATGACAGTTTTAAGAAATTAGTTAAACGACAAAGTAGAGTTGCTGTAGCCTGTTAACAGTGACAGATTTAAAAAATTCGTCAAACGACAAAGTATAGTTTCTGTAGCCTGTTAACAGTGACAGTTTTAAAAAATTCGTTAAACAACTAAGTAGAGTTGCTGTAGCCTGTTAACACTGACAGTTTTAAGAAATTGATTAAACGACTAAGTAGAGTTGCTGTAGCCTGTTAACAGTGACAGTTTTAAGAAAATAGTTAAACAACTAAGAAGAGTTGCTGTAGCCTGTTAACACTGACAGTTTTATGAAATTGGTTAAACGACTAAGTCAAGTTGCTGTAGCCTGTTAACAGTGACAGTTTTAAGTAATTGTTTAAACGACTAAGTAGAGTTGCTGTAGCCTGTTAACAATGACAGTTTTAAGAAATTGGTTAAATGACTAAGTAGAATTTTTTTTGTAGCTTGTTAACATTGAGAGTTTTAAAAAATTGGTTAAACGACTAAGTAGAGTTGCTGTAGACTGTTAGTAGAAACAGTTTTAATTATCTGGTTAAACGACTAATTAGAGTTTCTGTAGCCTGTTAACAGTGACAGTTTTAAGAAATTTGTTGAGCGACTAAGTAGAGTTGCTGTAGCCTGTTAGTAGTGACAGTTTAAATAAATTGGTTAAACGACTAAGTAGAGTTTTTGTAGCCTGTTAACAGTGACAGTTTTAAGAAATAGTTGAACGACTAAATATTTTTCTGTAGCCTGTTAACAGTGACAGTTTTAAGAAATTGGTTAAACGACTAAGTAGAGTTGCTGTAGCCTGTTAACAGTGACAATTTTAAGAAATTGGTTAAACGACTAAGTATAGTTTCTGTAGCCTGTTAACAGTGACAGTTTTAAAAAATTCGTTAAACGACTAAGTAGAGTTGCTGTAGCCTGTTAACACTGACAGTTTTAAGAAATTGATTAAACGACTAAGTAGAGTTGCTGTAGCCTGTTAACAGTGACAGTTTTAATAAATTGGTTAAACGACTAAGTAGAGTTGCTATAGCCTGTTAGAAGTGAAAGTTTTAATAAATTGGTTAAACGACTAAGTAGAGTTGATGTAGTCTGTTAGTAGTGACAGTTTTAGTAAATTGGTTAAACGACTCAGTAGAGTTTCTGTAGCCTGTTAGTACTGACAGTTTTAATAAATTGGTTAAACGAATAAGTAGAGTTGCTGTAGCCTGTTAAAAGTGACAGTTTTAAGAAATTAGTTAAACGACTAAAAAGAGTTTCTGTAGCCTGTTAGTACTGACAGTTTTAATAAATTTGTTAAACGACTAAGTAGAGTTGCTGTCGCCTGTTAACAGTGACAGTTTTAAGAAATTGGTTAAAGGACTAAGTCGAGTTGCTGTAGCCTGTTAACAGTGACAGTTTCATGAAATTGTTTAAACGACAAAATAGAGTTTCTGTAGCCTGTTAACAGTGACAGATGTAAGAAATTTGTTAAACGGCTAAATAGAGTTTGTGTAGCCTGTTAGTAGTGACAGTTTTAAGAAATTGGTTAAACGACTAAGTAGATTTGCTGTAGCCTGTTAACAGTGACAGTTTTAAGAAATGGATTAAACGACTAAGTATAGTTGCTGTAGACTGTTAGTAGTAACAGTTTTAATAAATGGGTTAAACGACTAAATAGAGTTCCTGTAGCCTATTAACAGTGACAGTTTTAATAAATTGGTTAAATGACAAAGTAGAGTTTATGTAGCCTGTTAACATTGACAGTTTTAAGAAATTGGTTAAATGACTCAGTAGAGTTTCTGTCGCCTGTTAGTTGTGACAGTTTTAAAAAATTGGTTAAACGATTAAACAGAGTTTCTGTAGCCTGTTAACAGTGACAGTTTTAAGAAATTGGATAAAAGTCTAAGTGCAGTTGCTGTAGCCTGTTAACAGTGCCAATTTTAATAAATTGGTCAAACGACTAAGTAGAGTTGCTATAGCCTGTTAGAAGTGAAAGTTTTAATAAATTGGTTAAACGACTAAGTAGAGTTGATGTAGTCTGTTAGTAGTGACAGTTTTAGTAAATTGGTTAAACGACTCAGTAGAGTTTCTGTAGCCTGTTAGTACTGACAGTTTTAATAAATTGGTTAAAGGACTAAGTCGAGTTGCTGTAGCCTGTTAACAGTGACAGTTTTAAGAAATTGTTTAAACGACAAAATAGAGTTGCTGTAGCCTGTTAACAGTGACAGATGTAAGAAATTTGTTAAACGAGTAAATAGAGTTTCTGCAGCCTGTTAGTAGTGACAGTTTTAATAAATTGGTTAAACGACTAATTAGAGTTTCTGTAGTCTGTTAACAGTGACAGTTTTAAGAAATTGGTTAAACGACTAAGTAGAGTTGCTGTAGCCTGTTAACAGTGACAGTTGTAAGAAATTTGTTAAACGAGTAAATAGAGTTTCTGCAGCCTGTTAGTAGTGACAGTTTTAATAAATTGGTTAAACGACTAATTAGAGTTTCTGTAGTCTGTTAACAGTGACAGTTTTAAGAAATTGGTTAAACGACTAAGTAGAGTTGCTGTAGCCTGTTAACAGTGACAATTTTAAGAAATTGGTTAAACGACTAAGTAGAGTTGCTGTAGCCTGTTAACAGTGATACTTTTAAGAAATTGGTTAAATGACAAAGTAGATTTGCTGTAGCCTGTTAACAGTGACAGTTTTAAGAAATGGATTAAACGACTAAGTATAGTTGCTGTAGACTGTTAGTAGTAACAGTTTTAATAAATGGGTTAAACGATTAAGTAGAGTTCCTGTAGCCTGTTAACAGTGACAGTTTTAATAAATTGGTTAAATGACAAAGTAGAGTTTATGTAGCCTGTTAACATTGACAGTTTTAAGAAATTGGTTAAAAGACTCAGTAGAGTTTCTGTCGCCTGTTAGTTGTGACAGTTTTAAAAAATTGGTTAAACGATTAAATAGAGTTTCTGTAGCCTGTTAACAGTGACAGTTTTAAGAAATTGGTTAAACGTCTAAGTGCAGTTGCTGTAACCTGTTAACAGTGCCAATTTTAATAAATTGGTTAAACGACTAAGTAGAGTTGCTATAGCCTGTTAGAAGTGAAAGTTTTAATAAATTGGTTAAACGACTAAGTAGAGTTGATGTAGTCTGTTAGTAGTGACAGTTTTAGTAAACTGATTAAACGACTCAGTAGAGTTTCTGTAGCCTGTTAGTACTGACAGTTTTAATAAATTGGTTAAACGACTAAGTATAGGTGCTGTAGCCTGTTAACAGTGACAGTTTTAAGAAATTGTTTAAACGAATAAGAAGAATTTTTTTGTAGCTTGTTAACACTTACAGTTTTAAAAAATTGGTTAAACGACTAAGTAGAGTTGGTGTAGCCTGTTAACAGTGACAGTTTTAATAAATTGGTTAAACGACTAAGTAGAGTTGCTGTAGCCTGTTAACAGTGACAGTTTTAAGAAATTGGTTAAACGACTAAATAGAGTTGCTGCAGCCTGTTAACGGTGATACTTTTAAGAAATTGGTTAAATGACTAAATAGAGTTTCTGTTGTCTGTTAACAGTGACAGTTTTAAGAAATTGGTTAAATGACTAAGTAGAATTTTTTTGTAGCTTGTTAACATTGAGAGTTTTAAAAAATTGGTTAAACGACTAATTAGAGTTTCTGTAGCCTGTTAACAGTGACAGTTTTAAAAAAATTTGTTGAGCGACTAAGTAGAGTTGCTGTAGCCTGTTAGTAGTGACAGTTTAAATAAATTGGTTAAACGACTAAGTAGAGTTTTTGTAGCCTGTTAACAGTGACAGTTTTAAGAAATAGTTGAACGACTAAATATTTTTCTGTAGCCTGTTAACAGTGACAGTTTTAAGAAATTGGTTAAACGACTAAGTAGAGTTGCTGTAGCCTGTTAACAGTGACAATTTTAAGAAATTGGTTAAACGACTAAGTATAGTTGCTGTAGCCTGTTAACAGTGACAGTTTTAAGAAATGGATTAAACGACTAAGTATAGTTGCTGTAGACTGTTATCAGTGACAGGTTTATTAAATTGGTTAAACGACTAAGTATAGTTGCTGTAGACTGTTAGTAGTAACAGTTTTAATAAATGGGTTAAACGACTAAGTAGAGTTCCTGTAGCCTGTTAACAGTGACAGTTTTAAGAAATTGTTTAAACGACTAAGTAGAATTTTTTGTAGCTTGTTAACACTGAAAGTTTTAAAAAATAGGTTAAATGACTAAGTAGAGTTGCTGCAGCCTGTTAACAGTGACAGTTTTAATAAATTGGTTAAACGACTAAGTAGAGTTTCTCTAGCCTGTTAGTACTGACAGTTTTAATAAATTTGTTAAAAGACTAAGTAGAGTTGCTGTCGCCTGTTAACAGTGACAGTTTTAAGAAATTGTTTAAACGACAAAATAGAGTTGCTGTAGCCTGTTAACAGTGACAGATGTAAGAAATTTGTTAAACGACTAAATAGAGTTTGTGTAGCTTGTTAGTAGTGACAGTTTTAAGAAATTGGTTAAAAGACTAAGTAGAGTTGCTGTAGCCTGTTAACAGTGACAGTTGTAAGAAATTTGTTAAATGAGTAAATAGAGTTTCTGCAGCCTGTTAGTTGTGACAGTTTTAATAAATTGGTTAAACGGTTAATTAGAGTTTCTGTAGCCTGTTAACAGTGACAGTTTTAAGAAATTGGTTATACGACTAAGTATAGTTGCTGTAGACTGTTATCAGTGACAGGTTTATTAAATTGGTTAAACGACTAAGTAGAGTTCCTGTAGCCTGTTAACAGTGACAGTTTTAAGAAATTGTTTAAACGACTAAGTAGAATTTTTTTGTAGATTGTTAACACTGAAAGTTTTAAAAAATAGGTTAAACGACTAAGTAGAGTTGCTGCAGCCTGTTAACAGTGACAGTTTTAATAAATTGGTTAAACGACTAAGTATAGTTGCTGTAGACTGTTAGTAGTAACAGTTTTAATAAATGGGTTAAACGACTAAATAGAGTTTCTGTTGTCTGTTAACAGTGACAGTTTTAAGAAATTGTTAAACGACTAAATAGAGTTGCTGTAATCTCTTAACAGTGACAGTTTTAAGAAATTGGTTAAATGAATAAGTAGAGTTTCTATAGCCTGTAAGTTGTGACAGTTTTAATAAATTGGTTAAACGACTAATTAGAGTTTCTGTAGCCTGTTAACAGTGACAATTTTAAGAAACTGGTTAAACGACTAAATAGAGTTGCTGCAGCCTGTTAACGGTGATACTTTTAAGAAATTGGTTAAATGACTAAATAGAGTTTCTGTTGTCAGTTAACAGTGACAGTTTTAAGAAATTTGTTAAATGACTAAGTAGAATTTTTTTTGTAGCTTGTTAACATTGAGAGTTTTAAAAAATTGGTTAAACGACTAAGTAGAGTTGCTGTAGACTGTTAGTAGAAACAGTTTTAATTATCTGGTTAAACGACTAATTAGAGTTTCTGTAGCATGTTAACAGTGACAGTTTTAAGAAATTCGTTGAGCGACTAAGTAGAGTTGCTGTAGCCTGTTAGTGGTGACAGTTTAAATAAATTGGTTAAACGACTAAGTAGAGTTTTTGTAGCCTGTTAACAGTGACAGTTTTAAGAAATAGTTGAACGACTAAATAGTGTTGCTGTAGCTTGTTAACAGTGACAATTTTAAGAAATTGGTTAAACGACTAAGTAGAGTTGCTGTAGCCTGTTAACAGTAACAGTTTTAAGAAATTGGTTAAACGTCTAAGTAGAGTTGATGTAGTCTGTTAACAGTGACAGTTGTAATAAATTGGTTAAACGACTAAGTAGAGTTCCTGTTGACTGTTTGTAGTAACAGTTTTAATAAATGGGTTAAACGACTAAGTAGAGTTCCTGTGGCCTGTTAACATTGACATTTTTAAGAAATTTGTTAAATGACTCAGTAGAGTTTTTGTAGTCTGTTGTTGTGATAGTTTTAAAAAATTGGTTAAACAAATAAATAGAGTTTCTGTAGCCTGTTAACAGTAACAGTTTTAAGAAATTCGTTAAACGTCTAAGTGCAGTTGCTGTAGCCTGTTAACAGTGCCAGTTTTAATAAATTGGTCAAACGACTAAGTAGAGTTGGTGTAGTCTGTTAGTAGTGACAGTTTTAGTAAATTGGTTAATCGACAAATTAGAGTTTCTGTAGCCTGTTAACAGTGAAAGTTTTAAGAAATTGGTTAAACGACTAAGTAGAGTTACTGTAGCCTGTTAGGACTGACAGTTTTAATAAATTGGTTAAACGACTAGGTAGAGGTGCTGTAGTCTGTTAACAGTGATACTTTTAAGAAATTGGTTAAACGACTAAATAAAGTTGCTGTAGTCTGTTAATAGTGATACTTTTAAGAAATTGGTTAAACAACTAAATAGAGTTTCTGTTGCCTTTTAATAGTGACAGTTTTAAGAAATTGTTTAAACGAATAAGTAGAATTTTTTGTAGCTTGTTAACACTGAAAGTTTTAAAAAATTGGTTAAACGACTAAGTAGAGTTGGTGTAGCCTGTTAACAGTGACAGTTTTAAGAAATTGGTTAAAGTCTAAGTAGAGTTGCTGTAGCCTGTTATCAGTGACAGTTGTAATAAATTGGTTAAACGACTAAGTAGAGTTGCTGTAGCCTCTTAGTAGTGACAGTTTTAATAAATTGGTTAAACGACTTAGTAGAGTTGATATCGCCTGTTTGTAGTGACAGTTTTAATAAATTGGTTAAACGACAAATTAGAGTTTCTGTAGCCTGTTAACAGTGACAGTTTTAAGAAGTTGGTTAAACGACTAAATAGAGCTGCTGCAGCCTGTTAACAGTGATACTTTTAAGAAATTGGTTAAACGACTAAATAGAGTTTCTGTTGTCTGTTAACAGTGACAGTTTTAAGAAATTGGTTAAATGACTAAATAGAATTTTTTTGTAGCTTGTTAACGTTGAGAGTTTTAAAAAATTGGTTAAACGACTAAGTAGAGTTGCTGTAGACTGTTAACAGTGACAGTTTTAATAAATTGGTTAAACGATTAATTAGAGTTTTTGTAGCCTGTTAACAGTGACAGTTTTAAGAAATTGTTAAACGACTAAATAGTGTTTCTGTAGCCTGTTAACAGTGACATTTTAAGAAATTGGTTAAACGACTAAATAGAGTTGCTGTAGTCTCTTAACAGTGACAGTTTTAAGAAATTGGTTAAATGAATAAGTAGAGTTTCTATAGCCTGTAAGTTGTGACAGTTTTAATAAATTGGTTAAACGACTAATTAGAGTTTCTGTAGCCTGTTAACAGTGACAGTTTTAAGAAATTGGTTAAACGACTAAGTCGACTTTCTGTAGCCTGTTAGTAGAAACAGTTTTGAAAAATTGGTTAAATGACTAATTAGAGTTTTTGTAGCCTTTTAACAGTGACAGTTTTAATAAATTGGTTAAACGACTAAGTAGAGTTGCTGTTGCCTGTTAGTAGTGCCAGTTTTAATAAATTTGTTAAGCAACTAAGTAGAGTTGCTGTAGCCTGTTACTAGTGACAGTTTTAATAAATTGGTTAAACGACTAAGTAGAGCTGATGTAGCCTGTTAGTAGTGACAGTTTTAATAAATTGGTTAAACGACAAATTAAAGTTTCTGTAGCCTGTTAACAGTGACAGTTTTAAGAAATTGGTTAAACGACTAAGTAAAGTTGCTGTAGCCTGTTAACAGTGACAGTTTTAAGAAATTGGTTAAACGACTAAGTAGAGTTACTGTAGCCGGTTAACAGTGACAGTTTTAATACATTGGTTAAACCACTAAGTAGAGTTGCTGTAGCTTTTTAGTAGTGCCAGTTTTAATAAATTGGTTAAACGACTTCGTAGAGTTCCTGTAGCCTGTTAACACTGACAGTTTTATGAAATTGGTTAAACGACTAAGTCAAGTTGCTGTAGCCTGTTAATAGTTACAGTTTTAAGAAATTGGTTAAACGACTAAGTAGAGTTGCTGTAGCCTGTTAACAGTGACAGTTTTAAGAAATTGTTTAAACGACTAAGTAGAGTTGCTATAACCTGTTAGTACTGACAGTTTTAATAAATTGGTTAAACGACTAAGTAGAGTTGCTGCAGCCTGTTAACAGTGAAAGTTTTAAGAAATTGGTTAAACGACTAAGTAGAGTTTCTGTAGCCTGTTAGTACTGACAATTTTAATAAATTGGTTAAACGACTAAGTAGAGTTGCTTTCGCCTGTTAACAGTGACAGTTTTAAGAAATTGTTTAAACGACTAAATGTAGTTGCTGTAGCTTGTTAACAGTGACAGATGTAAGAAATTTGTGAAACGACTAAATAGAGTTTCTGTAGCCTGTTAACAGTAACAGTTTTAAGAAATTGTTTAAACAACTAAGTAGAGTTGCTGTAGCCTGTTATCAGTGACAGTTGTAATAAATTGGTTAAACGACTAAGTAGAGTTGCTGTAGCCTGTTAACAGTGACAGTTTTAAGAAATTGGTTAAACGACTAAGTAGAGTTTCTGTAGCCTGTTAACAGTGACAGTTTTAAGAAATTGGTTAAACGACTAAATAGAGTTTCTAAAGCCTGTTAACAGTGACAGTTTTAAGAAATTGGTTAAACGACTAAGTCGAGTTTCTGTAGCCTGTTAGTAGTGATGGTTTTAAGAAATTGGTTAAACGACTAAGTCGAGTTTCTGTAGCCTGTTAGTAGTGATGGTTTTAAGAAATTGGTTAAATTACAAAGTTGAGTTTCTGATTCTATGTATTTCTGATATCTTTATATATCCGTTGGAATCCGTTATACTCGATCGCTTCTTTGTGGGTATTTAGGTATTTTTATTTCTGAAATACCCAGAAGGGTCAGGTGCAGAAGGCCTCTTCCTCTATTCCTGCTTTCATGACGATTACCACTGAGAATTTGTTGTTTTTGTAGTGCTTTTGGATCAGAGTATCCACAGTACTCCGGCTCTTTTCAGGGCAATGTCCAGTTATTGTCTTGGTTTGCCCTCCCCCTTTATCTATTTGTTATTATTTTTACTTATATTCCAGTTTTTTATTTTTCTCTTCGTTTCTTTCCCACTTATATATATACATGTATTATATATAAAAGAAAAGAAAAAGAAAGGAAATAAAAGAAAAAATAATAATAAATAAAAGAGCATAAAAATAAATAAATAAAATAAAACTAGTTTTGAGTGTCTAGTGCATGGTGGCCAGCTTGATTTATATTTTATATATATATATATTTATAGGAGAGGTTGTTGTTGTTGTTGTTTTGAATTAAGCACAAAGCTACACAATGGGCTATCTGTGCTCTGCCCACCACGGGTATCGAAACCCGGAGTTTAGCGTGCAAGTCCGCAGATTATAGGAGAGAGGTACTTAGGATAATGTTCATCATGTACGTTGTGTGTGTCGAGATAACATATTAAAACATTTTATACCAACTTTGAGTAAAATAGTTTTGTGCACGATGCAAGAGTCTTTCAGATATTGTCTCTGTGTTTGCATACTTGTGAATAAATGTGGATGAAGTACAACGTGGTACTTTATAGGCTGAAGATAAGATTAAATTTTGTATTTTTGTAGTTTGTGTAATTGTTTTTGTGTTATGTTTATCTAGGCAGGACATGCGTATTCTATTAGAGGTCTGTTGTATGTTTTGAAAGGACCCCATGTGGGTCCCATTCACATCTACTTTACACGTTTTATTGTCCAGGAAGTGAGTAGCCAGCGAATAATTCCCTGAGGTAAATCCATTTTCGTTAACCGATGGCGTAATCCGTTATGCCACACCGTGTCAAATGCTTTCTCAATGCAAACTACAGTGCCTTCATTTTTGTTAAAGCTGTGTTTAATTGTTTCTGTTAATCTGATTAGATGGTCTGTAGTTGATCTGTATTTTCTAAAGCCGTTTTGAATATCGGGCACAGTAATGTTGAATTTGCTTTGTCATTTACTTTCGTTATGTCAGAATTGATTTGGTTTGTTTTGAATTTCGCGCAAAAGCTACACGAGGGCTATCTGCGCAAGCCGTCCCTAATTTAGCACTGTAAGACTAGAAGGAAGGCAGCTAGTCATCACCACCCACCGCCAACTCTTGGGCTACTCTTTTACAATTAGGGACGGTTAGCGCAGATGGCTCTCGTGTAGATTTCCGCGAAATTAAAAAACAAAAGAAATAAACAGTTTTCCATTCGTATTCTTCTCAGCCAAGTTGCTTTGTTCCATTCGCCAACCAATCAACTCCTTTATCTTCCAACACAACAAAGTTGTCGTTAATGAGAAACATTTGTTATTTACTTCTTGCTTTCCAAAATGTTGTCCTTTTCTAGAAAGATGACTTTTATTTCTGGTTCAAAGATGAGGCGCTTATACGAGAAGAAGAAGTCGATGTGTTACTTCTAGAACAAAGAAATTATAACTGCTAGAAAAAGGATAAAACTAGCATTTATTTTTTGGCTTAAATGTCGTACTTGCCTGAGAAAGATGACGTGTTATTTATTTCCTGTCGGTCCTTCATTTCAACCAAAAAGGAGCTGATGTAATCCTGAACATTGTTTTCATCCAACCTTTTCTCGTGGTTATAGACTTCTTCACTGAAAGAATTTCCAGTACGAAACGATTAAAAAAACGTTATTTGTCAACATACTGTTTATTCTTTTATTCCTGTTCTGAGAAACTACAAAATAATCTATACTGTTTCCGTGAAATGTAGATGTGTATTTTATGTATTGTGTCGCAGTCCATCGAAAAAGCCTAATACAGTGCTAAAAATATATCTTGGATTTGCTATAATGTTCGTGTTTCTATAAATAGCATTTGTACGTTCTGCAAAAAGTGAGCATTAAAGTTAACTTATTCCACATTACTGTATAAAGTATTCTTATCTGTTGAATGTTTTTAAGAATATACAACAGATGTATCAAATCGAATTATTTTTCATACATTACTAAGATGAGAAGATGTTAGACAGTTTAAAAATCAATTCAAAATGAATAGTACAATAATAGTCAAATGACAATTATTAGAAAGTAAAGTCAATGCATTACATTCTCGTCAAACAAAGCAAGAATTACCACAATTGTAACAACATTTATTGAAATTTAGTTGCAACAAAACAGGAGAAGAAAAACATGAATCAAGGTTACTAGTCAAATAACAACAGTTGTCAGAAACATATGAAGAAGCAACACATACATTATAATTTATTTATTAGCTGAAGAAGACTTCTACCTTTCCTTAATCTATGTTTGTGTCTCCTAGTTCTGTGATTCTCTCTATTTAATGTAAAGGAAGTTGCTGCATCAGCTTCATCAATTTGTTTTACAATATTAAATACTTCAGTCAGATCCCCTTCAGTTCGCCACAATTTATACTAATACAATACAGTAATATAGAAAAAATACGATTTTTATCTATATGTCAGACATTCAAGAAATCCTTTTAATTTAGACATGGATAGTAAGCTCTTAAGACATTGATAAAAACAAGGATTTTTCAGATTCTTAAACGGGTTTTGTTGCAGAAATTCATTTAATAGAAAATTTATTAAAAACATTTGTAATCGCTAACAAATGTGGAAAATGTTTAAAGAAAAGTTTTTCAATATTCAAATCAGCTTACAGAAAGAAAAGAAAAACTGCAAACAAAAACCAGGTTGATTGAGAAAAGGTATAAAATTAGAGAAAAGCATCACAAATTTAAGAGGCCCGGCAGGGCCAAGCGCGTAAGGCATGCGAATTGTAATTCGCGGGTTCGCGCGCAAAACATGCTAAATTAGGGATGGCTATCACAGATAGCCCTCGAGTAGCTTTGTGCGAAATTCAAAAAGAAATTTAAGAAATACAGATTGACTGGTATTATAGAAGATCAAGAAAGTTGGTCAAGTAGGAAATTAGGATATCTGAAGGTTTCTGTATTTGTTCTGAATTTCGCGCAAAGCACACGAGTTACCAGAGCTAACCGTCCTTAATTTAACAGTGTAAGATTAGAGGAAAGAGAGCTAGTCATGACCACATCACCAGAAACACCTGAACTACTTCTTTATGAACGATTGGTAAGAGTTACAGCACATTATAAAGCCCCCACAGCTGAAAGGACGTGCATGTATGGTGTGACAGAAATTCGAATCTCCGACCCTCAGATTACAAGTTGAGCCATCCAAAATGATATATGAAAAAATTTGGCTGAAAACATGAAAATTGACAGTAAGCTTTTTTAAAGTAATCGAAATGTTAGGATGACAATAGAACACTTGAAGAATAATAAAGGAAGGTTTGTATCTGATTATTATGAAATGGCTAGACTATTAAATTGATGCTTCCGTTTCAGTTTTTACTGATAAAAACTTAAGCAGTATTCCTCATCTTGAGAAATTGATAGATGAAATCAAAATTGAACAAGACAAAGGTATAAATTCTGAGCTGGTTAAAATAAAATTGTGAAGTTTAAAGAATAATATGGTTCAGTCATAGAACCACTGGTTTTTGATTTACATAATCACACGGATGAAAGTATAATCAATACAAAACTTAAATATGCAGATTTTATTAAGTTCTTGAGTGTTGCTACTTTGAAGAGAATGATGCTGATTTACAAAAGGATTTAGATCATTTAGTGAGTTGGATAAATGGCAGATGGGTTTTAATTATGATAATGTAAGATTTTACATGGAGTTATCATAATTTGAATTATAAGTATAATTTAGATGGGAATAAGCTTAACAGTGTCATGAAAAAAAAGTACGGATGAAAGGTATTTGAAGCCATGCAAGCCATATGCTGTTGCTAGTAGTGGGACAAATAAGATTTTAGGTTGTATTTATAGAAATACTTGACATAAGTCCAAAGTGTTTATAATTAATTGTAAGCATCACTGGTTAGCTTACATTTGGAGTATTGTATTCAGTCTTGGCTTTTTTACCTCAGGAAGGACATTGGATTGATATAAATGGTTCAGAAAAAGGTTATTAAACTGGTAGCTGAAATGGAGAATTTGTCATATGAAAAGAGATTAATATACTTAAAATTGTTTTCTCTTGAAAAAATTAGAGTTGAAGGGGATCTGAATGAAGTATTTAATATTGTAAAACAAATTGATGATGCTGATGCATCAACTTCTTTTACACTTAATAGAGAGAATCACAGAACTAAAAGACACAAACATAGATTAAGGAAAGGTAGAAGTCTTCTTCAGCTAAGACAATTTTATTTTTCAAACGAGGTGGTTGGACTGTGGAATGCTTCCCTTTAAATATTGTGAAGGCAGTGAACTTGAGTAAGTTTAAAAGAAAGCTTTATATGTTTATGGATGATAAAGGCTTTTGTAAAGTTTGTTAGAGGATGGGACAGCTGAGACGGATCAATATGTATTTTTCATTGACATAAACCTCTGTCTAACATCACAATTGCTGTTTTTTTAAGAAATATAAATATCATCACATGATAACAAATACAAATAGTGTGAGCTAATCTTGTGGGCTTTACATTAACTGATGCTTCTCATTTCTAGACTAACTATTGTCTGTTTATCCTGAAAAGGGCACTTGTTTGCATGTTTAAGTGTAAATGTGTAAATAGAATTTCTGTTTTGTCCCTCAGGTTTTAAGAAACAAACACATTATTTGTTTCTCTCACATAATAGTCATGTGACTGATGAACAAAGTAAAAAGCGTTAGTCACAGTTTTGTACATTTTAGAGTAATTTCTTAGAGTTCTTTTGATCTAGATTATACATTGTGTAAATATAATGGACAAACGTATTAACATACATAAGTTACGAGTATCTATATTTGGTGGATATTTTCAAAATGTACAATCACGTGATCCATAAAAATAATTTGGGCGAGCATTCTACTTAGTTTGTTTGTAGATATTTGTTTTATTTATGTTGTTATAAATTGAACATTTAAATATTTCCCAGTTACTACTTCACAGGGACATTGATGTTTTATAAAACATACGTAATATATTTCTTTTATTGTCCTGTAGAAATACAAATAAACGAAAAATAAGATATGTTGAAACCTTTCATGCTATCCACAAAGTATAGAAACACCTTTGCAAAACACCCACAACACGTTCAATATTGTCTGCCTACGTAAAATATGTTTAATTTTTTACTTATAAAGCAAAACTAAAAACCAACGTTATGTCTAGTAAGACTATCTGCCTATAGGATCTTATTAACACAATCCACCTAGTAGCATTATTACCCTATAAGTAACACTATATACCAACAGGAATACCATCCACCTTTGTAAAACTTATGAGTGTTAAAACTATAAAATAGCATATAAAATGAAATATCTTGTTAAAAACAAAAGACATTACAGTTATATGGAAAACATAAAGCCAAGATAGAGAAACAATATGATTATTGTTAAAATAACGGTATTACTTGTAACATAATTAAATCTACATTATACCATCATCCGTTGTCGTAAGTACTTTACCCTCTCATGGTTTCGTGAACCTCTGGTTCCATTTCGGGGAACTATGAAGTCACACTCAGCAATGCTATCTATATTCTTCCTGTCTTACCAATGGACCTTCTGGTGACCTTTAGTGGAAGTTTAATGTCATCATCTCTGATTTCTATGGCATAATCGTTTCGACTCCCACTAGATATTGCTCCAGATCGACACACGTGCCCAGTGGCCTAATTTTCTAACTATTTTCACTTTAAAGTTACTCCTGTTAGTTGGATTGCAACTACGGTAATAGAATTTTTCTTTACTATTGAATTACGCAGATTTCTCATGCGTTATAAAATTCCAGTATACAATAAATGCTCCCTTTTTGTTTGTTTTAGAGCAAATGCACATACAACTATCTGCTATGCCTGCCGCAGAGAATCAATCCCTGGGCTTTAGCAAAGTAAATTCATAAATGTTTCACTAATTTCATGCATGCAATAAATAGCATAGTGTTTTATGCGTTGTGTAATTACAGATAATACAGAACATATTTCTGATAACAAATGTTTAATTTCAATGCAAAATTACTTACCGGATGAATGATAACAAATTTTCTGTCGTTTTTTGAAAGTTCCTAAAGTCTCCAGATTTTACAACGGACAAAAAGGGTTTTATCCAAGGAAAGAAGGTTTTCAAGTTGAACTGTCGGATGTACTTTTGAAATTCGATGAGTCTATCATCTAGATATTTTCTTTTTGGGTCATCATAGTCAAATCTCTGACCAAAGATAAATGCTGAAATGATGTTGGACATGCTTGGAACTAATATTTCTCGTATGTTACAAACGGCACCATTCAGAGAGGCAAGATGAGCCAAGATAATGTTGATTTCTTCCTATACTTCAAAACGTAATAAAGATAGACTTTCATAAACAAATTTTCTCAACAATAATAGTTAATATATTCTATGACCATTTTTGTACAAATATTTCATAAAATTTGTAAGGACATTCAACGTTTAAAAATACACATTAGAATTAAAAACTCTACGTGTTTCAGTAGCAAAAGTTCCACCATCTTTAAGAGACCAGAAAACATACAGTAAATTTCTTAATAAACATAAACATAAACAAACGCAAAATTAAAGAAGTCTTACTTATACACCAACTTAAACCCAAAATAAACCAATACAAAGGAACACTTTTATATCTATATTAAAATAATATAATAAATAATATAAGATTATATACTCAAACATCTAATACCGCCCTCAATATTCCGACACTCAGTTACACAACCTCTTTCAAACATGTGGTCAACTTCCGGTCAATTACCTCTTTCTTTCTTTATGAACCTGACGATGACCGAAGAAAGTCGAAACGTTGTTCGCTCCTCGACGTAAAATATTTTCTCAACCCAAACGAGCTGTTTTTACATACATAATTTTTTGTCAGTTTTATACCAGCAACTAATATTGACAGATTAGATTTCCAAATCATTTACTTCTATGTGGGTCTAGATTCAAAATCACTTTATGTTTAATAATTTCGAGAAGTTCCCCAATGTTAATTAATTTTTAGCTTAATTTCTTGAAATTTCGAATTAATGTGCACAAAAAGATTCAAATATTTAAAGAAGTTAAAAACAACAACAAAACGAGTTGCACACAAGAGAATATCTTGAAGTCACTAAATATATAGTGATTTTGAATTAGGAACTAAGCCATGGTGACAACAGAAGTATTTTTTTTTTGGAAATTTCCTGTGTTTCTTTTGATTTCCTGAAGATGGTGGAACTTTTTCAATTGAAACGTGTAAGTTTTTAATTGTACTTTATACTCTTAACTTGATCAATAAATTTTTGACCTTTTAATGTCCTTACTTATTCTATGAATGACAATTAAATATAATCCTGCTGTACACTATATTTTAGGTTTCAAAAATTAATGTTTGGAGAATAACCACCTGTAGCACAATGCATATTGATATCGTGTCCCTTTAGTTCCTTTTATGTAATAGAATAATATGCTTACATGTGGGCAAAATTTAGAAATGGTGAGAATAAAAATATTGTGGTGTATGAAAAGATAATGTGGGTTAAAACAACCCCAACCAATCACTTTGAAGTACTGAATAGAATTTGAGCATCACAAGTAAACTGACTTGAATACGAAATCTTGGTATACACGTGTTTTAAACTTGACAGAACTTCAGACTACTATTATTCTTATGTCTAATATAAAGCGAGATGACCAACCTAGATGTCTCCACGTTGAGTCACTGGGAAGTAAACGTATTTATGGTTGTATTCAGTCAATTTCCAGTCTATTTGTTTTAAAACTTAGTTATTAGTTGTAGTTATCTACAACTATTTTTTTTTTAAATATAGAGTCAGTACAATTTACATTTTGATACCAATCATAAATAGTTTTTTCATTCGACATGGTCAGATGGTTTAGGCCCTCGACTCATAACTCACAGGTCGCGGGTTTGAATCTTTCTCGTACCAAACATGCTCGCCCTTTCAGCTGTGGGGCGTTATAATGTTACGGTCAATCCCACTATTCATTGGTAAAAGAGTAATCTGACTTGGTGATGACTAGGTGCTTTCCGTCTGATATTACACTGTTAAAATCGGGACCGCTAGCGCACATAGACCTTAGGTAGTTTTACGTAAAATTCAAAACAAAAAAATAACTTTCTAATTAAAGTTTTTCATTCATTGTTGAATAAAAAACATTTAAAGATATTCTTTCTTTTCCTGTAATTTTGAGGATTTCAGAAAAATTATTAACCTTGAGGTGGTCTTCCATTTTTGTTTTTCCATAGCCAAGATTACGTAAAATATGAATTGAAAATCGTCGTTGTTCTTTCCACCAATTTCCGTTTACAGATGCAATGCCTGTATGTGCATTAAAATAATCTATTACACAAAACAAAAAGGTAAGTAGATTTGTACGCCTAAATAATACATCAGCTCTTTTATTCTACGGCCAAATTTATTTCGTAAAAGTAAATTCAGTGTGTATTCATAAGAACGTGATAACTGACTTTAAATTATTATAAGAAACACAGTAACAGTGCGACAACGAATAGATTTTTATATAACAACAAAGTTTTTTGTGTAATGATATTTTTCCAATAACTTTCTAGAGCCTTACAAAAAAGAAACTTGTATCTAGTATGTTTTATCTTTGATAAAAGATTTGAAGTTAGTATTAAAATTTATTATGAGCTGTATTACACATTTTACGTTATAAATACTTTATATCATAAAGTTTCTTATAATTTTAAAGTGCTTTTAAACAAGTTTCATAAGATAATTCCTTCTTACTTATATTTTCTGACGGTCCTTGTATCTGTAAATCTGGAGGGCGGTCTAGAAAAGCATCTTTGTTCATAGCTTCCTTAACAGCCAGAAAATCGCACAGAACGATGACATTTTGACTTCCTAATCTGAGGCTAAAAACCATTATATAAAGTTAATTAGGGCAAAGAATTCGGCTACAAAAACAAATTAGCGAGCAATGTAATTTGTTGTTTGTTATTAGACACAGAGGGCTACCTGGACTCTGCCCACCAAGGATACTGAATCTCGGTATTTAGCCTAAAGGAATGGCTCTTATGATACAAAGTTTGTTATTCATAGTGACGAGAAACTGGAAGATGACCTGAGAAGATTAAAACGTTGTTCTGTACTTTATTTTAAGTAAAGTTTTAATACCTATACCAATCGTCATTGGAAAACAAAGTTTGTAAACTTAGTATAAAGTAAAACGTCTCAAATGCATAAGTATAAATCTTCATTGGTCCTTTTGCTCTCTGACCAAGCGCGTAAGGCGTGTGACTCGTAATTCGAGGGTCGCGGGTTCGCGCCCGCGTCGCGCTAAACATGTTCGCCCTCCCAGCCGTGGGGGCGTATAATGTGACGGTCAATTCCACTATTCGTTGGTAAAAGAGTAGCCCAAGAGTTGGCGGTGGGTGGTAATGACTAGTTGCCTTCCCTTTAGTCTTACACTGCTAAATTAGGGACGGCTAGCACAGATAGACCTCGAGTAGCTTTGTGCGAAATTCCAAAAACAAACAAACCTTCTGCTCTCGTCATTCATTCACTTGGGTTCTGAAAGTTTCAGTCATTTTATCGTTACAATGAAAACTAAGTAGTACACTGACCATAAATAGTTATTTTGAATATTTGAAAAAAATATGATTTAAATATCAACTTTAAATGCATTTAAAATGAACGAGACCTAAGTTTTTGAGGCTTACCGGGTCTGCAGGTTGCTTTACTTTTTTGTGTTTTTTTTTTCATTTACAAAGGTTTATCTTACAGCTCTGCTGTCTCTTGGACGATTCGAGATAATCCTAAAGTTTTGGACTCAGAAAGTCAAAACCTTTCGATCGACGTATTTGACAACGCACAAGACCACGTTGATTAATTTACTCTAATGCTGCCTAAAACAAAATATAAGTGCTGTGGCTGTTAAGGATTCCTTATTATACGCATCTTAAAAGTTGATTTTTCAAAATTAAGCGTAAAAATCGCATGTCAAGTGAATCTAATTACTGATAACACGAATTTTTAGAAACTTTTGATATTCACGATTTAGAAAATACTAATACCTGAACACGCTGCCATATTTTTTACGGAGTTCTAAGAAATCCAGAAAAACTTTCTTGCCAAGAAAAGGAAGATATCCAACGATGGGAAGACCGATGGGACCCGATGGAAAGTTTCGAGGACGTCTGAATATCCAACGAAAGAAAAAATAAAAACAAACAACTGAAAGAACCGTTGTAGCAAAAGTAAGGTTCATCCAATTTTCTGTTGGGATGTCTTCTGTCATTTTAGGCTCGGCGCATTAGTTGAAACTAAGAACTTCCAAACAAAATATTCATCGTCTTTATTTTATACTTTAGTAAAGTGTAGCCCACATAAACATATTTGCAAGGATTACACGTGTTTGAAGAAAAATAAATTTTTACTGGTAATTTAATCCATATGTAGTAACTGTGTATTAATATCAAGGTTGAAGGCTGTTTGATAAGAGCAGAGTGTTTCCTTGTAGGTTGTAAACAAATATCTCAGGAGCGATAAGCATTGCAATGTTAAATAACATTAAATAACAGTTGGCACCTTAACTTCCTGAAAATGTAAACCCAAATAGACTAGCATGATACGTACCACTTGACTATTTCAAAATGTTGACTTGTGGGCAGTTATGAGATCCAGCTTGGAGTTGTTGACTGTTCGATAAAAAAGTCACTAATATTAACTTCATATAAATTCTGATGAGTTTCATGCAACTGACAATTAGTTTACGTTGAGATATTGTAAGCAAACACTAGTGTTGAGTTTATTGAAATTGTAATGATAGGAATACGTTACAAAACGTAACTATGGCCCGCAAAGCTGGATTCCATTCACTCCAAACATTAATTCCTTTGAATTAATTCCTGAAATGCAAAACCTAATACTAATTATTAGAGTAAATAACAACACCCTTGAACCAACCATTAATAAGGTCAATAACTAAGTCAAAAACCTCATCAAAATTCAGCAACAGAATAACTAGTCTCATTTTGTACACTTTTTGATGATGCCAGTAGTGCCATACTTCCATGAACTTGTCCATCACATAATCAGTCATTCTGGTATAAAGAAAACAACCCAAAAGTTACACCATCGGCAGATCTGTTAAATGAGAGACGCAAGGGATAATAGGAGTTAATCAAAGCTTTGATGCCATCCAAATTAGAACGAAAAGCTCGACAGTTTCATTGTACCAAAATGGTCATTTTTACTTCAAAGGAGGAGAACTAGGTGGATAACCCCCTATGTTTCTGCCTCGAAATCTGTTTGCAGTAGAAAGAGGTCTGTCAACTTCTATGGAACTTGTCTTTGACCGATTGGGCAGATCTCTGTCAAAGAAAGGAGACTAAAGAGGCTGAATCCGACACTGAATAATAGTTTTGCACCTTTGGATCGAAACAGTTAGTTGATGCGATAGTGGTAACAGAGACAGAAATAAATGTAGACATGCCAATTCTTGAATCCATGACGGACAAAAAAGACTCTTAATGTGATGTGAGATATATTATATGAGAGGCATGAAAAGATCTGTTTACACTCCCACTGTATTAATGCTATGTAAAACAACTTGTAAGCCTCCAGGTAAGATGTATTCTTTGCAGTACATAAACATTGCATCTCTTTCTCTTGTACCCATCTAGAGCAATAACAAGAATAAGAGGTTGTAACCGCCACATTTGACACAGTAATAGTCCAGTTGACACTCGTAGGCATCTTGGTCATTTCCACCACAACAAGAACATGTCGGGATGTCTTAGGGTGTCCAAATCACTGGCACTGGGTGCATCTGAGACTGTTAAGAATGTAGGACTGCATCTTGCAGTTGAGATAGCAAACGTAATACAAGTAGGTAAAAATGGCGATGCAAACGTAAAAACAATAAATTGCATTATTTCGTCTTGGACAAGTTATTATGCACTCAAAATAAGCTTATTACTCTATTTATATGGGTTCCCGGTAGGAGAATATTTGGCAACATGTATAGTTCATTTATCAAAAAGAGGGAACTCTAAATAAAATTAACATGATGTAGTTTAGGAGGTGATTTTGTAGTTATGTATTTTCTAAAGAAGAATTTCAAGTTATGTTATGGACGATCTATTATACACACAAAGTATACTTTTTGCTCTATAATATATCTTCTTGTTTTCACGTTGGAAAGGTATTACGCAAGATAGCCACAACTGCGTAAAAGGAACTAGTTATTATGCACACAATATCTGTATATATTTTTACTTTACAACCTATATCCTCGCTGTTTTCCAAACTATATAGAACAGCTTTCAATGAAGCCGAATTTGAAAAGCAAATGGTAAGTTTTGGGACGTCGTTTTGGATTACGTAATAAAGAAGTCTTACATGATATTAATTACAGATTAGAATGTGTTGCAAATTTATTTTTGTCTGTGATATTACTTAAATTGTTCCTTCCCTAGTATTAGTAAATTTATTTAGAAATTGTTGAAAACTAGTGAAAAATATTTCTTTATTAAGGAATATTCTAATAAATATTTCTTAGTTTTCGTGTGTAGATGTTCTGTAATTGCTTCTTTGATAAGGGAATTTGTTTGTTCTCTAAAGACAACTTCTACGAGTGTTAAAATTTTAATTAAAATGAAAGATAAATAATGTTTCGTGTTTCTTAGACATATTAACTCGAGAACGAAGTTCTTAATGTAAAGAAAAACAAAAAAACAAAACAAACAATGGCTCCGTATCATTGTTGTGTTCTGTATTTTTAAAGTTAATCTACTGTCTTTAGAATACATGCTTACTTTAAGTTAGTTTCTCGTCATCATGAACTGGTTTGGTTGTTTTGAATTTCGTGCAAAGTTGTTTGTTTGTTTGTTTTTGGAATTTCGCACAAAGCTACTCGAGGGCTATCTGTGCTAGCCGTACCTAATTTAGCAGTGTAAGACTAGAGGGAAGGCAGCTAGTCATCACCACCCACCGCGAACTATTGGGCTACTCTTTTACCAACGAATAGTGGGATTGACTGTCACTTTATAACGTCTCCACGGCTGAGAGGGCGAACATGTTTAGCGCGACACTCGGATTACGGGTCGCACGACTTACGCGCTCGGCCATGTCGGGCCTCGTGCAAAGCTACACAAGGGCTATCTGCTCAAGCCGTCATTACTTTAGAAGTGAAAGACCACCCATCGCCAAGCCAACTCTTTTATCAACGAATAATTGGATTGAACTTCATCTTATAACGCTCCAACCCGGTGATCATGTTTGATGGGACGAGAATTCGACACCGCGACCTTCAGATTGCGAGTCCAGCATCCCAACCACCTGGATATTTCCCGGTTTACAAAAATTGTAGTGTTGTAAACTTACACTTATCCTTTACCTAACAGCAGATAGTAAAATCTATATTGAAGGTTACCATTCTCTTAGAATCAGAGAATAAAATGGACAGACAGACAGGTACATTCAAGGTATACAGGACACATGCACTACTATCATATCATGCTGTAGGGACAAGGTTCAATACCTACTGCTTCCTACACACAGCAGCCCAAAAATTGGCGGTGAAATGCGTTGCCTAACTAGCCTCCTTCTAGTCTAACTCTTCAAAATTAGGGACAGCTACAACAAAATTCACCTTACTAAACGACCAAAGTTTGAATTTACTTAACGTGTACACTTACTTCTGATGTGCTTTATAAATATTAAAATTATTTACAATAACAAAAGTCAAACATAAACAACATTGTTGTTTCTGTTTATTTCAATAAATTATAATAAAACATGACAAATAACGTTATTTTATGCTCAATACAGGATATCACATGTTATCTCCGTACTAAGGGTACAGAGGTACTACAGGGTAGCCCGTACGTCCCTATCCAATCATATGTTATTATATGATATTCAGTTACGCATGTATTATAAATTTATTTCATCTTTGAAAGCATTTGGAACAATAATCCCTGCTATGTTGAGGAAAATATCTCACAGAACATGGCGTTGCATAATGTTATGCAGCGAGAATGAGGGACAACACACAGATACACTGGATACATAAGATATATGGATGGATAGGGACTTACGGGTCACCCTGTATGTTATTCAAGTGCTTAGATGTGATGTAGCGACCAACAAACATCACTCTGTGCAGTGAAGTATCAAAACAAACTCAAATACATTGAGTAATGTCAAGTTACATGTATGCTAAGCTACATATACGAGGTAAACAAGTTTGTTTTTCAGCCTTGAAATTGAGAATTAAAGTGAAAAAATTTTAAATCGTTAACAACATTTCTTCTGCACGGTGCAAAAAATATTTAAATGTTTTTGTTGTTTTTAATAAAACATGGATGAAAGCGTTGAAAGCAATGTTTTTATTCGTGTTTGATCTCACAAGGTTGCCTTCCAGAGTTTCGATGAAGTATGCGCGTGTTTTGATATGCGAGATAACCAGATGTAGTAAGGTTATCTAAGATTATCTGAAAAACAGTATCGCTTTTGCAGTTTAATAGTATTAATGAAACAAGCATGCTTTGAATTATGTTTAATGTTGGATATTATTTTGGTGATGAGTTTAGTAGGGTTATAACAGTAACACCATAATGATTAAACGAGTTCAACACATTTCTGTAGTTTGTTCTGCATAAACAGAATAGTAAGTGGAAGCACATGGACCCCAGAAATTATATACGGGATTCACACTAACATTCACCTCGCATGTCACTCCAAAGGGAACCTAACAGTACCTGCCAAAGCAAAAGCAGAAATGTGACAGTAAATTTAAGAACCAAATTAGTAAACAAACAGCAAAGAAACCGTAAATGACTGGTTACGAGATGCA
Organism: Carcinoscorpius rotundicauda; assembly: GCA_011833715.1. Classification (NCBI taxonomy): domain Eukaryota; kingdom Metazoa; phylum Arthropoda; class Merostomata; order Xiphosura; family Limulidae; genus Carcinoscorpius; species Carcinoscorpius rotundicauda. The sequence goes on from CM022391.1 coordinate 105,214,448, forward strand.
GGTTGATTTACTTAGGATTTTTATCAATATTTGTTGAGATCGGTTAAAAACTGGGGGCCTGATATAAGTATTCATTTTTATAAATATTGAAGAAGATTTATGTTAAATTTAAGATTCTAGTAAAACACTCTTATATGACACAAGTTCCTCACACTCGAGTCTTATTTTACCAATTTACGACAGAGTACCTTTCAACTTTACCATTTCTGATAGTTAAGGCACTAGACTCGCAATCGACAAATCAAAGGATCGAGCCTTGTTTTTGAACATGCTCGCTCTTTTAGCCGTTAGGGCTTTATAATGGGTTAGTCAATTCCATTATTCGTTAGTTAAGCTTTTGACAGTGAGTCATGTTGATTTTCTGCTTTCTCTCCAATCTATCACTTTAAACTTGGGACAGTTAGCGCAGATAGCCCTCTAGTAGCTTTGGGTGAAATTCAACAAAAAACATTTCTCACATTGCATTTTTTATCTTGGTTTTATTCATTTGGTTTCACGCGTGACTTTTAGTATGTTATATTTTCACATACGATTAAAATTATAAAAATATGAATTAATTTTCCAACTAACTTACAGTTTAATTGTTTTGTTTCTGTGTTATATTTTGTTTCACTAAAAAGCTGCCTATTGATGCATACTGTTTGATAACGGGCTTCTTTACTCGTACACAAGTTGCTGCACATTCAAAGTATTTCGATGTACAGTTTGGTGAAACTGTCAGAGTGTCTTTGATGTTCTGTGTAATTATTCCATCAACACTTTGAAATGACTGGAAGAATAAGTAACAGTTGTCATACGAAGATTACAAATGAAAACTTCGACCGTAACGTACAAGGACGTTCCTTCAAACGACTGTTATGAATTTCGCACAAAGCTACATGAGGGCTTTCCGTGCTAGCCGTCCTTAATTTAGCAGTGTAAGACTAAATAGAAGGCAGCTAGTCATCACCACCCCCCGCCAACTCTTGGGCTACTCTTACAAACGAAAAGTGGAATTGATCGCTATACTATTATAATGCCCCCACAGCTGAAAGGGCGAGTATGTTTGGTGAGACAGCGATTCCAGCCTAAACTACCTGGCCTTGCCGAGTCCCCACTGTCGCTCAGCAGTAAGTTTGAGAATTGTAAAGCTAAAATTCGAAGTTTAATCACCATGACGACCACATTGTAGATAACCAGTTGTGCAGCCTTGTGTTTAAAGAAACCAAATCACTGACTTTGGGAGTTATGTGGACCCTCAGCAATAGCAAATGAGATTAATTTCAATACTTTTTTTTCTATGTGCCTCATGTTATTATAGACCGTGCGAGTCGAGCACCCTAACCACCTGTCGTATATATAATTAGAAAAGTTAAATATTGTGCTACAGGGATGACCCAATAACACTAAGCTGCGTTTTTTTGTTAGTATTTAAGCTATGCATTATTTTGAAACTCAATTTAATAAGTTACTTCATAGCGTTATAGCAAATTTCAGCTACATGATCGCACGAGTCATTAGGATTTTGGATTATTGTACAAAACGTCAATGTTAGAGGATTGGAAGAAACTAAGCTTGGTCGAAATTATTACTAGTTGTAACAGGTAGTATTATTGTAATGCTAATGATGGAAAAGATAGTAGGGAGAAATTATTAATACTGGTAGGAAGGAGTGTTGTTGTAATGGTAATGATGCAATAGACACCAGGGTAGAAATTATTATCAAATAAAAAGGAGTATAACACTAAAATAACTGCATAATAAATAATTTATTCAAAACATAACCTACTCTAAAAAGACATTACATGTTTCGGAGTTCAAGTTGCGCTTCGATCATAACTTCGCTATTTTCGTCATATATTTAGCGCCATCTAGATTAAATTCACCAAAGAGCTTATAAAACATATGTCCAGTACTTCGTTTCTTCCAAACCGAAATCAGCTTCTTTGTTCGTTATATAATATTTTTGTTTTGTTTGGCAACTTTTATTATTTCTTTAATATGTAATTCACACTTCAGTTCTACTTTATTTAATAGTTTAACATTATTTCGAGCTGTAACATGAGATGTGGTTGTTATTTTATGTTTTCACAGTTTCAAGGCTATAATGGACCAAAGTAGTGAATCCTTTTTCATTATTTCGTTTTGCTATTTCTAAAGCAAAGTAGACATACAGAATTCGGATTAAATACTTTGTATGGTTCTGAGATATTTAGGCGTAGCTAAAATAAATGATGGGATCAGTAAAAACTACCATTGGCTGTTCATATTTAGAGACATAGAGACTTACATAAAGATCTCCCCAATATGTCAGCAAGATATTCACGAAACCACCGAAGACAGCAAGGTTTCAGTTTCATATACATATATATAATCATAATTTTGTTGATAGAACCTTTCGAAGGATGCCATTTATCATATATTTGTAGTTGATGAGAAACTGAAGATCACATTACAGCTTAACATGTAAACATATGTAACAGTGTTTATAAAAGACTAAAACAGAAGGAGAGATAAATAGAAAGGGATGTATACTTAAAACGTAATATATATTATAAATAGTTTAGTATTGCATCAGAAGTCGTGTGTAACTGGTTTGTTACAAGAACGTAACATAATAATCTCAGATAAAGCAGAAAGTGTAAATTTATCGTATCATTAATTTTTCATAAATATGTATGTATGTGTCTTCTTTTACATTGCTAGTGTGTTTTGGTTTCACATTCAAGCCTGGTGTTTTTCCACAACGTCGCAGGAAATAATAACAGTTGTTGAATATAATTGTTGACAACGGCTAAACGTTTACCTAACAGTAGTTTAATTTCAATCGATGAATAAATAATAGCTGCTCCCAGGAGTTTGATTGACATCCAGCTAACACAATATTCAAACTGAGTAAAAGGCATCCAAGCAATTCTGTTTATATGACATTTTATACACAAGATAGATTTAAAAAGTCCTAGAAAGCCAGTAAGCCTAAACAAATTTTTGAAATAAACATATGTTTACTGAAGGTGTGTTTGGTTGAGATACCTAATGGGAAAGTATATGAAATCCACACCCAAATTTGTTAACCTCTGTTCACAAAAAGCCTGACAGTTTAATGACTTTGTCAGAGTTCGTTTTCTTACATCTCTTTATTGTATGTGTGTGTAACTTAAGTAACGAATGTACATTTCAGATAAGGGGATTCGTTATAGATGAAAGCTGACAACATTTTTAATGAATTACTAGTCAAACAAAGCAAGTTAATTCGGCGAAGTTTTGAATACGGATGTTTTGGGGTTTTTTCACTGGATATAACAGTAAATATCTTAAGCTATGAACGTTGCATCATACTGACGTGGTTTTGTGGATAACACAAGTTAGAAGTTTTCGTATAGTGTTGATTAATTTTTATATGCAAAAACGGCTCTTCTGGGCCCAGAAGAGCCGTTTTTGCATATAAAAGTTCTCAACAAGTGGGTTTCTCGACATCACTGAGTGTTGATTAATGTTTAATTTCCTTTAATCAAATTTCGAAGATCTGGTATCTAGAAAAAAAGAACACAAAAACAGTTACAATATATAATTCTATTAACTGCTGTTTTCATAAAATAATTTTTTAACAAATAATGGCAATGTGGCGCAGCATGTTTATGCACGGTGTCTACCGCAGGGATCGTACTCACTATCGTAATTCTATACCCCATCAAGCTTACTCTAGAACCCCCTGATGAACAACACGATTCTCCTAACCGTACAGTGACGTGTTTAGGCAAGGGTTTGAGGGGGCTCAGCCCCAGGGCTCATGATCTCAGTGAGGGCGAATTGACAATTTTATTCTATGTAAAAAAATATATGGGATGTAGAGCCCACACAAATTATTAGCCCGTGGGCTCACTGTAACCAAGTAAACCACTTAAGCTCATTTACCTTATAAAACTCCAGTACGGTTGAGCTAGGTATACACATATCCACGAAAACAGAGAAAGTGATTTGTTGATTGCCAAAAAGAAATTGTAATTTTCAAACCTGTTTTTACTAAATTTTAAATGGTTAAATACGTACAAAATAAGGAGATGCAATTGACATTAGATATCGCTAAAAATACTGTAGATTTTTCTTTTGAATTTCGCACAAAGCTACTCGAGGGCTATCTGCGTTAGCAGTTCCTAATTTAACTGTGTAAGACTAGAGGGAAGGCAGCTAGTCATCACCACCAAGCGCCAACTCTTGGGCTACTCTTTTACCAACGAATAGTGGGATTGACCGTACATGATAACGCCCCCACGGCTGGGAGGGCAAGCATGTTTAACGCGACTCGGATACGAACCCGAAATACTGTAGATATGTTTACGTTAATATATGTCACGTCTGTGTAAATTGAGGAAAATGGATCAGTAACATAAAATGCTTAAGAAATTCGAATTCAGAAATTACATCATGTTACAAGTTTACTGTGTTCATTTTGACAAAAATGTTGACACGAATACTTATTGAATTTTACACTTAGTTTTACAAGACGTTCAGTGCTGAAAGAAAAATAAATAAGTATAAATGGCTGTTGTTTTTGGAATTAAGCCCAAAACTACACAATGGGCTATCTATACTCTGCTTATCATGGGTATAGAATCCAGGTTTCTTGTGGTGCGAGTCTTCAGAAATGCCGCTGTGCCACCAGAGAGAGCAAGCATTATGCCCTGAGCTGCCAGTATGAATGCATGGAATAAAAAATATTATGCGATATGATAATTTTGTTTTTATAAAGTCTAACTTTGATATATTTTTGTATTTTACATTTTTAGTGTACGGGTTTGTTTAAAGTTAAGCAAAAAGCAACACGATGGTTATTTGTGTTGTGCCGATTACAAATATCGAAATTCAGATTCTAGCTTTGTAAGTCCGCTGTGCTACTAGGGAAACCGTATTCCTTGCACTTATCCAATAGTTCCATTATTAATTTAGTTTATTATCTATTAATACTTTGTAGTTTCACAAATGTAATTTTATTCAACGATTTATAGAGTGCTTCTACCCGACTGTACGGTTAAACAGTAACATGTATTTTACCAACTTATCTTAGATGTCGGGGTACGGTCAAGTTACACTGTTAGAGTTATTTTATTGGATTTTATTAGTTACAAGAAGTTCTAAGGCAGGATGGTGTAAAAATTGGAACTTATTGATGTCAATTTGTTGAAAAAAACATTAAACCTACGACACTACATGAGTGTCTTTTTCTAGCATAGCAACATCAGACTATCTGCTGAGTCCACCGAGGGGAATCGAATCCCTAATTGAAGCGTTGTAATTCCGTAGACATACCGCTGTATTAGCGAGGGTCGATACTACATGAACCGCCAGTTTTTATGATTTCCAGAAGCGAGGTATAATAGGTATGTGTATGTGTGTTTTCTTTCAGAAAAGCCACATCGGACTATCTACTGAGCCCACCGAGGGGAATCGAACCCGGAAGTTTAGCATTAAATATCCATAGACTTACCGCTGTACTAGCGGAGGGCATTATAGGTATACTGCTAGCCAAACTCTTAAGGCCAATGAGCATAAAGAAAAAATATGCATTTTTGTGTTGTTAGACTCAACCACTTATTTCAGTAGAGCTTCAAAAGATGAAAATAAAAATTAAAAACTTTTTTAGCATTTAGAAGGGAAAATGTGTACACCATGAAATTAGCCCAAATACTACCTGGTCAAAACTTTAAGACCATACCAAAAAGAAGTCCTAAACAGGGTAGAAAATGTCCGTGAGTTGCACGGCCGTCATTGTGAAAAACTGCAAACATGGTCGATAAAAGCGTTTGCAGAAGGATGGCTGAAATTCCAAGTGGTGAAGATGGCTTCACGAAGATCACGCACTATTTGGAATTGACGTCAATTTCGACAGACTTCCCTTGCCATCCACCCCTAAACATTTTCAATGGGGTTCAGTTTGGGCGACAACACGCTGGATGGTCCAAAATAATCACGTTATTCGTCATGAAAAAGTCCTTTGTCCTGCGGGCATTGTGGATTGCAGCGTTGTCCTGCTGAAAGACCCAGTCATTTTCACACAAACGAAGGCCTTCAGTTAATAAGGATGCTCTCTCCAACATGCTAATGCAGCCAGCTGCTGTTTGACGCTCGTGTATAACCTAAAGCTCCATGGAAGGAGAAAACACCCCAGATCATGATGGAACCTCCTCCGCTGTGTCGTGTAGAAATTGTCTCCGGTGGGATATCTTTATCGTGCCAGTAACGTTGAAAGCCATCTGGACCATCCTGGTTAAATTTTTTTCCCATCAGGAAACAAAACTTTCGTACGTCCCATGTTTGGTACTTCTCAGCAAAGTTTAACCTAGCTGTTTCGTGATATGGAAGGAGGCGTGGCCTTTGAAGACGTTTACGGTTTTGAAAGCCTTTGTCTCGTAGATGCCATCTTATTGTTTTTGAGCTGCATTCTGTGTCCGTAAGGGCCTTAATGTGGTTCGACAATCAGCTGGTATCTTGTCGGACAAAGAAATGACTTGAAGAATAACAGCTGTCGTATGTAAATTATAAATAAAAATTTCAACCGTGACATACAAGGATGTTCCTTTAAACGATTGGTTTCGTTTGGTTTGCATTTCGCACAAAACTACACAAGGTGTATCTGTGCTAGCCATCCCTAATTTAGCAGTGTAAGACTAGAGGGAAGGCAGCTAGTCATTATCACCCACCGCCAACCCTTGGGCTACTCTTTTACTGACTAATAGTTGGTCTGACCGTCACATTATAGCGCCCCCACGACAGGAAGGACAAGCACGTTTGTCATGACGGGGATTCGAACCCACGACCCTCGAATTACGAGTCGAGTGCCGTATTTGTTTAGACTCATTGAAAATTTGAATAATTAGAAATCCAATGAGCAGATATAAAAATAAACGCAAAAAACATTTTCAGTAGAATTAATAAATGTTTATTCACAACGGAAAATATCATGAAATACGTAAATAAATGGCAACTATTATAAAGTTTAAAATTAAATGTTATTGGTTATGATGAGAAATTTCTGGGAGTTGAATTCACAAACCTCGTTATTGTCCATCTCCTACTAACACAAGTGATGAAATGTAAAAAAAATTACAGCTACAGTGTGGTGAACTCGAAAAAATACAAAGAAATTCTTAAAACCATTGTAAGGGAAAATAAATAGGCGCGAAACGTTTCGGCCAAATATGACTTTCGTCTTTAATGGCGTAATTCCGTTTCGTTTTGTCACAGCAGTTTTAATCAGTATTTGTATTTCTGAGTATAGCAGTGCCTTTAAAGTTTATGTACTTTGAAAAAAAAATATTTTTAACCGTGTTAACATCTAGCTTATAAAATAGAAATACAATAAAAATATGAAGGTAATTTTCAAACATTTTATTTTTTCACTTAAACAGTATGTGTCATTAAGGTTTCGCTGTGTAAATCAAAAAGTCACGCTCGGTGTAAATAAAAGAAATGTTTTCAGCAAACTTCCCAGTGGCATAGCGGTATGTGTGTGCGAATCCACACCGCTAGAAGCCGGGTTTTGATAGCTGTGGTGGACAGAGCACAGATAGTCCATTGTATATCTCTACGCTTAATTTCAAACAAACAATGTCTTCATCAATAGAGATTTAGTACGTAATAAATTCCAAAACATCTCACAGAAACGTCAACATTTTATTTAGAATAAGTTTTTATTTGTATTGTTTGTAATTATGCACAAAGCTACACATGGTGCTATCTGGTCTCTATTTAATGGAATCCGGTTTCCGGGTGGGGTGGGGGCTGAACAGTGTTACTTTTGTTAACACTATAAGTAAAGTTACCTGGATAGAATTTGTAAATATTAATTTCATATCTTCATTAGTGTATAGTTGTTAAACCACAGCCTAACACAGGTATCGAAACCCCGTTTCCAGCGTTCTAAGCCTGCAGACATACTGCTGAGCCACTTGATGTGTGTGGGTGTGTGTTTAGAATAAGAAAAGTGTAGTCTTATATATTTAAATTTAAGTAGAAACCAGCTTGATAATATGCTTTTACTGTGATTTTTGAGTGTATATTATACTAATTTTTTTCCACAGTATTTCCCCCAGCAAGGTTGCGAGTGAAACTAAAATTCCAAAAACTCCTCCTAAGTAAATCACCATCAGGTCTTGAATGGTTAACGGCCTCGATGTTAATCGACTTTCTTTAGTCTGTAGACAGTTGTCAGCGTACCGGGTATAGTTTTTCAACCACTGGTCAATGAGCAAGCTTTGTTGCATCATTTCAATCCTAGATTACAACAATAAATACAGAGTGAAAATAAAATTAAAAGTATATCGGAGCAGAAAGTTTACCTTCATTAAATAATACGTTATAGCTACTAGTAATTAGCTAGTTAACAAAACATTCACTATTTCTTTCTTTCTTTGTTTTATGAATTTCGCGCAAAGCAAAACCAGGGCTATCTGCGATAGCCGTCCCTAATTTAGCTGTATAACACAAAAGGCAGTCATCACCACCCAACGCCAACTCTTGGGCTACTCTTTTACCGACAAATAGTGGGATTGACCATAACATTATAACGCCTCCACGGGTAAAAGGACGAACATGTTGGTGCGACGAGAATTCGAACACGAAATCCTCAGATCACGAATGAATGTCTTAACACCTGGCCAGGCCTTTTTCTTTTTAGTTAAGTGCAAAACCACACAATGGACTATCTAGACTTCGGCCACTGTGAGTATCGAAAAGGTAGCTAACGCAGGATTGCGTGGAAATTTCAAATTATTAAATTCAATTTCATTTTTAGGAAATAAGTTGTAAGGTTTATTTTAGTAATTAGAGAAGTGTGTAGGCACGTGAAGGAAAGTTTGAAACGCTTTCTGTATCGTATTTTTCTCATTAAAGCACCTGTTTATATGTGGTTTATCAACCACGGGCATTAGCAGATGGGGGGAGCACTTGCTCTCCCTTTGGATTGTCAATTTTGTGTTTACCAGGGTATAATTCAGATGTACTTTTGTCATTTTGCCCCATCTGTAACATATCCTTCACACGCCCACGTTGCCAACTTTATCCGATTATTAGTTTTTACTATTGCTACTACATTTAAGTAGTAAGTAATCGTGTTATAACACATTACCTGGCTTTGATATCCTCTCTAAAACATACTGGCAGATGTTTTCCTAGTGCAATGGATAAAGGAGTTGGATAATAACGAGTTCTTGAAATTAAGAAAGAGCATTCTTTCCTTCTCAGGTACCTTCCTGATAATGCACTTCGAAGTTCTGAATACATTGGTAAAAGCACTTTCTTGTTAAACTCAGCTTCGTCTAGAATTTCGTCGCCGTAGATATGATAACTTTTGTATTTACTAGGTTTTACCTTCCTTCCCAAGTCTTTCAACAAGGGCTCATCGGCAACATTCTGTACAAGTAAACAAAAAAAGAAAGTTGTATCAATTTGTTTGTTATTTTAATTCGCGCAAAGCTACACAAGAGCTATATGTGCTAGCCTTCCTTAATTTAGTAGCATAAAACTATAAGGAAGGCAGGTAGTCATTAGCAACCAATACCAACTCTTAGGATATTTCTTTGGCCTATGCATAGCGAGATTAACCGTAACATTATAACCCTCCCACGGCTGAAAGGGTGAACATGGAAAATTCAGGTCTGTGTCATTGGTATAATCTATTTAATCATGTTCATAAGGTTTCTGAAATTACTATGTTGGTGCGACTGTTTTCTCATAAAATATTAGGTAGTGAGGGTTTGTTTTGAATTTTGCGCAAAGCTGCACGAGGACTATCTGCGCTAGCCAACCATAATTTAGAGGAAAGGCAGCCAGTCATTACCACAAAATAATTCTAATCGCACACACCCAAACTATAATACCACTTGTCTTAGGCCTAATAATAGTTAAGCCTTTATTAAGTAAAACCTGCATTCGATAACTAAATTAACTATAATTGGGTACGTTTTATTTAGTTACTGTTAAACTTTATAGTACGCAATATTATCAGTATATTAACGTATAATAATATTGCACGTCTTACCATTAGTTTTTTTTTCAAAAATTGATAAGCTGTGAACATTTTGTATAAAATGTCTTTTAAAAGTTATATTTACATCCGCTATATAATCCGCACCGCGTTTTAAGTCGTTGAGGACCTTCTTCCTCCAAAAATTATAAATTTACATCCGTTGAAGTCAATTCGGTATTTTTATAATAAATTTATACTATACATAATATGTAAAACAATATTTATAGTAACTTACGGTTGTAGAATAGAAATGAATAATAGAGTTGTTTAGTAACAAGGGTTCGTAATAATTTGAAGTGAGAATGGTGTCTAAAGTAACGTGTTTTCTTTTTGCTACAGATGAAATAATCAAACCACTGCAACAACAAACAAACAATAGACTGGTGAGATACCACAGACTGAGTAGGACACGGCACGCGATCGACTGCGCGTTGAGATTCGATCCTAAAAAAAGAAACAAAATATTAAATAAAGCACTTAAGTTTAATCTGTATTTTAACCTATTATTGTTAGTTGTTCTTTTTTGTTTATTTTTTTACAAAAATAAGCGACCAAATTTGACAGGTTAAGTCGTATTTCAACTTCTTAGCATTACCACATTTAGCCAGGTTAAGCTAAGTTATATAGTGACTGAATTGATTTAGTTGTTGAACCTCAAAGTCTAATTATAATTCTTCCAAATACATCAAGAGACCCAGAAGTGTATATTCCGGCCAAAAAATAATTTGCAGGACACACTGTGTCTTGTTAACAGAATTGACAGTTTAGCAATTTTTCACATTCTGTAGCTTGGATCGTGGTAATTCAAATTATCGCATGTTTTCAGTCGGAACTGTTCAACTGCACATTTATCAAATTTCAATCCATTCAGAAATACATGTTATATAACATTTGCAATTTTGATTGAATTTCTTCCTGCTTATTTTCTCTTCGCACCAAAAGTACGGAAACTTAATTTAGTAAAAACACATAATTACTTTTATGATTTTTTTTTTCAAATTTGGTGCACTGACAGCACTTTACAACATAAAATTAGAAGCATAAGTTGGTGTAATTATACGCCACGTGTGCAAAGTTATTGAACAATAAAACGCTCAAATTTAACGAACATTTATGCGCAAGCCTACCCCAAAAAATCACATATTTTATCAATCTAACACCTTTACTACAGATTCACCTGAAAGTGGACTAAAGTTTCTTTTTTTTTAATTAGGATAAAAAACGGTTGATTTAGAGTAACAACATTTATGCAGATACATAAGTGTTGGTTAGGTCAAGCAAAGTAGATTAGCAATTTCTAGCTAAAGTTTTCGAAGGAACCATGCGGGTGAATGTATTATTAACGACTGCCAACTTTTAAGCACATGCTTTTTACATTTTATGAAATTATCCTAATTAAAGAGTATTTTGGGTCACATGGTATTAACTTTAGCAATTACCGTAAATAATTATGCTTGATACGGCAATATCGATTGTATAAAGGTGATGACAAGAAACTGTTAATCTAATTTCCATGTCTTTAGTATAAAGGAAGCTATTATTACTCTTTTTAGAGAAGGAAAACTACAGGTGTGGCCAAAAAAGTTAAATTTGTTTTATTTTGGATTTCGCACAAAGCTACACGAGCGCTATCTGCGTTATCCGTCCCTGATTTAGCAGCGACAGACTTCGAATCAAATAGCCAAAAAGGGATTCAGTGTGTGGCTTAAAGGAATGAAATGAAACTAGCAGCTAAATTGGTAACAACACTTATAGTATTGATAAGCATTTTATTGCAAATATTCATTCATTAGTTAGCTAGACCTAAATAAAACAAAAATAAATAATGCGGTCTGGATAGCTAAAGAATGATAAGGGTGATAATGACTAGCTGCCTTCCCTCTAGTCTTACACTGCTAAATTAGGAATGGCTAGCGCAGATAGCCCTCATGTAGCTTTGCACAAAATTCACAAACAAACAGACTTATTGAATGGGTCTTACAATGAAATATACCTTTCTAGGAGGGCAGTAATTGGCAACTTATGACTATGGATAAAATATCCCTTTTAGCAAATGGTTTTGGTGTTAAATGTTATAATAAATTGAAAAGCTGTACTTGGACCCAATTAAAAGCGTCATGAACTTTGTTATTTAACATGAGTTTGTACAATTTTATACCAGAGTATTGTTAAGAATTCTTAATAACTACGGCAGTTTGGAGGGTTAAACATTAATGCACAACCTCAGATATTATACACAGTGAGAGTGTATAAAGGTATTTATGTGAGTATACAATATTTCATTAATTATCTTGTAAATTTAATTCAGATTTTCAGTGCTCAAATCAAATTTTCGATTTTACGAAATTTACTATTCAGCATTCATTTCACGTATCTAATTATAAAATATGACATGATAAAAGTTCAACATTTCTTACCTTGATTTAGGAGAGATCCAATAAAGGCCCACACGACATCAAAGTAACTTTTTTTACAAAAATTTATCTCAGCCCTGGAGAAGCGAGTAAAACAGTAATAAAGTGATGAACAGCCCAAGCCAGACAAACACAGAAACATCCAAACCTGATAGAAAAATAAACATGGATGTGGTTTATTATGGCAGTTTTCTTTCTTTTGTATAAATTAAGATATATAAATGTGTTTAACAGCTGTTATTATAAATGTGTGTTCGCTTTAATACTTTTTCTTTGTTGAAGTATCCGCGCAAATGTGTTACAAGATTGCAACAATACAAAAATAACGAGAATATAACAAGTACCTGCACAGACCGCTCGAGTTTCTAAATAACTAACATACATTGAAATAAAAAAATGACTTGTGCAGGCTGTGAGAAATAATAAATATAAAAGAAACATACATAACATAACATTAAAGGCAACAAAGAATATTTTGGTCCATTTGGGCTACCCTATTCACAAAATTAAACTGAACCCTAAAAAAACAACAACTCAAAGTCAGCCTTTATCATTAAGTTATTTTTTTCTAGCCTTTCCTTACATTCCATTAAATTAATTGCACCCACCACATCCGAAAGAAACCCGTTTTCAGGCCAATCACCCTGTTAGAAAAATAAAGTTGTCTTAACTGAAGTTGAATCCTACTTTACCAAAACTTACATCTGAGTCTCGTATTTTTACAACTATCGCCATTAAATATACAAAACGATGATGTAGCAACACTATCTATTCTCTTAGCAGTCACAAAAACCTCAATCAATTAACTCTAAACTTCCTTTTCCAAGAGAACAGTTAAGAGATGCAGAATTATACACTGACTGTTCTTTACATTAAAATACTCTTATTTGCGAGCTTTCGGCCCTCTTACCAGTCAGTGAATATTTCTGCACATTAATTTACCTGTGCTTTGATTTATAAACAACAAATGTTTGGAGATTTTAACAAATACTTGTATGATTAGTGGCGGCGTCAAGGGGTGGGGGACTTGAGCAAACAAGAACAGCTGTCCATTGTGGTAAGGTACCTCCATCAACAGAGCCTTCACGAGGAGTTCCTGGAGTTCACAGCTGCTGAGGGTCAGGATACAGATTCATTGCTCAAGAAAATCATGGAGACTCTGGCTAAATGTGGTGTTGACCATAATGCCTGCATTGGCCAGTGCTAAGACGGAGCTGCAGTCATGTCAGGGCACATTAGCGGCGTACAGGAGAGGTTCAGGAGAAAGGTGTCTCAGGCTGTGTTCGTCCACTGCTATACACACAGGCTCAACCTTGTGCTAGTTGATTGTGTGCACAACGTCTAGGCTGCAGCTGTACAAATTCTTCTCTACATAGGTTGTGCATGAAGAATTTCTGTAGGTACAGAAGGAGCTTGAACCCGTGTTGAAGCGACTGTCAGACACAAGATGGGTCTGCCAACATGTTGCTTCTCTGGCTGTGAAAAGAACCCTCCCTGCCATTGCGACAACCCTAAAGCGTCTTGTGGAGGGGGACAATGTCCACAAAGCCACTGAATCAAAGGGCCTTGAATCCTCTTAGATCAGCAGTTCGTAACCAGTCTAGTGGCCATAAAAATTACTGCTGATGACAAAACAGCTATCAGACCACCTCCAGTCACCTGACCTGCAGCTGGCCTCTGCAGAGGGCTTAGTGCAATCTGTTATCTCTGGTCTCTCGGAAATGAGAACTGAAGCACCATGGAAAGACTTGGAAGAGTCTGCTGATGATATATATAAGAAAGTGGGAATACACACTGAGACGGTGCGTCAAGGTGGACAGTAATCTGTCCCCAGACACCTGGACGAATTCATAATCACATCTAGTACTGGCCAAAGAGATGAAACAATCCCAGATGCCAGGAGACACACCTTCTATGGCATCATAGACAGGATGCTCAACGAGCTGAATAGAAAATTCTCCTGTGATGCCTGCAGTGTTCTGATGGGTGCAACTGCATTGAACCCCAAACACTCCACATTTCTGGACAAGCAAGCATTCTTAGGAATGGCAGTAAACTATGGTGTGGCAGAGGATGATCTTGCAGTGGAGGTCGATCAGCTGAGCCGGCTAATTGCCAGGAGAAAGACAAGGGGCAGGAAGTATCCACACTATTGGAGCTTGCAACCATGCTGGAGCCATACAAAGATGCCTTCATGGATCTCCACAAACTTGTATGCATCGCTCTGACCCTGCCTGTCACTTCAGCTGCCTGTGAGAGATGTTTCTCATGTCTGAAGCTTCTCAAGACATACTTGCGCAACAGCAGTGGAAACAACCGCACCAGCAACCTTGCTGTCATATCAGTAAAGTCTAGGTGGGAGAACTACTCGATATTGATACTGTTATAGACACATTTGCTGCCACTCACCAGAAGAGGCGCATTGTTTTGAAGTAATATTGACTATAAACACAACATGATGAAAGATAGTTAGCCTGATAGTGACCTTACTTTTCCTCAGAGTGTATTAACTTCACATGGGATAATTCGTTTCTGCTATGCAAACTATATCTTTATGTTATATTTCTTTTGATTTTAACTTTACTGTTAATGGTATATTAAATGTTCAATATAAGCTAATCTTGATTTTCTTTATTATTATGTATTACCTTCCTCTTTTACATATATGCATATTTTATAGACAGATTATTTCTAATTTGTAATAATAAATTATTAATCAGAGTATGAGTTTCCAATGAAAATTGCATTGAAAACGCTGTTCAAAATAGCATACCTTTCTGTAATGTACCTTGGTATTTACATTATTATAATTTACCACCTATACTTCAAATTGATGGTATGAAGTATCAGTTTATCCACAGTTTATCTCATTCCCCCCCCCAACAACCGAAAATATCCTGGCGCCGCCACTGTGTATGATAACCTTTCTAGCCAGGTGTCATCCAAGTAGGATTGAACAATTTACAACAAATCAATGTCTTTTCTGAGGAATGGAACTCTAGTTTAAGCATAATTCTCTAAATGTGACTTATGCAATGACATTATAGCCTTTCTAAACTTGTACTCTATATTTTTTTGCAGACACAACCTGACATCATATTTGTCCTACAACAACATTCTGCTGGATAGCTTAAGAGACTAATGAACTGGAACACCAAGATAATTTTCTTCCATAACATTGTTAAAAATATTTCCATGATTCAAGTTGTGATATCCCACATGCCATACTTTGTATTTATTTTAATTAAAAGCTATGTGCCTTCTTTCCGTCTAACTCATCAGATAATTCAAATCCTTTAGAAAAATAATGATGTCCTCGTTACAGCTAGCAGTTCCCAAATCTTAAATGACATCAGCAGATTTAAGTAATCTATTGACCATTCCTTCATCTACGACAAGGGTCCTAATACTGAGCCCTGAGATATGCTACTTGTGATATTAATCCAGTTTGATTATATATAATTTATTATAATCTTTCGCTTTCTTTCATCTAAGCAGTTTCCTATCCAATGACCTATCTTCTTACACTGCTAAAATAGGGACGGCTAGCGCAGATAGCCCTCGTGTAGCTTTGCGCGAAATTCGAACACAAACAATAAGAAAAATATAATTAGAATAGGATTTTAATTTCAAAAGGAAAGTATATTGACTAATTTTATTTTTGAACATTTGTAATGTACCTATTCTATACATGAACTGTATTACACGTTTGTACATTTGGTAAGTACGCGTATATAATTTAAACGATTCATGTTCAGTTAAAAAACTGTATTCGTACATTTTTTTTCTTTTATAGACTTTTAGTAAAATTATTTTCTTAAGGCCACCTAGTGACATAGCGGCATCTATAGGGACTTATAGCGCTATAAATCGGATTTCGATACCTTTGGGGACAGAGAACAGATAATCATTTGTGTAGCTTTGTATTTATTCACAGAACAAACAAATATCCTGACGGTGTCTCCCAATGAAGTCACAAAACGGAAAGAAAAAAATTAATAAGAAACAAAAACAGTATGATATTCCAATGCTTTCTCATTCGTATCCACAGGTGAATATTAATGATGTTTTGGTGACATGTATATCATTGAAAACATTTCTTCTAAACATTTTTACACATATATAGGAGACTGAAAGATAAATAAACATCTGATTGAAAGAACACCTTAAAAGTATCTCATACGTCTTTAAACACTTTCAAAAAAAGATCAACACATTGTTTTTAAAATATTGTTAAAATATTGTTGTTTTCTTCCAAAGAAAAATAACTGAAAGCATGGTGATAAAAAATAAAAAATAACAACTGTTAAACCAGCATTCAGTGAGAAAGTATTTAGGAACAGATTTCTACAAACATCAGTTATATGTTTTCACCACTTGTGTCAAATATACCCTTTTCCTTCACGTACTTCTATTTTAACGGCTTTAGCGCCATCTATAAATTGCGTTATTAACTTCACATATCTGAATGCATTGTTATTTTTGTTTGTAAGGGTTGGTTGGTTGTTTTAGAATTAAGCACAAAGCTACACAATGGGCTATCTGTGCTCTGCCCACCACGGGTATCGAAACCCGGATTTTAGCGTGTAAGTCCGCAGACATACCGCTGAGCCACTGGGGGGCTGTTTGTAAGGGTAACCTAAAGATGAATGCTTGTTATATCATAAGTACATATTAATTTGTTATAACCTAAAAACAGGCCGAAACAAAAATAAATTGAAAAATGATAAACCACAATACAGTTGAAAATATCCTAGGGTTCAAGCTATAATGTGGCATTAAAATTACCTAAGGTTTTGGAGATGGCTACGAAAATAGTTCCCACATTGAGGTGGGGATACACCGTCTGTTAGTCTTAACCTCCGTTCGCCAGTCTCATATAAATAATTAAAATAAAGGTGCAGCAATAGATATAGAAATAGAAGTTAGGTGAGCAAGGTGTGGGTGCTCAAGACTACAACTGCCTATCATTTTATCATTCATAAAGACATACAATTGTTCAATTATATATTTTTTTAAGAAATGATGTAGCTTTTCCCTCAAGTTTGTTTGTTTGTTTGTTTTTGAATTTCGCACAAAGCTACTCGAGGGCTATCTGAGCTAGCCGTCCCTAATTTAGCAGTGTAAGACTAGAGGGAAGGCAGCTAATCATCACCACTCACCGCCAACTCTTGGGCTACTCTTTTACCAACGAATGGTGGGATTGACCGTCACATTATACACCCCCACGACTGGGAGGGCGAGCATGTTTAGCTCAGATTGCGAGTCGCACGCCTTACGCGTTTGGCCATGTTTTCCTCAAGTGACACTGCCATACGATTTAGGGCTTATAATGTTAAAATGCAGGTTAGAATCTTACAAAAGACCACGTAGCTATTGTTAAGAAGTGTAAAACAAAAATGACTTGCCACTGAAAAATATTGACAAAATAAATTAACAGTAAATAAATTTGATTATTATAATAACCTCATCTACTAAGTGTAACTATTCCTAAATATTCAAAAAATATCAGTAATTTATGACATGCTTACCCTCCGTTTAAAGCATTCTAAATATTTATACTTGGAAAATCTGCTTTATCTTATATTAAAAATTTACTTTTAATTGTGGTTTTACAATTATTAATAGGTGGATATTTTATATTTACTCTGGCAAATGTACTTGCCAGTTTAGATATCGATCTCTTTAATATCCAATGAAAACGATAGATTTCTTATAAATGAGTTTAAATAGTTGATACTGAATTAATATAGTCTATTTTTACGAACTACCAAGTAAGTAAATAGTCAATCGTCTACAAGAAGTTTACCTGCCAGCTAAAGGTCTTCACAAAATTGATATCCACCTGGTTCTGACTCTTTCCAAACAGAAGACGAATACTGTCTATATAAAAAAATCCCGGAAAGTCGACTTTTTGAAGCCTTTCATTTGTCGGGATGAAATTAAACAGAGCAATGTCCGCTGTCTAAGAAATAACATATAAATGTATGTTATAATAACGTGATTTATTTTAAATCACTTAGTTTACTTGTTTTGATTCAGGTTGGTAAAAGAACTGGTTTTAACTCCTATGTTCTGAAATAAGACAATACAACGTGTAAGTAATCTGTTTATTCTGAACTACGCAACACCACATTTAATTCTATGACACCTAAAAACATACGTTATAAACAAGTTAATTTAAAACTACCAATAGTCTGTTTGAAAGTTGTAAGCTACTTACAAGGTTTTTTATACAATGAAAGGCAAGAACTTTATTATTAGTTATAGCCGATTAGCTTCAGTAACACAGTTACCGTTATTCGTGTTATCGTCTCCAGTCACTCTTAACAATGTATCACGATGTACCTGAAAAGAAATTATAAGCCAACTCCATACTGAAACTTAATAGAAATGTAATTCAGAAATCCTTAATATTAAATTAAGAATTTATGTGTTTAAGATGAGTCTTAAGTTAGAAACAAGCGCCACGGAGATAATTCTTACGTCAAGAACTTGTATTGTGAAGACCTGCACTGTTTTTGGTGTCTTTGCGAGAGTTACTTGAAAAACCATTTTATTTTATTTTTTCATAGTTTAACGTATTTAGTCATAACTGAACATAATGTAAAACATTTATAAACGATACTGTAATCAATTTGTTAGATTTTGAATTTCGCACAAAGATACACGAGGGCTATTTGCATTAACCGTCCTTAATTTAGCAGTATAGAACAAGGGAGAAGGTAGCTAATCATCGACACCCACCGCCAACTTTTAGGCTGCTCTTTTATCAATGAATAGTGAGATTGATCGTCACAATATAATGATCCGCAGACCAAATGGTGTGAGAGAGATTTGAACCTGAGACTCTCAGATTAGGAGTCGAGCGCCTTAATCCCCTAGCCAATTTTTGTAGAAATTCATTAATTTAGCATGATTAAAATATTTTGTCATTGAAGATTAATCGAAAAAAACAGAAATCAGTTATGATATAAAAAGTCAAATATTAATTCGTTTACCTTATCTTCTAGTAATCGTATCATATCATTAATGTAATATTCTCCTCTTGGATATAACTTGTCTCTTCTCGGGTCAATTAGTTTGTAGCTAAAACAAATATTTAAAGATCTTATTAGTATATAATCTTCACATTAAGTGTCATAAGAAAACATTTGATTGAAATCATACGATGAAATATTTAAAAGTAAACTGTTAAATTATTTGGTTAGTAGTTTTGGGAAATTAGCTCAAGTTTGAAAAACAAATGAAAATATATCGTGAATTAAATAGACATAAAAAATGCTCATTTGCAGGATTAAATCAGTATTATGTAATTAGGAAGAGAAGTTAAAACATTTCGTTAGTTAAATAGACATAGATAACTATTAACTTGAAGAGTTAAATAAGTAGGTATTTTATCAGGTAAATACGTATTTTGAGAAGTAAATAGATGTGAAAA
Organism: Carcinoscorpius rotundicauda; assembly: GCA_011833715.1. Taxonomy (NCBI): domain Eukaryota; kingdom Metazoa; phylum Arthropoda; class Merostomata; order Xiphosura; family Limulidae; genus Carcinoscorpius; species Carcinoscorpius rotundicauda. Next base: position 105,234,306 of record CM022391.1, read on the forward strand.
ACAAAACAAAACTGGCCACTCAGAGCGGTTAAATAAAAAAAACATGGAACCACTTCTTGATTTTCATTGCTTTAATTGAATAAAGTTTTATTTTCTAAAATGAAAAGAAACGTTATTAAGGTGTTTAATTTAATTTTTTGGGCTACCTAAACGTTAGGATGAAATATGAAATAAACAGTTTCACAATTTTCTTACAACATAACTATGTAAATAAAAAGAAGAAGGAAACCTGATTACAAAATCATTATAGATGACGTTTCTCTTTATATAAGTTCCTTTTCAGATTTTCATAAACCAAATGAAATAGTATTTATAAGAAAAAAAGAAGTTTTTCAAACTTTTTTCACAAAATAAAAATTTTAATCGTAGTTTTGAATGTATCATTTTCTTAGCTGATTACGGGAAGCTTAATTTATACACATAGTTCTAAATAAATACTAGCAGATTGTATTTGAAACATATAAGTGTTCAGTAAATAGAAATATTTTCGTTAATTCTAACTTGGTTTTACAAACTCACGTAAAGCCCATAGAAACAGCAAGCGTGTTCAGCAACATTGTTAAAACGCCATCTATAGTCATATTGTTACCGTAACCAGCAACTTGTACCCACGGTGGCCACTAGATTGTGAAATAAAGATATTTGTATATAATTGTTTCAAAAATTTAGTTTTATCATTCGAAGTAAAATAACAAAGAAACTGTGTCAAAGTAAGTCTTATGGTGTAAAAGAAATTTAAACTAAGAATAATTGAAACATGTCTCTCAAGAAATTCATACATATTTTTATGTGGGAAAAAATCAAACTTTAATTGAATACCTTCTGGTGAAGTTATTATACAAAACCGTTTTCCGATTTTATAATAATACCAACAACATTTCTTTTGCTGTGTAAATAACCTTTGCTTTTTTTGTTTAATATTTTATTCTTAGTAAAGCAATATAATAACAAACGTGTTTCTGTAATATGTCACAAGATATGCTTTATTTCAAAATAATGTAGCTGAAACTTAATGAACCTTCTGAATCTCAGTATAAACTATTCAACTTGTACGAGTTTGTAATTTGAGTGTATGTTTTGTACACTAAGTAATTATGGGATGAAAATACACTCATGGCTTTTTCTTCCAATAATATACCGTAATAACTGCATTATATTACATGATAATTCAAGTTAGGTGTGATATAATAAGTGTGCTAAACTACAGCTTGTAGCTAGGTATGATGTAGTAACTCTATTAGACCATGGATGCCTGAAGCTGGGTACAATGTTATAACTACATCAGACCATGTGATACCTTAAACTATGGGTAGTGTGATAGCTGCGATTAGACCATGAGCTACTTGAAACTAGATATAATATCATAACAGCATTAGATCATGGGATGCTTGAAGGTAAGTAGTTTCATCGAACACTAGCGAAAGTAGTAGACACAGTGAAACTGTTAGACATGCCATTTTATTTTTATAGATTAACGAATGCATTCGGCTTTGCTCGGGTTATTAAGTTGATGTATTCTATATGGTTATGTCAGTGCGTGTTTTCTGAACCTATTTTAGTATAGAAAAACAGTAAAAAATATTATAAACATTTTTTCTTTCTCAGAAGAAAGGAATTGTCGTAAAGAGACGATAACAATAATAAAATTATTATAGATAATTATATATGCCAATATACGTCATGTTATTTACCCTATATAAAAGCCAGTGTGTTGCGTCACTTAAAGTTGATATCTTAAAATAAGGAGCCATAAAAGCCAAAAGTCATTTATCCAAATAGAAAAGTTCGTTTAACGTCTGCTCATTAGGAGTTAATGACGATGGTGCAAGAGTGCCGTAAAACCTTGTAGATATATTGGATGTTTGTATGATTTAAAAAATTAAAAAGCCTAAAATAAAAACACTGTGTGAGGAAACTTAAGCTGGAGCCAAGTGTATGAAATTTATCGATCAAATTTTAAACGTGAATCACTTCTGAATTTAAGCAATGGAGATTCTAAATTAAGAAATCAACATTTTTTTTTAAATTTTGAAGCTAAGCAACATGATATAAAGGTCATTTTTGGAATGTATTGTTACTAAAACGAACTGGATTTTTTATATTTTAAAAGTTATAAAAAGATGCGTACGCACATGCACGTATTCACGTGTATAAGATAAATAATCATATCCAGTTGCACGCCCGAAGGGTCCATTTAGTAAGAGTGCAAAATTTCAAGTTTATAGATTTTTCCTCTTGGAGCAATGGTGGGCACAATTCCTTTCTGTGTGGTTTTTTTGTTCAACAAATATGCACGTTGTTGTTTTTCTAAATATTCTGATTAAATGGGGTTAAAGAAGAAGAATGAAAGCAGCAAACCGAAAAGAAAAGTTGTTAGAGCCACAATAGAGGTGAAAAAAAGATCTTATAGCAAAGTATGAGAGTGGTGTTTGCGTGTCTGACCTTGCTACACAGTTTGGTATGGCGAAGTCTACAGTCTGGACCATACTGAAAAATAAAGAGGTCATCAGAGGAGCTGATGTTGCAAAAGGAGTGACAGTGCTTACGAAATAAAGTTTACAAAAATGGAAGAGGTAGAAAAACTGTTGTTGATTTGTGTAAATGAAAAACAGTTAGTTGGTGATAGCATTTCTGAGACCATCATTTGTGAGAAAGCAAAGCAGTTGTATGCTGACCTCCTGAAAAACACCCCTGGAACGAACACTGATAATACCAGTGATGTCTTTAAGGCTAGTAGAAAGTGGATTGAAAACTTTAGTAAGAGAAGTGGCATACATAGTGTGTAGAGACCTGGTAAGGGTGCCAGTTCTAACAAAGACGCTGCTGATGAATCTGTTAGAGAATGTAAAGACTGTGTAGAAGCTGAGGGTTTTATTTCCCAGCAAGTGTTCAACTGTGATGAGACAGGCCTCGTTTGGAAGAAAATGGAGGAGAAGTCACTGCTAGGACACAAACCAATGAAGGACAGGTTAACTCTATTGTTATGCAGTAATACAAGTGGAGACTTAAAACTTAAGCCTTTTCTTGTGTACCATTTTGAAAACCCGAGGGTTTTAAAGAAAAATAATGTCCTGAAAAGTAAACTAAATGTCATGTGGAGGGCTAATAGTAAAACATGGGTAACCAGGCAATATTTTATGGAGTGGGTCCATGAAGTGTTTGCCCCAAGTGTAAAGAATTACCTCACTGAAAAACAATTGCCACTCAAGGCCCTTCTTGTGATGGACAATGCACCTGCTCACCCACCAGGCTTGGAGGACGGGTTGATGGAGGAGTACAGTTTCATTACGGTGAAGCTCTTGCCTCCTAACACGACTCCTCTCATTCAGCTCATGGACCAGCAGGTCATATCGAACTTTAAGAAACTCTACACCAAAGCACTGTTTCAAAGATGCTTTGAAGTGACCTCTGGCACAGAGTTAACCTCAGAGAGTTCTGGAAAAATCACTTTAATATCTTCCATTGCTTGAGGATCATAGACAAAGCCTGGAGGGAAGTATCTTTGAGGACTATGAACTCAGCCTGGAAGAAATTGTGGCCAGACTCAGTAGCAGATAAAGACTTTGAAGGCTTTGAGGCTGAGCCTGTTGTTGAGGTTATTGTCTCACTAGGCAAGTGTATGGGCTTGAATATGAATGTTGATGATGTGGAGGAGTTGGTGGAAGACCGCAACACTGATTTCACCACGGAAGAACTACAAGACCTTCAGAAGGAGCAGCAACAAAAGGAAACTGAAGAAGTGTCTTCAGATGAGTAGGAGGAAGGGAGTATGTTCCTAGTTCACTAATCAAGGAAATGTGTGGAAAATGGGGAGAGTTACAAAGTTTTGTCGAAAAATCTCACCCTGACAAAGCTGTAACAAACCGCAACATAAACTTTTTCAATGACAATGCCATGTCTTACTTCAGAAACATTTTAAAATGCAAGCAGAAACAAACCTCATTAGACAAGTGTTTAGTGAGAAATAGGTCCAGTGAGTCTCAAGCAGGTTGTAGCGGTGCAAACAGATAGAAAAGAGGAAGAACCCCAGAAGTTACTTGAGAGTTACCTGACGTTTTTATGGAAGGTGACTCACCTTCCAAACAATAATAACCCTCCTACTCTCCACGTTCCTCACCACCTTTCACTTACACCATCAGCTCTTCTCAGCACAAGAAAAGTGCAGTTAAATTTTCATTTATTATTTTTATTGTGTTTATAGTTTTTATGGTTGACTTTATCCGTGTAAGTATTATTATACAGGTATAAATACACAATATTTTTACTTAAAATGTTTCATAATGCGTAATTTTTGGAGGTCTCTAACGGATTAATTTAATTTACAGTATTTCTTATGAGAAAAATTGATTCGGTTTTTGAACAAATCGGTTTTCGAACAGTTGTTGTTGTTGTTTGAATTAAGCACAAAGCTACACAATGGGCTATCTGTGCTCTGCCCACCACGGGTATCGAAACCCGGATTTTAGCGTGTAAGTCCGCAGACATACCGCTGAGCCACTGGGGGCTTTCGAACAGCCTTCTGTGTGCGTACATGAGGCAAGCTGGTAAGAAAACCACACAGAAAAAGTGGTTCATTATATAACAACTTCTAATATATAGAAAAGATAGTATGTTTTGACAATAATATATTCCAACAAAGGCGTTTATATTTTGTTGCTTAACAACAAAAGTATATAGGTTATGCTTTTATGCTGAAATGGGTTCAGAATTAACACCCTGACATAATCATCTGGTAGATATCAACCTAATAACCCAAGCGAAGTTGGGTGCTTTCGTTAGTCTATAATGATAATAAAAGAAAGTGTCTATTAGTCTGTGACCACCACAGCTCCAAGAGGAAAGAACATAGAAACCTAAATTTTGGACACAGGCTAAGTGAGCCCAGATAGTCTGCACCTGGATATTACTACTAATCTAAATAAGTGCTTGCGTGATTGCGCAAAACTACACAGAGAAGAAATGTGACCACCATAAATCTAAAACGAGAGAACCTAGAAATCCGAAATTTTGTACCCGTACTAAGTGTACTCTGAGGATGTAAAAAGAAACAATATTACTCATCCATGCGTGTGCGCGCATCTCTTAAAATAAGTTGAGAATATAACCATTGGCACAGGCATCTAGAATATATCAACCACATAACTCGAGCAAAATCGGGTACTTTCACTGGTTTGTAATACGAAAAATCACTTATTTTTTATGTAGTTTTTCGCTAACTTATTTCATTAAAAAGATACACACATACATAGATAAGTAATAATTCCCAGGTGGATATCACACCCTCAGAATCTACTTTCTGTGGGTACAAAATTTTTGAAACTTTCTTGTATAAATTGCATAAGTTCTCGAATTTCAATCATGTATGAATCTCTGCGATTAATTTCAAAGTGTTCTTTAATTTATTGTTATAGAATTACACACTGACTTTACATTAAAATAATTTTACTTGTGAGTTCTCGACTCTCTTACTGGAGATCTCACTGAACGATAAACTGCTTTAAACAGGTATAAAGGCAAGTTTGTTTGTTTGTTTTGAATTTCGTGCAAAGCTACTCGAGGGCTATCTGCCCTAGCCATCCCTAATTTAGCAGTGTAAGACTAAAGAGAAGGCAGCTAGTCATTACCATCTACCGCCAACTCTTGGGCTATTTTATCAATGGATAGTGGGATTGACCGTCACATTATAACGTCTCCACGGCTGGGAGAGCGAGCATGTTTGGTGCGACCGGGATTTGAACCCGCGACCCTCGGATTACGAGTCGAACGCCTTAACACACTTGGCCATGCCAGGCCATAAAGGCAAGGAATGTAATAATAACTGACATCTGGTACTAAAGTTATTAAATATACAGGATCATGAAAAATATAGAATACAAATCGATTGTTTCGATATAATAAATACACGGAAAGTGCATTATTCGTATAACAGAGGATTAGAAAGTAAAGGTAATTTTAAAATTTCATATGATTTATATCTTTTATTTGTAGTGTCCATATAGCAGTTAGTACTCCAACACATCAGCTATATCTTTTCTTGTTCAAGTAAACGATCATACAATAGGCCTAAAATATGCCAAAATAACAGAAAGAGAAAAAAAAACACCAAACGTAGAAAAACGGAAGAAGGTATTGCCATCTGAACACAAGACAGTGGACCTACAATAGATACTAATGTATGTTGTTAACAACGTCTATCGTGGATGTCAAGTTCTTAACCCTAACCATGGTTGAATAAGGCTGCAACATAAAACCGAAAGTCTGTATAAAAAGTAGTATATTATTTTATGTATGTTCGTATTGTTATGACTCTTCAAACGCTTAGTTTATCTAAACTGAAGTGTAATCGAACAAAAACTAAACATACCCCTGCTGAAGTAACTCGAAGAGGGAAGACAGAAGCATTGACGTCACATGCAGCTTCCACAGTATTCATATTTAGAAGTTCACATAGTATTCACGGCGAGTTGGAGAAGTCCAGAGGAAATTCAGCTAACCTAATATTCACAGTGAGATGAAGTTGATTAGGTTACTTTCAAGTGGCTTACGAGAAATATTTAATTTAAGTCCACATTTTATAAGGTGAGACATAGTATGTGTTGTATTAAGCCTTGGCAGCAAGAAAGTATGGTTTTCAAGTGTTTGAGTTCAGGAATAACTGTTATAATCTTCCACTAGACAACTGCTCGAACACCACATCAAGGATTAGTTTGATAAATAGCGTATTGCTTTATACATTTGGTAATTATTGAAAGAATAAGGCTGTTAGGTTGTGAAACTGTGAAAATTATTTTAGAGAGTGACACTGAAAAAAGATAACTATCTTCCTGATCAAGATGTTTACAGATGAAAAACAAAAGAAAACTGAAAATTTGAGCTTTTTGAAACCACGAATTTAAAGCGCAATAAAATATCCTGTAACGTTTTATATAAAATAAGTAAATAAGCAACGCTGTGAAACGTTTTTGTCAGAGCCGAGTTTGTGTACATATATATATTTATATATACATGTGTACTCCAGAAATTGATTTGATTTTCCCACTCCAAGAACACTGGAAACTAAAATATCGTCCACAGTAAACACAAAACTGAAAATACTTAAAGTTGGAAAACTTATGAACGAAAGAGTCTTACTGTCTCAAGTTAAAACAACACATTTCTTATATTCTAATAAATAACCTTAAGTAAAAATTTGCCGTAGTAACATTAAAGTGCAATGAACTTCCTGGAAATACTACAGGTAGGACAAATTTATGGTTCATTTTGTTTATTTCAGAGTTTATAATGTGTACCACAAATTACTCATCATGTAGAATCCTAGATATCCACAATGACCTGGACAATTTATGTACTACATTGGTTCCTAGATATCCACAATGACCTGGACAATTTATGTACTACATTGGTTCCTAGATATCCACAATGACCTGGACAATTTATGTACTACATTGGTTCCTAGATATCCACAATGACCTGAACAGTTTATATAATACATGGTTTCCTAAATATCCACAATGACCTGGACAATTTATGTGCTACATGGATTCCTAGATATCTACAGGTTATATACTACATGGGTTCCTAGATATCCACAGTTTATATACTACACGTGTTCCTAGATATCCACAGTTTATATACGACGTGTGCCCCTAGATATCCACAGTTTATATACTACACGTGTTCCTAGATATCCACAGTTTATATACTATGTGTGCTCCTAGATATCCACAGTTTATATACTACATGTGTTCCTAGTTATCCACAGTTTATATACTACACGTGTTTCTAGATATCCACAGTTTATATACTACGTGTGCTCAAAGATATCCACAGTTTATATACGACGTGTGCTCCTAGATATCCACAGTTTATATACTACATGTGTTCCTAGATATCCACAGTTTATATACTACATGTGTTCCTAGATATCCACAGTTTACATATGTTACGTATTTTTTTTATGTTTTATGTTCTTCGTAGACTAAACGCAACAGAAAAACGCAGATAACAGCTTGTATAATTTATTACACTAAACTATTAACAAATATAACAGATATAACATGAATTATATAATAATAGTGACAGATATTAAGTTACAACATTCGAAATTAATTACAAAACAAAATAATATTAGTTTCAAACTTCAAAATAAATCACAATACAAAACGGTACTGGCCTGTATCTAATGTAATGATCTAAAATTAAAGTCTCAAATTCCAGTCTAGGGTGTGAATTTGGTCCCACGAAGAAATTCCGAAACAGTTCCCAGTTCAATGAAATCGCCGTTTCTCAGTTCAAGCAGTAATTCAGATGTATCGTAGAGATTGACGAAATAAAATCACAGCTTCCGTAAATCTAATTTCAATCACAAATCCAAGTTGAATATTCACAGCAAACACTTAATCTTTCTCAAATAACTAACTCTCTTCTTTTGAAATGAAACTTATAAAATTACCAGCCAATTCTAAGATAGCTGAGATTAAGGTTGTTACGGAATAACTGTATAGCTTGCTTTACTGGATAACATCGTATTTGCATCTCATCCGTAGAAAATTGAGATTTCCTTACAGTTTATAGTGTCACCACGTTTAATCTAAAAATATCCAGAGTTAAACTTCGCATTTTATTTTTTACTCTCCAAATTTTAATTTCCTACTGAATCGCTAATCTGCAATTGTGAAACATTTGTTGAAAACTTCCGAGACACGTTCTGTGCTGCTTTTCAAATGTTACATCATTGACGGGAAGTTAATGAACTGTCCATTTGTTTGATCTCTTGATTCTATATACCTATATATATATAAATTTTGCTGATGTAGTAACATAATTTGATCCGTTATTTCCTGAATAACCACAGCACTATATTTATTTACTGCTCTTCTACTTGAGGATATGTTTCCTAAAAGAAATCTAAAAATCTGATGGATTTCCTTTAGTCAAAAGGAATCACCGTGTCATGGTTTTTTGTTTTATATTTTACCATGATAAGTTAATTAACTTTCTTTAGAAATTATTGTGCCTGGTGGACAGCCAGTCATTCAGTGTGTGTGTGTATGTTTTCTTATAGCAAAGCCACAGCGGCCTAACTCCTGAGTTTACCGAGGGGACACGAATCCCACCATTCAGGGAGAAATTTATTTTAAAAAAAGCAACTTCATCCTGAGATCAATAAAAATCGAAAGAAATGACAAAACAACGTTAATTACAAATAACAAAATAAAAATGTTTAGTTTATGCAGTATGGTGCAGTGGTTCCAATAAGATAAATCTTTTTTTTTTTTCGTGCTAAAATCATATCTTTTTCTGCGATTTTACACTATAAATACACATTTTTAAAATGTTTGAATTTCGCAATTTTTATATTTTTTTTATAATTGTGGAATAGAACAAGTACAGTCTCAAAAGTTCTTTAATGCAATTCATCTATAGAAGGTTTATTCTATGTGTAATATAATTCGCAAATCATGAACTTCAACTGATTTATAACGAGAAGATCAAATCGCGGGGATGATCATGGATAAAATAACATGATGTACAAATTGATACTACTGATTGAATTTATTTTTACATTAAAAGCATTTTGCAGTTTCAGTGTTTCGCATCAACCGAAAGCAGTTGACATTTTATCCTGAGATAAAAATGATGTAATAGTTTAAAACAAGAGGAAATTCTCAATAGCCGCGGCACTTGAGATTCTTTTTGGCAGCTACATTTTTGTGCACCATTCGTTCCAAGTAGTCCACGCGCATACCCGATTCAATTTTATTACTCATTTGGACCTCTACCAACTAACCCTTAATCTAAAATTCTTTTAGGCAGGATTAAAGTAAATCAAGTTATGAGACTTTAAGCGTTGCCAAGTCGATTATACACTTTTGAGATCCAAACTCGTGAACCTGATTCCGTGTACTCGCTTTACGCCCCGCAACCTACTAAGGCCGGCCTTACATTTATACACTTGAGTAATATTATGCCCAGACTTGTGAGGGTGTGATAATTTAAGGATAAACTAGTCTAATAGTGATCTGATCTTAAAACAAAAGACCATTGCTTATAAAAAATCGGGTGTGATTATTTTGTACCGGTAGAATAAAAGAGACGAGAGTCGGTGTGCAGACAAACAAATAAACGAACACTTTATTTACAGATGAAAACAGAAGCTAGGTCAAAATAAACAAACTACGGCTGAAGCGAACAGTAAAATATGGAAGTGGTCTTTTTTTAAAAACTAATTAGAAAATGTTCAATTAATATAATAATTAAGCACTATCAAACACCAAAAGTTTATCTTAGTACTGTTATGTGCTAAGTAAAGTACGAATATTTTCTCTAATTGCTGCTTTGTACTAAGTCTAGAACAACTAGTCACCACTAGTCAACTTATTCTGTGGCAGATCAAAATTTCAGGTTGAGTCCAAGTAGAGCACTGCAGTTGTTGGTTAACAATCGACTTTCTGCAGCAGGAAACATTCTGGACTGACAGCTTAGAGGATGAAGAGACACTTCTGTCCTGTTCTGATCTCTCTTGACCTATGAGGGTGAGAAAGTGACAAGCACTCGGAATGACTTTATTACTTTTGAGGACTGTGTCTATGTCTGTTGACTGTGTCAAGAAGGAAAATACAAAACAATAACCTAAGAGCTATGATGAGCAATTTTAAACTTTTAAAACACTGATCTGTCTCTTACCCTCTTTTATATTCAATATGTACTGATATATGCTTCTGTTACGTTTTCTTTGTTTTATGTTTATCATAGACTAAACGCAACAGAAAAACACAGATAACAGCTTGTATAATTTATTACAACAAACTATTATATATGTAACAGATATAACATAAATTACATAACAACAATGACAGATATTAACTTTAAACCTTCAAAATTAATTACAACACAAAATAGTACTGGTTTCAAACTTCAAAGTTAATTGCAATACAAAATGGTACTGGCCTGTATCTAATATAATGATCTAAAATGAAAGTCTCAAATTCCAGTCTAGGGTGTGAATTTGGTCCCACGAAGAAATTCCGAAGTTTAAATGAAGAAGTCCAGAAACAATTCACAGTTCAATAAATTCGACGAAGTTCCCTTCACGATGCCTCCGATGAACGTCTCAAACTTATCGCCTTCCAATTTTCCTGGTTTCCCGTAAATAGTTCTACACGTGTTGACTTTCAGTATAACCACTAATTCGAATGAATCGTAGAGATTGACGAAGTTAAATCACAGCTTCCGTAGATCTAACTTCAGTCACAAATTCAAGTTGAATAAACTCACAGCAAACACTTTAACTTTCTAAAACGAATGATTGACTCTCTTCTTTTGAATAAAACTAATGTCTGACTCTTTTCTCTTCTCGCATCTTCGTCTTTTTATACCAGTAGGCCTACTTCTCGAACAATCGCGTAACTTCCATAGAACTCCAGAGCAATCCGCGCATGTCCGTTCTTGCATGAGACTCAACGTCTAGACACGAGGCCGCCAACATTTTATTTACATACATATGATTGGTCTACTTAATTCTAGAAAATTCTAAATGTTATTTTAAATGAATAACAACATATTTTATTGGTTTAAACTTTGAAACAATAATATAAATATGGAAATATAAATAATAGAAATGAAAATTTAAACACAACACGACGTGTTGTCGTTTACAAAACAATTACATGACATTTACATAACACTTCTTAAGCGAAATTTGAGCTATGCGGACAAAAGAGTTACACTAGTACAAAGTTTCTTTCAGTATTTCGTATCTGCAACTATATTTTAATATTCTTTCCCCACATACAAGAGCTTTTGATTAAATTTACCATAAATAAATATGAGCATGCATATATCACGCGCGATTATTGGCTAATATTTAAACAACAGTAAAACAGTTTGATTTAACCTGACTGCCGATGAGATTATATGATGCCATCTATTGCTACCGAAGCCATCCCAAGTAGCAGGAAATAAAAGTAAATAATCCACAGCATGTTTTTCTTTCTTATTTCAAATACGAAGCTAGAACATCTTCATGGAATAACACATTAACTGAAACTATATTTAAACAGATGTTATGAACATGACATGTGCATATAATCTCATCAGATTATATTAAAACAGTTTTGAAGCCTCACCGTGTCACTACAGCCTAAAATGCTTTTACGTCCAATTATACTTTGCCAAACGAGAATAGCAATGCAGTGCAAAAAACTTTGTCATAAAGCCTTCATGTCCAAATCACACCCTTCCACCCTGCTAACTTTCCATAATCCATTTATTGTACGAGAACATTTCAAAAGTCTGATCACCTAGAAATCCACAGGCATTTGTGTGGTATTATAACTATAAGAAAATAAAACGACTCTCATAACGTTTTTATAAAATAATGTCAACTCCCTCCCCAGTACCTTGTGGAGGTTAAATTTTCAAGTCATTCCTTAAGTAATCTCCGATTTTTGGTTCAGAAACAGATAAAGGATTTCAAACGCTTTTAATGTTATTTAATCAATAACGTATGTTCCATTATTATTAATTACTTCCTGCCAATGATTCACAAGCTTTTAAATGCCCCTTCTATAAAATTTTTGGGGTTTGGAGGAAAAGAATGTAGAAAGGGTAGTTTTGATATCTTTATGTGTTCCAAGCTTTTTTCCATCAAGATAGTTCTGCAAACTTCGGAATAGATTATAATCAGATGGGGCAAGATCTAGAAAACAAAGAGGATGTGAAAGTTTTTCCCAGTTTAGCTCTCCAGTCTTTGTAACTGTGATCCTTGCTGCATGGGGCCGTGTATCATCTTGGTGTTACACAATACCTTTACCATTTATCAAAGCAGGCCTCTTTTTTTTCAGTGCAACATTCAGGCACTCTCACTGTTGGCAATAGAAGTCTGATGTAATCAACTCAAAGTAAATCACACCAACAATACCCCACCAAACGCCTAACAAGACTTTCCTAGGGTGGAGGTCCGTTTTTGGCTGTGCTTTTGCCAGTTTACCTGCACTGACCCATTCTCTGCAGCCCCTAAAACTTTTACAAACTATCCATTTTTCATCTCTAGTCACTAACCTGTCCAAAAAAGGTGAGTTACGTTCACGAGAGGGCAGATGTCCACTCTTGTTCTGAGGTTGGCTTCTGTTAAATCATGAGGGCTCCATTTTCCAAGTTTAGACATCTTTCCAAGCTGTTGCAGGTAACAATGAAATGTTAAATGGGTCGAATTAAGCTTCTGTGCTAGTTCTTCAGCTGTTACAGCACAATCTTCATCAAGTGCAGCCAGTAGCAAATCATCATTAAACTGAACTTAACTGTAGTCACCTGATCTGAACTTTTGAAATCACCTTCTACATTTTCTTTCACTGAAAGACTACGAACCATAAATACCTTGAACGTTTCGTGTAGTTTCTGCTGCACTATTGTCTTTTTCAAACTCATAAAGCATTATATGCCTAATATGCTCCTCAGACACATCCATTTTCATAAGAGTTTATTTGATTAATGATCTGAGAAAGTGGAATTGGGTTAGTTTCTTTTATTTGTTTGAATATTTTTATACACGTCCTACTACATAGTTAGTCATGAAAGACTTCTACAAAGACAGAAATGATGATGCACTTTCTGTATTTAATTTTCGGACATAACCTGTAGGATGACTCAATACAATAAATTTCACTTATCCCTCTGTTGTTCCATATAGTACATGTTTTTATCTGCACCACTGTAGTTATATCAGACAAACACTTGAAAGTTCTTTCTTTAAAACATGTGTTTTAATAGAAAGCATGAAGCCTTCTACATATAGAAATGTTCAGGTTTCACGTTCATCATGTTTTGTTTTTAATTTCTCGTATAGATAATTATATTTTTATGCTTTACTTGTATTTGTTTTATAAAAATGGTATGTTAGGCTATCTGGGGGGGAATCAAACCCCGAATTTTAGCGTTGTAAATCCGTAAACTTACCGCTATCCCATTTTGGTGACGCTACTAAAGGAAGTATGATAAATAAATATCTTTGGAAACTTTATCGTCTAAAATAAGAGCAAAAAATTATCGATTTATTGATCGCCGTTACTAGGTGGAGCTAAAAATCCTCGTGGTCGCAATGAGTAAGTTTAAGCGAAACCCTGAAAGCGTTCTTTTGTTAACAGCCTACAAAATCAACTTATTTACCACTACAAAATTTGAAAGACAACAAACATTTTATTTAACCATGCTGCCAACAAAATAAACATCAAGACTTAAAGAAAGGTGTTGTTTAGCTTATTAGTGAGTCGACAAGTCATAAGATTATGTGAACGATTAATATTACTTTATAATGGCTCGTAAACGACGCATGCTCTGTTTACACTTTTTTTTTCCACGGACAAGCAAACATTAGAACAGTTTTCAGTTATTGTTTTTCAAACTTTTAAGCTCACAGCTCCATCATCTCTGGATCGATTTGAGATCAATGTTGTTGTTGTTTTGAATTAAGCACAAAGCTACACAATGGGCTATCTGTGCTCTGCCCACCACGGGTATCGAAACCCGGATTTTAGCGTGTAAGTCCGCAGACATACCGCTGAGCCACTGAGGGGCGATTTGAGATCAAACTAAAGCTTTCGACTCGGGAGGTCAAACTATTATATTGATGTATTTGAGCATGTCCAATATCTCACAGGTTAATTTAATCTAAGTTCTGCCCAAAATAATTCTGATGAGTAATAAAACTGAATTGGGTATGTGTGCTCCTACGATTGGTATTGCTAGTGCACAAAAATATAATTTATATAAAAGCCAGTGTGTGTCACGTCACGCTTGATTTCTCAAAATGGGAGGAGTCCTGAAAGTCAAATACATTTATCCAGATAAACGGTTTGATTATTGTCTGCCTATTAGAATTTTAATAACAGGGGTGCAAGGAGGTCCGTGAGTGGGATAAGTGAAACTCCATAAGTGTAGTCTTGTTTGTTTGTTTGTTTTGGAATTTCGCACAAAGCTACTCGAGGGCTATCTGTGCTAGCCGTCCCTAATTTTGCAGTGTAAGACTAAAGGGAAGGCAGCTAGTCATCACCACCCACCGCCAACTCTTGGGCTACTCTTTTACCAACGAATAGTGGGATTGACCGTCACATTATACACCCCCACGGCTGGGAGGGCGAGCATGTTTAGCGCGACGCGAACCCGCGACCCTCGGATTACGAGTGCACGCCTTAACGCGCTCGGCCATGCCAGGCCAAGTGTAGTCAGTGTTGGTATAATAAGCTTAAAAACATATTACGGGTTACCCAGTCTAGAGCCAAATAAAAAATTCGATTCAATTTTAAACCTAAATCAATTCTTAATTAAGCTGTTTTCTGTTATATCATGAACGTTTTTAATAAAAACACAACATGAAAACTCTTTGGACAACAGATACCCTAAATTAAGAAATAAACAAATATTTTTCTAGCTTTGTTGTTTATACATTGCATTTTATACTTTCAGTACGCAGACTAACAACAATATTAGGTTATACATTTTGTGAGGAGAGGAAATACACAACACACTTTAAATAAAAATTTAAAGATGCAATTTTTGAATAGATTATTTATTTTTTATTTAACTTCTTTTACAACGAAAAAGTAGCCCAATAGTTAGCCATGCTGAAAATTTTTTGCCCGAATGAAGTTATGAGTAAGAAGCTTCCACCACCAATTTTTTCCCCCTAGAGAAGATAAAAAATTGCAAGTTTCCTCATAGAGCTCTCACGCTTCGTGCTCCTTTGAGAACAAGGCTTTAATAACTCAAAAAAAGGTGATTACACTATAACAGTTACTGTTGTAACAAATGTTTTATATAAATATTTTATCGACCACTTCCCCGTTTATTGTGTTCCTTTAAGCCTGATGAGCTCTGGGTTAAGTAAATCGCGTCGTTGCCAATAGATATGACAGATACGGTATAGTTCAAATTCTATCGAGTTAATTAATACAACGCAGTCATAAATAATTTATTTCAAATTCAACTGTATTGGTGTGTTCCCCATTTTTTTTCTTTCTGTATAGCATCATAACCTCTCCCCCTTACATTTAGATCTTAAAATTCACCTCCAACGTCTGTCATTTCCTACATTGACATGAACACGTCTTCTTTCTTCAAACGTAGATGGTTAGCTACCACTTAAGTTTTAGCGTTCATTTTTTATCGTGATTTTCAGTTATTTATATGTAACTCATTACTTAAAAATGCACCCCAAAGTGGCTCAGAGGTATGTCTGCGGACTTACAAAGCTAAAATCCGGATTTCGATAACCGTGATGAGCAGAGCAAAGTTAACCCATAATACAGCTTTGTGCTTAATTCAAAACAACAACAACTTAATAATGCCCAAAGTACGATGAAAATTGTATTGCATCATCTAAATGATTATTTCTAAAGTACATGTATATGTGTGTATGTTTTCTTATAGCAAAGCCATTTCACGCGATTTGCTTTGTTCATCGAGATGAATTTTTCTCCTAATTTTGAAGTTGTAAATCCGAAGAAAAGCCTGGCATGGCCGAGCGCGTTAAGGCGTGCTCTCGTAATCCGAGGGTCGCGGGTTCGCGCCCGCGTTGCGCTAAACATGCTCGCCCTCCCAGCCGTGGGGGTGTATAATGTGACGGTCAATCTCACTATTCGTTGGTAAAAGAGTAGCCCAAGAGTTGGCGGTGGGTGGTGATGACTAGCTGCCTTCCCTCTAGTCTTACACTGCTAAATTAGGGACGGCTAGCACAGATAGCCCTCGAGTAGCTTTGTGCGAAACTCCAAAACAAACAAACAAACAAATCCGAAGATTTATCGTGTTCCTCTAGAATAATATTTCTATGTAAAAATAGTTGTGACGATAACGAAATTTTGAGTTTGGAACCCAGTTTAACCCCATATCTAAGCCTAATATCACAATTAACCTACCACAATACGAGATTTAGTTTGTGTCAAAAATCGGCCCATAACTGACAGCATAAATCCATGATAAAAATCAATAATAAGAAATTCAATGATGAATTTTCAGCGTTTCATTGAAATATTCCAGTTGTTTTATTACAGCAAAAGGCAAATATTCATAAATAGAAGTATTTTAATTTTTTTTATGAATTTTCTCATTTCCTGAATATTTTTGAAAGCAGGTATCACTACATTTGTAGTGGAAAATATCTGCTCATTTTTCAAAGCAGTTTTCAAAATTCCATACTTACATCTTCATGTATTGGTAGTTTGTGATGTCTTAAATCCATGTTCAGTTTTCTCCTAACATTTCTTTATAATTTTGTGTCAATTGCATTTCAGATAAAAACTATATTATTTCTTATTTATCTCTTCCACTAAGTGTAGATAGATGTATTTCAACTAGTTCTTATTCCCTAAAGTAATCGTAAAACACTTACACTATAACCTTTTGAAATGTATATGTATCGTTTGTTTGTAGTTAAGCAGAAAACGACAGAAAGGGCTATATGTCCACCACCGTTATCGAAACCCGATTTCTTGTGTTACATGCCGCTATGCCACTTAGGGTCTGTAAACATATCTTCACGAAATTTTACAAATCATCAGTAAACCTTACAAGAAATTTGTACACAAAGTATCTGATTTTCAATTAATCATTTGCAAATTTATTTATTTTATCTTTCATTTATGTATTTTATTTTTGTTTATTTTCGAATGATGACTATCCACCATGCAAAGTAAATTTTGATTTTAAAATTAAAAACACTTTTATGTATCAGAAAATTATCAACTTCTACAAACGAAATTTCTGTAACTTTCCAATAGCCTCCAGATATTTATTGAACTTTTTAATATTTTAGTTGGTATTTTCATAACTGTATCTTTGTATGGGTTTGGTTGTTTCTAAAGACGTTGTAACCACTATAAACAAATTAGGAAACAGGTATAATTACGCTTTTTCGTTTTTAAAAGACAAGAAACCGCAAATGTTTTAGGCTGAATTGTTTAAGCCTCGTAATATTATAGACATATAGAAACTTATTATTTTATTGAATTGATCTTTCAACAGTGCCTGACAAACATTACATAAGTTAAATGACGCAGCATTCGTCCACTCATGTCACTTTATCCAAGAGTATAAAACTAGCTTTGCGAGGTGGTTTGTTTTGTCTGTATTTTGGTGCACCAGCACTTTGTCATATCTTTAAAATTGTTTTCTCTTGAAAAAAGAAGAGTTACAGGAGATTTGAGTGAAGTGTTTAATAATGAAAACAAACTGATAGTGTTGATACATCAACATTTTTCATACTTGCGAACGAGAATTATAGAACAAGGAGACAAAAGTATAGATTTAGACAAAGTAGAAACAATTTCCAGCAAAGACTATTTAATTTTTTAAATAGGGTGATTGGTCTATGGAATGGTTTGCCTTTGGATATTGTGCAGGCAGTAAATTTGAGTGAGTTTTAAAGAAAACTTGAAAGATATATGAACGATAAGGACTGGCTTTACAATTTTCATTTTATCTTTTTGATTTAGCTTAGAGGATTGGACAGCCGAGATGGACCAACAGAACCCTTCTTGTCCCTGAACATTATGTTATGTATTTATGTCCAAAATATGTGATTTTTCGAGCTCACTCTTACTCTTCTGTTTGAGATCTACCATGAGAAGAAAGGGTTTTCTGCGTAAGTATTTTGCAGAGACTGAGAAAATTACTGTAAGGGCATTTGATTGGTTATACACGCATCGTTTGATTATTTGTTTGTTTGTTTTGGAATTTCGCACAAAGCTTTGTTTGTTTTGGAATATGGCACAAAGCTACTCGAAGGCTATCTGTGCTAGCCGTCCCTAATTTTGCAGTGCAAGACTAGAGGGAAGGCAGCTAGTCATCACCACCCACCGCCAACTCTTGGGCTACTCTTTTACCAACGAATAGTGGGATTGACCGTCACATTATACACCCCCACGGCTGGGAGGGCAAGCATGTTTAGCGCGACGCGGGCGCGAACCCGCGACCCTCGGATTACGAGTGCACGCCTTAACGCGCACGGTCATGCCAGGCCTGCACAAAGCTACTCGAGGGCTATCTGTGCTAGCCGTCCCTAATTTAGCAGTGTAAGACTAGAGGGAAGGCAGCTAGTTATCACCACCCACCGCCAACCCTTGGGCTGCTCTTTTACAAACAAATAGTGGGATTGACCGTAACATTATAACGCCCACACGGCTGAGAGGGCAAGTATGTTTGGCGCGACTCGGGCGCGAACCCGCGACCCTCAGATTACGAAGCGCACGCCTTAACGCGCTAGGCCATTTGATGAAGAAGGTGTACATAAGCAAATATGTTCAAAAATGAAATAGGTAGGCAGGCCCACCTTGGTTGGTTCAGAAAATATATTAAAATCTCAGAAATAGAAGCAACAGAAGGCTCTTATCTTTCATTCTAACTCTTCAATGTTGGTACTTTTGAATTTGTGATTGGCAAGAAACTATAGACTTTGTACTTAGACGTCACAAATATCTAATTCGAAACAATGCATTATTCAACATCAAACGTCACACATATAAATCAGTATTTTGACATTTTTTAACACTCACTTTTAAATTAAGATATTAACTAACGCATAGCTCTAGAAATTGAATTATAATCCACAATTCGATACAAATCTCATTGACGTACATTTATAAAATAGTATTTCAAAACAATTTTGAATATGAGTCCACAAATGAGATGACGTAGCCTTTTACCTGTGACCACAAGAAGATGTGTATAGATAAGGTAATTAAACTAATCGTTATTGTTGAAATACACTCAAGCAGAATGTAAGGAAAAAATGAATAATAAAAACAGCACATATGATTATTGATATATAATATATATAGAAGTTTAAAAAATTAATAAATTGAAAATGATGAGGAAACTTCCTTGTGAGTCTGTAAAATAAAATACATATTGGTGTTGATTGTACAAATATTTTTCTTATTTATGTATATGTATATACTTGAAGCTGATAAAACAAACATTTACAATTGAATACACCTGATAAAATAAAGTTCTCTTGTACATAAACACAAGAAATGTATTCTCAAGATGGCTGGTATGGGTATTAGTACTTTAATTAAAATAAAGTAGAGAACAACATTTCGATCTTCTTAGATCATTTTGAGGTTAACAAAAAGAGAGTTTGTTACAAAGAGTTACATTGTTCTCCACTTTATTTTAATTAAAGTGCTAATACCCATACCAACCATCTTGAAAACATTTTTACTTCAAATGGGTTTCTTGTCATCACGAAATACAAGAAATGTATAACATTTAGACTTTTTACCTGAAACGTAGACAAGTGATCTTGCAACCATAAAGTCCAGAACTTCACAGAGCCTAAAGCTTTGACGAACAAGGTTGACTTTGAACTGGTACATTCCTTAGTATTTGTGGATTAATCCAATCAAAGTTAAGTTTTCCATAAGCGTGAGTGACATCGAATAGTTTCGTCGTATTTTTTAGCACTGCCCAGTTTGTCTTCTGTTTGCAAAGAGACATAATTGATTGGCTGCAAGATAATGTTTTGTAACGTATTAGAGTTATTGTTATGAGCATGTGACATAAGTGAACACATATATGTATAAACATTGATGAATGAGCTCATTACTGTTAACACACACATGAATTCAATATTCTGGAAACTCTTTATTTACTTTTCAGATGTAATTGCAAACTTTTAGTGCTAAGTTAAGCAGTGAAAACTTGCAACAGATGAGGCTTGTCAAAGTAAATATAATACAAAAAGTCACTTCGTCCTTTATTTTACATATATTTCAATGTTCAGGCTGATTGGTTGGTTGTTTCAAAGTAAAACCACACTGGATTATTTGGTATTTCCAGTGCGAGCAATCGAACCTCAAATTTTATTGTTATTATTCCGTTACTTACTGCTCTGTGGCAAGGTTCAATCATGGCACTCTGTGATGAATACAAAATTTTTATTAGGAAAAATTTGAAATCACCATTTTATGAAGAAAAGGAAACTTCGCAATAACACTAAGAAATATTCCATCCACTGAAAGTAAAGCCTGTGTGGAAGACTTAGACAAAAGACTAGAGATTCATTCTACAAAAACCGAAAAAAAACAAAAAAAAACAACTGAAAACAACCACCACAAAGGAGACAACTTCGAAAACAATTCCGTCGACAACTGGAATTTATCTCTCCAGGTAGAACTGAAAACATCTATTTCCCCAAATCACCTCTAAACAGTATTTTAAACAACTTTTTCAAAGAATTCTCGCACAAAAGCATCAAGATAATTTCGCAGAAAAAAACTAAAAAAACAAACGTACACAGAAAGATATTAATTCTATAAACAACCTAAAACAAGACAACAACATCAAAATTCTAAAGACAGATAAAGGCTTTTGTTTGTTTGTTTGTTTGTTTTGGAATTTCGCACAAAGCTACTCGAGGGCTATCTGTGCTAGCCGTCCCTAATTTTGCTGTGTAAGACTAGAGGGAAGGCAGCTAGTCATCACCACCCACCGCCAACTCTTGGGCTACTCTTTTACAAACGAATAGTGGGATTGACCGTCACATTATACACCCCCACGGCTGGGAGGGCGAGCATATTTAGCGCGACGCGGGCGCGAACCCGCAACCCTCGAATTACTAGTGCACGCCTTAACGCGCTCGACCATGCCAGGCCACCAGATAAAGGCAATGCTATAGTTATAATGAACACAAATGACTACATTCACAAAATGAATAACATCTCATCAGATACAAACAAATTTAAACTAATAAACACAAACCCAACAAAAACACATGTAAACCAATTAAACAAAATACTACTACAAATGAAAAACCAGCAAAATATAAGAAAACCTCTATTTCTACCTATGCAAGACAGACTCACGCAACCCATAACTATACAGTACCCTCAAACCTCCCAAACTCGATTGTCCATTACAACCTAAAATGTCAACCTATGAATTATTCAACTACAACCTGGGCATTTTCTAAATATATAACATCAGCCAGCTCCTTTTTAAAAGACTCTTTTAACTTTAAATCTATTCTTGATAAACAAAACCATAAAGCCTTAAGGGCAAGTTTTAATGTAATCTCCCTCTTTATAGAAGTTCCAACTTCCAAAGCCTGAAGATAGCTTTATAACTTTATATTACATATTCCCAGCAACCCTTATAGAATTCACTACCACAAAAGCCTCCCGCCAGTACAGCGGTAAGTCTAGTCTACGGATTTATAACGCTAAAATCAGGGGTTCGATTCCCGTCAGTGGACTCAGTAGATAGCTCGATGTGGCTTTGCTAAAAAAAAAACACACACATTACCACAAAAGCTAAACCTAAAAATAAATGGGCAATTTCGTATTATCAATTTTAGCCAACATGTTCATGACACAAATTGAATCTCAAGCGATCAGCTCAGCCTTACACCCAACACTATATTGGTACAGATATGTTAACGATACAACTGCTGGATTCACATCTACACTTAGTTTATTCAACCATATTAACTTCATACACCCCAACATTAAGTTCACCTGTGAACAAGAAAAACTAACCAATTAGCATTTCTCAACGTCAAAATCACAAGAACCGATACACAATTTAAAACAGAAATCCACCAAAAAATTACCCATGCTGATATACACATTCCTTGGGACTCAGCATATGAAACAAAACAAAAACTCAACATATTAAGAAACCAAAAAAAAAGTCACAAAACTATACTCACAAGATAAAATTAACAATGAAATCAAAAAAATAAAACAATACTTCATCAACATTAACAAATTTTCTCAAAAATTGTCGAAAAAAATATATATACACACATACACATAGACCAACAGCACAGTCAACAACACAGAAACAATAATAAATTCAAAGAAACAACAAACTATAAAACCTTACACTGCTGCATACCATACATTCCCCATATTAGTGAAAAAATAACCAACATTTGAAGAAAAACTTACAACAATGCATAAAGTTCCAGTAAACAGCACATTTATCCAAAAGTCAGGTACAAAACTGAAGTTCATACAATGTAAATACTACACCGACAAACAAAACACCAACATTCTTTATAAAACACATTGCAACTACTTCTGTATTGGTTCACCAAACATGTTGGCCCTTTCAGCCATGGTGGTGTTATAATGTGACGCTCAATTCCAATATTCGTTGGTAAAAGAGTAGCCCAAGAGTTGGCGGTGGATAATGATGACTGTCTGCCTTCCCTCTATTCTTACACTGCTAAATTAGGGACAGCTAATTAGTTCTCCATGTATCAGATAAAAACAAACAAACAAATAAAACTAGTTTTAAAATCCCAAATGCTTTGTGCACACTTTATTATAGCGTGACTTATTTATTCCGGGTTAGCATGAGGAATTTTATGGAATTTACATCGTCAAATAGTATATTCGGGGACGTTTTTTTGAAAGTAGTTTTGTTGTTTTGGGTACTGTTTTCATGGGAAGGTAATTTTTATGTAATAGTACTGTAAGGTAGGGAGTAAGTTTATTGTGTACTAGCAGTACCGTGATAGCGATAAGAAAAACTGGAAAATGAGAAGTTCTAAGAAGTTACGATAAAGTTGTGACAATCGCAAATTGATTATTGTCATGGTTAGTCATTGGAAGATTGGATTCTAAAATTCTACTGTGAAAGTTCCCTCGTGGGACAGCAATAACTCTACAAATTCACAACGCTAAAACTAGGTATTCGTTTCCACCCGGTTGACAACCCCTTTAACCCTTAAAACAGCAAAATTCAACAAGTTATATTTTGAAATCTATACATTATTCACATGTTCTTTTATTTCACATTACACGACAAAATTATATAGCGAAATCTGATAGAATATCGTTCTACCAAAATAATTCAAAACAAATTATTTTTAATGAAGAAAAAAACCCGTTTACATGCTAAACTGTAATTTAAACGACAGCATTCGATGTGATGGTTTTGTGTCGCAACTCAAGAAGTATATTCTTCAATATATTGCTGTTCGAACAGGTATGTTTTAACATTGCCAGCTTGTTAAATGATTGGTAATCAGTTCAAAACTTCATTTTCTTTTTATATATATTGTGACATCAAAACCGCTTCCAGCTTTATCAAACTTCCGGTTTATATGGTGGCATGTATGTGGATTTATACGCTATAAACCACGTTTCGATACTTACAGTGGACAGACTACAGATAGCCTACATTGTGTTTAATTACGCAAACCAACCGATTTATCCGGTATATAGTTCCCGCGAGACTTGCTGTGTGAATGGACCAGTATGACTTGAAGAGACGCAGCTGTCCTTACTTTTTGCGGAAATGAAAAAAAATAAAAATAGAAGAGATGGCAACCGTGGTTGTAAACATTTTCATTATTAACGTTTTGAGCACCCGAATAAAAATCGTAGGATAAATTTTAAAACGTCAAGTGCTACTTTCCTCAAAACGAGGGTTGCTTCTTTTGATTATTTTCGTCTAGAATCTGGAGTGTAAAAAATTTTTACACAACAGCGCAACATTTTAAACGTTTCTGCAGGTGTGGCGGTTTTGTGTATGGTGTACTATACCGCAACTGTAAGAAAATTCATTATGATACAGGGTGTGTCTGATGATGTCTGGTGTTTTACGAAAGGCCTGTTCAACACTGGATACAGCAGATATAGTGTGATTGACATATTAGAACAATAACATTCTACTATACTACAAATGTTCCACAGAACCCACCTGTATATTTCAAAACTATACGTTTGTTTGAAATTTAGCACAAAGCTACACAATGGACTCTCTGTGTTCTGCTCACCACTGGTATCAAAACCTGGTTTCTAGTGATGTGAGTCTGCAGACATACTGCTGTTCAAATGGGGTGCAAACCTAAATGTATGAAGTTGTATGTGTAAAGTTAAAAAGGCCTAAAAATAGTGCAAACTAATCACTCCAACACCATTTTTACTTCAAATCGTGTTCATGTTATGGAACTTGTCATATTAGTAATGTGATATTAATATATACATGCAATTTAACTTAAATCACTGCAAACTTTTGATGAAGACATTTTTGGCTCTGATAGACCTTATTTTAACTTTAAATTGTATTAAACAAATTTCCCTCTATATTACACATGCTGTCTGCAATATTATGACTCAAATGTATTATCTTGGACTTGCAAGAAAGTCATTTCCAAAATATTCACCCAACTTATCATTGTACAGATATAAATACCAAAAAATTAAATGCCCTTTTGATTTATTCTAGTTTATGGTGAATTTTAGAACATGTCCAGAAGATATTGGAAGCTAGTCTTTCCAGAACAGTTTCAGAATTAAAAGTAACATGAGAGTTGGTGTTTTGAGATAGAACATTCCTGTACCTACGATTCTTTTCACTCTATATCTGACAGTAGTCATTAAAAAAAGTTTAAAAGATTATTTTTGACTTGGTACAAGACTGTGCTTGGATCTCATGTGAATTACATGACTTTCTGTTATTATAATGTTTTGGGGGGAGAAGGAGGTCATGTCATTATTCATAGAAGAACGTAAGGAAATTTTTCCAAGCTTATAATCTTGATATATAAGTGCACATGTATAAGTAATATGATTAAGATTCTTACGGCTTTCCATAGGTTAGTTATTATTGTATACTTTTACTACTGTGTGTGTAAAAGATGTATGATGTTTAATATTAGAAAAGTAAATACTGTATACATAGCTCAAACCAGCACACCTTTTTATAAACAACCATTCCAGAAGTTCATAACAATTAGAATAAATTGTAAAAAAACAGTTCTGAGAATAGGTATTTGGGATACACTATTTGAATATTAGAGATATATGAACAAATTTGTCCACTTTTCATACACCAGGAAGGGTTTTGTGAGAATGCTCTAAGATTAAGATAGGATAATAAAATAAACATTTTTGCAAATAAGTAAAAAGAAAGAGGGCACTATTAAAATAACACAACATTTTTGAATAACATGAAAGCTTCTGGTCCATCTCAGTTGTTCTAACTTCTAAATAAACTAGAATTATCAGTAAATAAATACATTTTTAAAAATGATAAAACCAGCCCTCGATCATTCATCTACTTTTCAAGCTTTCTCTTAAACTCACATAAACTTACTGCTTTCACAACATCCAAAGGACAGCCACCCTCTTACAGAAATGAAACTCTCAGCTGAAGATGACTCATTCTCTGCCAAAATTTATACTGGTACTTCCTATCCTCACTGTTAAGTATGAAAAACAATGATGCATCAACTCTATCAATTCGTTTTTCAGTCTTAAACACCTCAGTCAGATCCTCCCCCAACTCTTCTTTTCAGAGATTGCAACTTCTCAAATGACAACCTCTCTATCCCAGACACCATTTCTGATCCCTTTCCAACAATGCAATGCCTCTTCTAAAGTAAGGAGCCAAAAGCTGAACACAATACAACAAATGTAGTCTAACCACTGACTTATACAATGAAATTGTAACCTCTTTAGGCTTGTATTGAATATCTCTGTTGATACAACTTAAAATACAAATTACCCTACCACTAGCAACAATATACTTCTTTGATGGCTTTAGAGACTGGTCAACTATTACACCAAGATTCCTTTCTTTCATGACACTATTAAGGTTATTCCCATACAAATCATACTCATAATTCAAATTGCGATAACAAACCTGCTTTATTATAATTAAATGTCATTTACTTGTCCAACTGACTACATGATCTAAATCCTCTTGTAAATCAGCAGCATCCTCTTCAAAGTAATAACACTCAAGACTTTAATAACATCTGCACATTTAAGTAATTTACTGATTTTTTTTGTCTGTGCTATTAATGAAAATCAAAAAGGGGCAGAGGTCCTAAGATTGTGCCCTGAAATACACTTGTGATATTAATCCAATTAGATTAAACTTCATTTGTAACAACCCTCTTTTTTTCATCCAACCACTCTCCTAACCAATTTGCTAACTTATCCCCCACAAATATAGAAATAAGTTTTTTACAATCCCTTTATATAGCACCTTACAAATGCTTCATGAAATTCTAAATGCACCAAATCTACATGTTAAAAGATTTTTAAGTCGAGATTTTACCCCAGTGAAATCAAGTTGACTACACAACAAAATTTTAAACTTTGTTAAATGACTTTGCAAAAAATTATGTATCAGACATGGTGAAACTTTTTCAACATCTAATGTAAGAATAATGGGTCTATAATTACTTGGACAATTTTTATCATGTTTCTGGAAAAGAGGAGTTACATTAGCCAATTTACAATCCTCTGATACCTGCTCATATTCCAGGGCTGACAAAAAAAAAGTAGTAAGTAGTTCACATATCCAATCTTTAACCTTTTTCAAGATTCTCAGGAAAAATTAATTTGCCAAGGAGCCTTATTTTTTAAACTTTCCAATATTATTCTTAACCAGTGCAGAATGAATACAGTCATCTTGTTTGATTTCATTTACATTTATCGTGTGTTCAAGATGTGGAACACTGCTTATACCTTCATAAATTAAATCCAAAGTAAAAGCAAAATTTGGTAAACCAACCATCCCATGACCTTCAGGTATTAGCCTTCCTTCATCATCCTGCAAGGGTTCTATTCCCATCCTAACATTTTGTTTACCTTTAATATATTTAGAGAAATCCTTACTGTTAGATTGTTAGCCAACCTTTTATCATACACCCATTTTGGTGTCTTAATTTCCTGTTTCACTATCTTTCTTAATATTTATAATCTTAATCTCCTGTCAGTTCAGTCAGTTTAAATTTATTATGTTTTTCTTTTATCACTTACACTCTTTGTGAGCCAAGTTGGTTATTTACTTGCAGCTACTCTTTTCTTTTTGTGAGGAGTATGTTTGCCTTGAATATCTAAAACTTTATCTTTAAAGATTTGCCACATGAGTGTCTCCAAACAATTTAGCCACCCAATTCTTGTAACATCCCTTAAAATATTGCTTATTTGAAATTTGTAACCTAAATATCATTATTCATTATTTCCATGTGCACCAAAACATTGAACCTGAGTAATAATCAGTTGCAATGAGATGTTCCCAGTTTCCATCTTCTGGATCATTTTTGAATTTGAAGTTAACTATAAACCTAACATAGCAATGGTTCTAGTAGATTGCTTGACCAACTGGTAAGCAAAACTTACCTTATCTTCAACAGTTTCTAATAATCTTCCTACCTCATGTTTTGGCTCTAGCACTTCCCAAACTGTATACCTGATGTTAAAATCACCCATAATTATGACCTCATTAACAGCTGAAATCTTTATCTCATTGTAAATTTTCTAGCTAATTTCACCAATTGTTAAAGTTGATTTTCTTTTCCTTGTATTTTCACATTTATTTTACTCAGGTATCACTTAGGTTTTAAACATACCTGAAATGCGTTCTTTTATAGTTTTCTTCTGTGTTTCTGATTTTAGTAATATTCATTCTTATTGTGTTGTGTTCTGATATGCCAGAGTTATATATTGGGATTTAGTGTCTTGTGATAATTTATTTATTGTGCTAAGATTTTTTATATTTTTACCTTTATTTTATGAGTATCATTTAAGTAGTAAACTTACATGTAATTTTTTCTCCATTAGTTTCAGCTTCTTTGTTGTGATGGTGACATGAAACTCTTAACTGAACACTTAAACCTTCCTTATAGGATCTAAATTTCAATATTTCCTCATCACTTATGACTTTCACAGAAATGTAAACCTACTGCAGCATAAATGTCATTCTTAGAAATGCTAATATAAACTGTTGTCAGTTGACATTCACTTTTGGTCAGCAGTATATGTGAAGAGGAAATCCTTTTAAATATCATAAAAGTATCATATACTTCAGTGAATTTTGTTTGTTGCACATACATAAATACGTTTTTTAGCAGTTTTGTACTACAATGAGTATCACAGGGTCTTGAATGTTAGTTTATAAATCAATGCCTCAAACAATTTTCAAATTTTTTGCTTTGCCTTGAATTCATGCCAACTGAATGAAACTGTAAAATGTGCTTTCATTCTTTTAATAATTTCTCTAACTTTGTCAGCCAGTATCTATCATGAAAAGCAACAGTTAGTTTTTACTTTTGGATACTTCATCTTTATGATGTATAGCTACTCCATCTCCTTCCTGCTTGGATAAACTGTGGTTGATACTACATTTGTCTGTTGTTGACATTCAGTGACAACTATAGAAACATAAAGATTTGGTAAGCATAATAAGGTAAAAATAATATTGCAATAAAAGTAACATTTGACACTTCCATTGTCTACCTAATACTTTAATACTGTATAAACATCTAAAACACTGCTGTCTTACGTATAAAAAAAATCCTTAGTTGATTGAGCATGACCTTATTTTTCACATGATACTTTGTAGACCTTGCTTCACAGTGTGTGCTGTGATATGTTGAGTAACAAACCAAATACAACTTGTTACAGGTTGCCTTGAAAGCTTTCAAATTGAATAGTCCTGATTTGGCTGTTAGACAAAGTGTAAACCACTTGTCCATATTTTCTAAAGATGTGAAACATGCAGGTGGTCTGGAGTCATAAATAAACTACAGTAGCATCTAATGTATTGAAAAGAAGCTGTATTTGTTAGAATTAAATTATCTTGACCAAGGGAATGAACAAGTTTTACTTTTGCCCAACTCCTGCATGCCCTAAGATCATGTTTACATCACTCAATGGATGACTGGCTCCTATTAGCTCATTTCAAATTAGAATATTCTCAACACACACATCTGTTGGGGACAGTAACAGCTTGTGTTGACTGGATTCTAAAATGGGTTATGTTTCCTTTTACCTACCCAATATATTTTCCCACATCTCCCTCATTCAGGCCCATTGTTATCCATTTCATAGTGCTTTCAGTTTTATATGCATTTATTGCTTCCCCAGTTTCTGCACAAAAGCTTTTGTCACTTTTGAGAACTTGGGCTTCTGTGGAAGCCCTTATTCATTTCGGTTGACTAAGTGATGGGTGAAATAATGAAAATTCTTACTTTGAGTAAAAATACTGTTGCTTTAGAATATATTTATTCAAGTAAAAGCACTTGTTATTGATTACTACTCAAGGAAAAATAAAAAGTACTGAATGTATACAGTATTTAATTAGTAATAGAGTAAAAAGTATCAACAAAAAACAAGTAATTATGGCATTATTAAAAATAGCATACTTTTAACTTAAATTAACACATAAAAGGCACTATCAAATACAAACTCATAAAACATTATTTTATATTTATTAAAACAATCACTATTACTGCTTATTATACAGCTCTTCATACGCTGTAATTATTGTTTAACTGCAGTAGTAACTGATTTTCAAAGTTCTACCAGACAGATTAGTTTGTCTCAGAAACAACAAGAACCCCACCAAGCTAAAAAAGTATTCACATGCTTCGACTTCACTGAATTTTCCACTATTGTTTTCAATGAAAATAGGTCTTTTGAATAAGCCATGGATGATTATTTGTGTCAGACATGATGGCCACAGAGGAACAAAGTTATCACAGTCAACACTAAATCTAAAATGGTTTCATTTTTTTCCTGCTTAGTAACACAGGGACTACCACTGCTTGTGATTGTCTTATTAGAAAGAAAAGGCATGCTTTGATTGAGTTACTCTAAAACTATCACTATGGCAACTAATGTGATTTTCTCCAATTTATTTCAAATATAATAACAGTCTAATAAAAAAGAAATGTGGTGGAATATAAGTAAATAATTTCATCTTAATTTTACTTAAATAAAAGTAAAAATAAAATATTTTTGAGTACTTAATTAATAGTGAATTCCAAAAAATATTCTCAACACTCCTACGAAAAAAATATTTACATCCACTAAAGTGATTTTGGGGCCTATTAGGACCCATATATTTTTCCAATAGAAACACAGTGATTTAGCAATATTCATTACAAACAACTTTAGAATGGCTCTGACAAACATTTTTTTTACAATTTGAGCAAACAATTTTCGACTGTCTATCTTTTGATCAGCTGCACAAATGGCATTGTCCTCTTTTTGCCCTCTTTGCAGGCGGTTCACATGAGGTTGTTTTGTCATTATCTTTGCAGTAAATTTCTTTGATTTTAAGCACCAATTGCCGTATAAATTCTCTTCTGGCTCTTGATTTATGTTGATGAAGAAATTCTGGATGTTTTGTCGAATATAGAACGAAAGCATTGTACGCAGCAAGATCTAGAATGTTATAGAATATGCAGACTGACCAGTGTTTTGATCGCCTCTTTGTTGTATAATATCTCACCAGTTGATTGAGAGTGTCGACACCTGCCTTTGTTGCATTGTAAAGATTGACGATTTCGGGCTTTCCATTCTCTTCTACTTCACCAGACTGATGCTGAAAACTCAGTGGTAGCACATATTTTCCTGGCTTGTCTGAGTGCCTGAGAAGAGTGATGTCGTCATGGAAGAAAAACTTTGGTGATAACTCTCTAGATTTTGCTTTTATTTCAGGAGGCAGGAAGGTTCTTGATTTCCGTATGGTTCCAACAAGTCCTGTTCTTTTTGTTCATAGGTACTTGGCAAGTGTCATTGTTGTGAAGAAATTATCTGTTGTTATTGTCCTTCCTTTTCCAAGAAATGGCTGACTCAGTTCTCTGACTATTCTTTCTCCTTGATTTGTTTCTGTCGTATTTCCAACCTTTCCAGTATAAATTTGAGCCTTGAGGAGGTA
Source organism: Carcinoscorpius rotundicauda (assembly GCA_011833715.1). Lineage (NCBI taxonomy): Eukaryota > Metazoa > Arthropoda > Merostomata > Xiphosura > Limulidae > Carcinoscorpius > Carcinoscorpius rotundicauda. The sequence continues at coordinate 105,265,992 of CM022391.1, forward strand.
ACTTGTCTTTGCATCTGTTAGGCACCAAATCTTTATTCCGTATTTGCATGGCTTTGTCGGAATATGTGTTCTGAAGCCAACTCTTCCTTTGAAGTTACATAGTTGTTCATCCACTGTCAGGTATTCGCTTGGGTTGTAACTGTTTTTGCAATTCCAGACTCCAGAGATGGCGGCATCTTTGATTTCTCTATTTCTTTGAGAGTGGATGTCAAATCTGATTTTTGAGCACATTTTTTTGAATTTGTCTTGTGTAATCAGTTTTTGCAAAAATGGCAAACCGAATTCGGTTGAAAACATTTCGTCTATCGATGCATTTTTGGATTTGCTTATTCCAAGGAAAAGATTAGCTGCGATCCATTTCCAGAGGTCTTCTTCAAAAATTGGTTCTTTCATGAAGGTGTTTGTTGAGTTGGTGATCTGTTCCATCATATTATCAGAAATGAAAATTTTGAATGTTTAGAATGGTGTAGAGACTCTTGGAGCAGCTTGCCTTCTAATGCCTGGGTTCCCATTGAATATATTGAGAGGTGCAGTTCTCCTGTTGATCCTTGAAGGTGTTGTTGAATAACTAAAATTCTTATCTTTGGACAAAAGTTCCTTCACTGGCATCGTAGAAAGATCTTCTTTATTACTTTCTTCACTTTCAGAAGGGTACTGCGCGATTTGTTCATCATTTTCAGCTTCAGAAGGATCATCATCACAACTTTCAGAGTAGTTTTCGACATTATCATGTTCACTTTCATCGTCGGATGGTTTTGTCAGTAAATGTACAGCTTCATCAAGAGATATTTTTGACACGGTTTGAAGATTTCAGCTCCTATATATATATATAGGATTTGTGGATTCTTCTAGAATATTCTAAATACTTCTGTAAAGTTTCTAGAATGTTCTAGAACAGGCGTGGGCAAACTAGGCAATAATCAGGACCGTCTAAAATTATTGTTGGAGTAGAGTTATTATCCTAAATATTCATCTTTTGAAAAGAAGTTGTAAAATGAATATATTTTTACTATAATTTGCTCTTTTCAGTTACCCAGGCCTGTTCTAGAATTATTCAGGAAATAAATAAAGTCATTTTTATGTTTTTTGATCTGGGGCCTAATATGCCCCAAAATACCCTTAGTGGATGTTTTTAAAAAATTTTAAAATATCATTTCGCAAATGTCTGAAAAGTCAAAATATTATTGCTCCTTAAAATATAAAGGGATAGGGTCAGTTAATGGCAATTTCTTTTAAATACAAAATTGTTAACCTAATATTAATAACCTTTCAAGTTGCTCTGGGGCCTATTAGGCCCCAATTTTCGTAGGATTGTTAAGTAGTGTATAAGGTAATGCTACTTTGTTACTCCCCAGTTTTGGCTAGTTGAGTACAAATGCATTTTCTTCAGAGTCCTCTACAAGGTCCATGAAATTTTGCTTAGAATCCCTTGGACTCCCCAGTTGTTCTTCCTCCTTACCTTACAGACTGTCTGCATTTTTTGCTGAACAAGGACAGCACAACAATGGAAGTATAACTTCCTCCATCTCATCCAGATTTGCATCAAATTACAGATGTTTCTCTCCAAGGTTGAGGAGTGTTGGTCTATCAGAAATAAGCTTCTGGGCAATAATATCAAATCATAATATCTTACCATTTCAGTGTCTTTGAGCTTATGGTGGTATGACATGTTTTGGTGCATTTTCTTACAACGATGCACCACCAACACATCATGCTCCATTCTGACAATTCTATCATTGTGGTCTACTTCATTCACTACAAAGCAACAATCCTTCTTCCCTTTGTGGTCAAACACTGGACCTCCTTTATTGGGTTCAGGAGCTGTGAATAAATCTTGTGTGGCATGAACAAAGTGCTTTTTACTTTGTGGCAGATCAGTTTTCAAGTCCAAATCAGGTTTATCACATGGAGTAGTTTGTGTAATTCAGGTTTTAAGGTGGCTATGCAGTTAGTGGGGTACTTTGCATCTGGATGTTTCTCTCACTTTATTTCAGCACCAAGTTACCTTTTTTGTGGTCTCCAGTTCATCATTTTCAGAATATGGCAGTGGAGTTCCTCAGTCAGAACTGAACCAGTCATTCACATTTACATTTCCTCTATATTTGTTGACCTCCTCATAGTGGGGTTCTTTGAGATTGATTTTTTCTCCTCAAAACTTTGGCAATTCACAAGAGTCATTCTTTCTTCTTGCCATTTTCATTTCCATCTCTTTCCCAGTAAACTTCAAATAGACTTTTATGTCCAGTATGTGCTCTTTGTTGTTCTACTGTCCACATGGATTCTTTTAGTGATTTACATTTCCACCTTTTCATTTTCTGGCACTATTCATTTGTACACAAACCCTAACAACTTGGGATGGTCAACTGCTTTGATTGTTCTATTCTTCCTTATCTTCTTCTTTCTGAATTCTGTTCCACATATTTTTGCTTAACATATAGCATCTCCTCTTTTATTGGAGTCTATCCTCCATTTTTCACTTGAGAAAACTTTTAAGTCCAGCATACAACCTACTCCTCATATGTTTATCTCCTACCATCTTCATTAGATAGCTGTTTCTTCCTTGTTAAGGTACTGTCTTTTGCCTGTTGCCATTCTTCAAACTTTGGTGCAACTGTAACTAGCTAAATTACCTTTTCCGTATATATGTATGTATAATTTTTCTTTCCAGGTGCATGTTCCACTTAGGATGTTGATCCCACTGACTAGTGTGTGGGTGTGTTTTCTTATAGCAAAGCCACATCAGGCTATCTGCTAAGCCAACCGAGGGGAATCAAATCTATGATTTTAGCATTGTAAATTCGTAGACTTACTGTTGTACTAGTGGGTGACCCTTGACTTGTGAACACTGCCCATCCAGGTATATTTGGAACTTGGAAGTTAATATTCCACTTCAGCTTTTATGCATTCCTATCCAGGGAATGGTGTTGCTTTGAAGTAGATCTGTTACAATGCAGTTCATCCTGCTGATTGGGACTGCCATTCTACTATCACATGTGTGTTAATTTCCAGTGAGTGGTTTTGAAGCAGAGCCGAATCAATCAAGATAAATCTTCACACGTGTTGGTTATGATTCATCATCTATGCTTCAGTTTCATATTTTTCCTCATGTTTTTTACTTCTATGTTGTAAGTTCCTACAGGTTGTTGTTGTACACTGGAAATATATTTCCAGTAGCTACTTACTTCCTTTCATGCTTCCCACCCTTCCTACACACTGAAAAGTGGTGCATTTCTTTTTTGCCTAATCTTGAAGTAACAGCTTGGTAGAATTGAATAGAGGGAGTCACGTGCATCAGGAGGGTGTGTCAAACTGCTATAGGTGTAGGGTTGTCACATAATAATTTACATGCAAGATGTAGTGGAACCATGCTGATCTTGGGGGTATGTGAGTGTTCAAGACTTGTGGCAAGCAAAACATTTTTGAGTGTAGAGAGCAGTAGAAAATGAGAATAGCTATACATGTGAAAAAAAGTAAGTATCTATCCTAATAAAGCAATAAGTAATAAGGCAAGAATAAATTAGTTCTTTTAGGAAGGGCAAAGAGTTCATATCTTGCACCATGTGCCATCAACAGTTGCTATGGCCCTGCTTAAAATATATTTCAGCCTGTGCTTATTTTTGTTTGGTTGATCAGTTTTTTTTATGTCATCCAAGTAGTATGCTGTTGGTGGTATGATAGATGTGATTTAAGCTATGTTGTATGCAAGTCTGAAGAGTTTATCATTTGATTGCATAGATCACAGGTTATGGTACATTTGGAATATTGTATTCAGTCTTGGGCTCCTTACCTTATAAAAGACATTAAATTATTGTAAAGAGTTCAGAAGAGGACTACCAGGACAATACCTGGAAAGGAAAGGTTATCAGACAAGGACAGAAAAATTGGTTTGTTTTGAATTTCATGCAAAGCTACACGAGGCTATCTGCACGAGTCATCCCTAATTTAACACTATAAGACTAGAGGGAAGGCAGTTAGTTATCACCATCCACTACTCTTGGACTACTCTTTTACTAAAGGATAGTGGGATTGACAGTCATATTATAATGCCCCCATGGCTGAAAGGGCGAGCATGTTTGGTGTGATGGGGATTTGAACCCACGATCCTCAGATTACGAGTAAAGTACCTTAACCACCTGGCCATGCTAGGCCAGAACAAAAAACATTTGAAACAACCTTTTAATACTTAATGATATGAACTGTAGGCCTAGAGAGGGCACAGATAAACATTTTGGAAGTGTATTACTCTTCTTCAGCTAACAGTGTGATTGTATTTTGAAATGAACTGTCTTTCAGATCTGGCAGATGTAGTACATCTAATGAGCTTTAATGGGAGATTTCAAAAACACTTGAGTAATAACAGCTGTCCTTGATTTTTTGTTCATGTTTACTGTATTGAATGAGGTGGCTAAAATGGACCAACAGGTTCCTTTTTGTCCTTTAATGTTATTTTACACAAATATTACTGTAGTTTTGGAACATTTAACATATCTTAATTTAGAATTCACTTCATTACTGTTCGTGTTAGATATTTTCTAGATCAGTAGCTATTCATACCTAACATCAGTACTTACACTATAAAAAAAGCTAGTCATACTTAACATTAAAGCCTACAGTACAAAAGCAAGTCATACTTAACATCGGTGCTTACAGTATAAAAGCTAGTCATACTTAACATCAATGTTAATAATACAAAAGTAAGTCACACTTAACATCAATGCATACTATATAAAAGCAAGTCATACTTAACATCAGTGCTTACAGAATAAAACCTAGTCATACTTAACGTCAGTGCTCACAGTATAAAAACAGCATGTACTTAACATCAGTACTTATTACAGTATAAAAGCTAGTCGTACTTAACATTGGTCCTTACAGTACAAAAGTAAGTCACACTTAACATCAATGCTTACTGTATAAAAGCTAGTTACCCTTAACATCAGTGCTTACTATATAAGTCATATTTAACATCAGTGTTTACAGTATAAAAGCTAGTCATACTTAACATCAGTGTTTATTACAATATAAAAGCTAGTCACACTTAACATCAATGTTAACAGTAAAAAAGTAAGTCATGTTTAACATCAGTGCTTACAGTGCAAAAGCAAGTCATACTTAGCATCAATGCTTACTCTATAAAAACTAGTCATACTTAACATCAGTGCTCACAGTATAAAAGCTGGTCAGACTCAGTAGCAGGTACTTTGTTTTTGTGTAATATATGAAACAGTAGAGGGCAGTATCAAACTAAACTTCTATAGAATATTCGTTATTTATTATTAGACTTTTCTTAAGTTTTGTTAGGCCAGAATTTTACTGCTGTATATTACTTTAATAAGCATACCTACATACTTGTTATACCAACCTTTCACATTAGAAGCTACATACTAGTTAGACCAGCCTTTCACACTGATAACTACATACTAGTTAGTGTTTACACATTAAAACCTACATACTAGTTAGAACAGCCTTTCACATTACAGCCTAAATACTAGTTAGACCAGCCTTTCACATTAAAACCTACATACTAGTTAGAACAGCCTTTCACATTACAGCCTAAATACTAGTTAGACCAGCCTTTCACATTAAAACCTACATACTAGTTAGACCAGCATTTTACATTGATACCTACATACTAGTTAGACCACCCTTTTGCATTGATACCTATATACTAGTTAGACCAGGCTTTCACATTAAAACCTACATACTAGTTAGACCAGCCTTTCACAATAAAATATAAATACTAGATAGATCAGCTTTTCACACTGATACCTACATACTAGTTAGACCAATCTTTGACATTAAATCCTACATACTAGTTAAACTGGTCTTTGACATTAAAACCTATGTACTAGTTTGACAAGCCTTTCATATTAATACCTACATACAACTTAGAAAGTTAGACCACCCTTTCACATTAAAACCTACGTACTAGTTTGACCAGCCTTTCACATTAAAACCTACGTACTAGTTTGACCAGCCTTTCATATTGATACCTACATACAAGTTAGACCAGCCTTTCACATTAAAACCTACATACTAGTTAGCCCAGTGTTTTCACATTTAATCTGTGTTTCAGAACATCTGTATTGGCCTCCACTCTTTGTACTTCACATTATCTGCATTTGGTTTGTGAAACTCTGTGTATAGTAAAAGGCCTAACTTTATGATAAAGATCCTAGCAGATTGTAGTTGTTGTTTTACACACACCTATTAACTTTGTAATTGGCTGGTCCATTGGATCAATCCCTGGAATTCTGAAGCTATACATACTGTTTCAGCTGGGGAGAGGCATTATATGTAATGGTCAATCCCACTGTTCATTGATAAAAGTGTTATCCAACAGTTGGCAGTGGGTGGTGGTAACTGGCAGCTTTCTTTCTGGTCTTACACTATTAAATTGGACACCTAACGTGGATAGCCCTTGTATAGCTTTGTGCAAAATGTATGACGAAGATACTTGAACTTTGAGTTTACAGTTTCTTAATTAAACTTGTGAGTTTTAATAAACATTAAAAATGTATTAAACACACAGAGTCTGATCTTTTAATAAAGTATTTCTAATAAAGGTTTGTCTCTGAATTTTTAAACTGTGTAAAAAATTTTCATGCTAAGAAAAAGTATTTCTTCTCTTCTTTAACTATCCATACTTCATTTGCACAACCTATACAATATCTCAAATGAACATCAACTGTTTTTTAAGTTATAATATTTCATTTTTTATATTGTCTACCCTAACACTAACAACATATTTGATTTTCATGTTTTTACAAAAATCATTGCAATTGAAAAACATGAAATGAGTGATGTCATTCTTTCCTTTGATCAGAGTGTATTACTGATTAAGTTTCAGGGTACTTTTTTATAGTTGGCATAGCAGTAATACAGAGTGGAGCCAGTAGCTGTTTCCAACAGACCATATTATAAACAGCATATGATACATAAAAGATATTGATTAGCTTGATTTAAGGAATTTATAGTTTATTTTACTCAAACATCATTAGGCTAAGAATGTAAATTTAGTTTCTAAATTAAAAACAAACAATATATATTATAAAACAAAGATGTGTATTATTCACTTCAGTGCATTCATTCTCACTGTTTCCTTTGCCTCGTTGTGTTACTCAAAGTTGGGTATTCAAAACCTAATGCATGTTGTTTTCAAATATGCATCAGAGAATACAATGAAAAAATAAATCAGTGACTATTATAATATTTTCCAAAACTATAATTTATCCAGCTTTCTAAGAAAGTAAACTAAGAATAGGTTTTAAAATGATTTTAGACATTTGGAGCAGTGGTACAACAATAATAAAAATCCAAGAAATTCCTCTTGGCTGATTATCTCCTCACCATCACTGAATCTGCTCTTTATGTTTGTTATAAACATGTCCATCAGTGCAGAAGTTAAGGAGAACATGGAGAGCAAAAGTATTATATCATGTGTATGGGTTATTATCTTGTATCTTGATATATTTATTATATGCAACACACAACTAACATCTCAAATGCACAAAATAATTATTTTAAGAGATAATAAGGTGTGAGCATGAGATAATATTCTTTTTTTCAACATTCTTTTTCAGACCTCATACATAACTCGTATAAAACTGATAAGCAAACAATTTGAATGCCAGGGAGAGAGGGGCTTTTCTGGTGAGTTTTACAAACATGTCACTGGAAAAAAAAAGCATGCAACAGATTGGAAAGCAAGAAATGCTGGTCAGCAGTATTGATTAAAAGGTTTTTACCAATATTTGGACTGACTATTTCAGCAAATAAATTGTTTCTTTACTGGTGCTTTCTTATTAAGAGCCTCTTGTTACTTGTAATTCACATTATTGAATTACCAGCAGATCAGTTAAAGACTAGTCTAGCCAGAACCATACCCAGTCAGCAGGTTTGAAGTTTTTTTTAACTACAATCTCATCATACCATTGTGTTTAAGTTGCAGCCACTTTACCCATCTGCTGTCATCAAAACTCTTGCATCTGTAGCCATTCCACACATTACTGTAGGCACTGTGTAGTATTCCTGTATTGATTGAGAGCCATACATCTGACCTACTGAAAACTGAATTAATTATCGAAGTATCAGGACATTTGAAAAATAACCAGTTAACTGTTGCTCAGTATTCCATTATAACAGATAGTAGTTGCTTATCCCAAAAAGTTTGATCAGTGATAACAAATGTAGTAGCCAAAAACTTGACAGTTTACACTGCCTTTTCAGCCAAACAATGAGACTGAGGATGATATGGTGAAGTTCATAGCTTCTCTACTTTCAACACTATTATAAAGCAACTCATTGCTGAGGTTCACTCCTTAATCTATGGTTACTTATCTAGGCACATCAAAATGTTAAATCTATTGTAAAGCCAGTATCTCTCTGATGAACTGTAAGTGTTTGCCCATATTCAGGATAATTTTATCCAGAAGTGAACATACAATCATCTATCTAAATTTACAACATATTTTTTTTTTACCTGGACAGCTCATTGAGTACAGTGTTTGAAGTCTCATTCATTGTCTTTACATTATTGTGGCCAGAAAAAACATTTCAGTGCACTGATAATAGTTTTCAATCCACCGTCTTGTCATCTAGCCTTTACATTATGCAAAAACCAAATAATTTCTTGCTTCAGAAATTTGGAAACTACTAGCTACATCATAAGTTAGCTTCCACATTTTGGTGGTTGAGAACAATAGAATTATCAATGTTATTTCTAATTTATCTTTGTACCAGACAGATTACAAACTCCTCAGATCTATACCTTTCTGTCTATAGATGGTTTTCATTTTCTTTAAAAGCTGAAAAGCATTTTTTAGCATTAGTTGGCACCTGCTTTAGGACACAGTATTGTTCAAATTGCAAGTCTACGTCATCTACACAAAACTAATAATAAATGTGAATGACCTGTTGTTTTTCAATGGGCAGTACTTTTCCAGATTGGTGTGTGGCAGTGTATATTCATTGGGTATAGTGTGTCATCCAGCAGTTGTAATTTGGTATAAGAGTATCATATTTAGTAAGCCTCAGTGCTTCATCATTCAGTTTATAATGACTGTGCATTACCTAGCTACAAATAGGCTCAAAATAGTTCCAGATTTTTTAACTGCTTTGTCTGAAGTCACTGATTGGTCATCTTAAATGTCCATTCACATGCAGAACTGGTACTTCTCACATGGTATGTGTCGTTGTTAATTCCCTAGCTTTAGTCTCTACAGAATATCCAGGATCTAAACATTCAAAAAAATTGACATTATATCATTGGTTCACAAGATAATCTGTTAGCATTTCTCTACCGCTTACTTAGTTGGTTTTTTGCAACAACAATGTAATGTTAAATATGTTTATCCATCTCTAACCATATATACTTGGTTTTTGAAGGTGATTAGCCATTTCCCTCAAAAGAGCAAATTCCATACCACCTAATTAATTATGCAAGTACTACAACCACAAACAAATTTGTCTTTGCCATTTATTATTGGTGTTCAGTGATGACTAGCAAGCACAATCATCAGCTCTACTCCATCCTGTACCTGTGACATAACTTCACCAATTCCACCATTACTGGTACACATATCCAGGATGAATGAACAGTTTTGGCAAAGTCAATTAGTAGGGGTTCTTCAATGAAGGTGCACTTCAAAGAATGAAATGTGTTTCTCATTGTTTTATACATACAAACCTTTCTTCAACAGTACTCACAGTTATGTGGTTACCTTGGAAAAATTTTACCACACGTTTTCAGTAACATGACTTGAAACCTAAAAAGTTGTGTACAGCAAACTTAACTGTTAGAAGACAGGAGCCAGTTCTTGACTGCTGCAATATTTACAGGATCCATCTTTACCTAGTATATTGTCAAGAAATTGCACTTCCATATAAAAATACACTCATTTTTCTAGTTAGTTTTAAACTTGCATCCTTAATACTATGGAACAACATTCTTGGATTCTTGACTGCAGTTTGAAACATGCAACCCAAAATAAACATGATATCCAGAAAGATGAAACATCTTTCTCAGTGCAAATTTCATCAACTGCTCAAAAGTAGCAGTGTCATTACACAGGCTTAATGGTATTACACAACTTTCATGAAGTCCTTGAGTAGTGAAGGAGATCCTTTCTCTGCTTTCATCATCCAGTTGTTCTTGCTAATATCCACAGCTAGATCTAGTAAACTGAACATGTGGGTATCTTCTAATATATCTGCACATTAATCAATGAACTGTAAAGAGATGTCAACAGACTAAACAAGCATCACTGTATTCACCCATTTGAATTTCAGAGAGAACCTTTTTGATAATCAACAGTGGAGGTTATCCCATTTCACCAAAGGATGTAATACTCTTCTCTTTGAAAGTTACTACTATAAGGCCTGAAAATTGGAAAATACAGAGCTAGCCATTATAGGGTTATCAAATGAAATTCACTCACATAATTAAGTTTCAAACGATGGTCATTCGTATCTGATCAACTACTGTAGTTTCTACCCAGCACATCACTGCTCTATCTGGGTCATGAGAACTGGAAATGCACAATAAGAGTATAAAACAGTTTCCTTTCTTAGATCTTGGAAATTGCACAACCATACAGATGGCATCTCTTGCACATCACTAGCATATGTACATGTTAAGGGCACTGTTACTTTGTTAACTGTTCTTCCAGTCTTTTGACACATTTCACATCTTTTTCAATAATATGTGCAACATTCCTGAACATATCTGACCAATAATACCCTGTAAGTTTTTCCTTGGTCTTCTCTGTTTTCAAGTGTCTGCTGAAACGAACATTATGATCAAGTCCCAGAATATTTTCACAAATTATCTTTGGAACAACTATCTGATCATGTACTCTATATTCACATATTTTTTAATCCTTCTGTGACATAGTAACCCATCTCTCCAAATATATGTGTTTCATATACTCCTTTAAAATGTAATCAACCAGTTTTTTACATTTATCAAGTGTTAAATCTATTTCAAAAATTTCATTGAGGCTAAAGTGAAACAGATCGGGTTGTTCTTATAACACTTTTCTTCACAAGCTGGCTCTCCTTACACTGTTTAGTGGTTACACCCCTACTAAAGGTTTTGATGCATTCTTTTCTCTGTCGTTTATTTAACTTGGAATATTGGGCTTTTAATCCTTAAGATCATGAGAATGTAGTCTGATTGTTTCTGAAGGAACTATTTGTACTTCTGTTACCCTTGTGCCACCTATTTTTATTTTCCTTACAAGTCAAACAGTCCCAATGTGTATGCTTTCAGTTTCACACCTTTCTTCATGGTCATATAACACTTCACCTGATTACAAATCAAAGTTGGTATATCTACTCAATTTATCACAGTCATAAGGTAAGTTTTGCACTTAAAATAGGTATCTTCCAGCTTTGCCCCAGTTAGAGGTACACCAATATCATGACTATCAGTGACAGGTTAACTTCACTATTTAAATAATTAAGCAATGGCATTGACCATACCATAATGACTATGTAGTCATAAGCAGTATCACTAATATAACCATCTTTCCATTAACATAACCCAACACAGTGTAATATGTTTTAGGGAATTTTTCTTGTCTCAGCTATAACAGAAGGGGGGTTTTGTTTGAATAGTGTTCTAAATTACTTGGTTAGGGCAAACAGTCTACTTATAACAAGTGAGTGGTACCTTGCTCATAGGGCTTATATACTGCCAGTTTTGTTTTTTTTTCATATCAGTCTTATTTAATGGCAAGTTCTCACTTCAAATTTCAGATGACAAAACTTAGGGCACACCATTTGTCTGTAGTACTCCTCAGATGACTGTCTGTTTAAACAACAGTAAAAAAGCTATCCAGTTTACTTGACATGCTTTTCTGCTTTTATATAACTAGTGTGAGTCATGCCCATAAATCTTATACTTGTAACAAAAACAAATAAAAAGTTTTTGAGCCATGTTTCCTATAGTTGTGTTGTTAATGCAATATTCTTTTATTTTTAATACACAAGACTAAATAAATCAGAGATGTTGGTTCATACCTTCATTTCACACTGCAAATCTGTGAATAAAGAAAGGATGAACTTGTGTTGTTCTAAAATCGTATTAACTGCTTCACATTGAGTGAATAAATACCATGTAAGTGTATAATATATAAGCAATTTTGTGTAAGTAAGCAGTTAAGTATCATATGATGTACCAATTTCTCAGTTTTAAAGTTTTGGAAATAAGAAAGAAAGAAAGGGCTTTTAATTCCCTCCATAAATGATTTTTTTTGCAACAAAATATTTTTTCTTCTTAAATCAAGAAAATGCAACAGTCTTCAGAAAAATTCTTTTAGTGGGAACTTTGGTCAGTTTATTTTGATGAAATACACTATTTTACATTGAGAAAGTAATTTTACTTTCTAATTATCACTTGAAAACCTTGTTTCAAATATGTACTTACGATTATTCTGCAACATTACTCCAAAGCTTCTACCAATATATATCTTAAGTGTTAAAATTTGTAGATCTAAATATCTGTATAGAAAAAAAAGAATTATAATAGTGTATTTGAAACAGTATCTTACAAACAGCTCTAAAATTAAAGCATTACAAGTGTGTGCTAGCTTTACCACACTAGTTTATTTTGTAGCCTTTTTATGAACATAAAAAGATCCAATGAAATGAGACATTAGGAAAAAAAACAATAAATAATTATCTAACAGCAGAATGGTGAGTGGTGTTTCTGTTTTTTTTGTAAAAAAACTTTGTTATGTCATTATTTTATTAATGTTACATATCTTAAACCTGACAAATCATATCCTTATCATAGCTCAATGTGTATACACACCTCTGGAATCCTAAACACTTGTGTTATAGTTTTTGTTTTGTTTTAAAACAAACATTAAAAATATTCAGACAGAAATCTTATAACTATCAAAAGTCTGTAATACTCAGTTACAGAAAAAAAATTAAATTATTAAAAAGAAACATACATATATTTTGAAATTGTATTACAATGTAATAATTTGTGCCAAAATACATTTCAATATTAGTGAGTATTTAAACTTTGTTAACATTCAGATTTTTATATAAACCTTGTAATCAAAATTTATCCTGAAAATATTTATTTTATACTGAGAATTATTTTAGATATAAGCTGGGAAAACTGCTAACTGCTTTTATTTCAGATGTCCATACAAAGCTAACCAAGGACTATCTGCATATACTGTCTGTAGTATAGCATTATTATAACTACAGATGAGAGAGCTGTGCGGTAACAGCTAACTCTTGATCTTTTCTACTCAAATAATGAGATTTGAAGATCATTTACAAGAGATCCACAGCCTCAAAGTGCAGAGTATAATTCAGCACTGATAGAATGAAAGTCACTTTACAGTCTGGCATGCTAACTCCTAAGCTATGGCTGGCCAAAATTTTATCCAAGATTTATATTAGTGTAAAGATGAAACTTTAATTTTCTTCCCTACTTTGAGAGTATAACTGTAATTAATGTATTAACATTGATACTACACTCTTTTTACCATACAAATAAAGAAAAAATAGAAAATTTTCACAAGAATTTATTCCATGGTTTGGGAGAAGAAAAATACCGAAATCAAGTTATAAAAAAATAAAAGTATCAAGTACACATTGAGAAAGCAAAATATATACAAGCAAGAGAGCTCACTTTATTACCACTATCATTTTAGTGATAAACAATGATGTGATTAAATCAGAAATTAATTGGATTCCTCTTTTATACAAAACCATTTTACACTTTATAACAATGTTTCTAACACAGAAAAAATAAGAATAAATGTATTGTAATATCACAGTGATGTAGCTGTGTACTAACCAACTTAGATTAAGACTATTATTGGAAAGATCTATTAAACCCAGAAATAAAAATAAAATCTGAACCCTGAATACTAATTATGGCAATGTAATTAGTGTTTACCCCAAATGATAAAAAAGAATAAGTATAATAATCAAGGTAAATATACTAAGTGTTCCAAACTGATAATTCAAAATCAATATTCATATAATAGTTCTTTGAACTTCGTACTAATGAAATCTTTCCTCCACCCAATTCAGAGAATACAACTAATAATTAAGGTACCATATTACAGCTCTACATAAAATATGATGAAAAATTAGATTTAGTGAAGGTCTCATTACAAGTCAAAGTGGTTCAAACCTTAAGAATGGAACATGAAATGCAACAAAAACTAATACAGCTGCAGTGGTAAAGTGAGAAAACACAAAGAAATGTTTAAAATCTGAACTATGCAGTTAATGTTTCATCCAAGTAACATTTGTACAGACTAATGAATGTTGTTTTAACAAAATGTGGGCAATACATTTTTATTTCTTTTATGTTAAAATGCCTGTAGAATTTTGGTTCATAAAATTTCCATTAATCCATTATAACTTGTGAAAGAATATTTTTCATGCATACAAAATGTTGCCAAATACACTACTGATTTAAGCAGAATAATTGTAAATATCTATCAATAAACTTTTATTGAATATCTGTGATACTTTCAAAAACACAAGTATCACATTAAATGTATCTCACCAACACATCTCACAAAGCTTTCAAAAGATCAAGAAAATTTTGATGAATAAATATTTCAAATGTGTTAAACTTGACAAAGATGATGTGCAAAATCTTCTAGTAAACATGCTCAGATAGCTTTTGTATATAATAATTCTAAAGCATACGTTTTATCGTATGCATACTTTTCTATTAAAATTAGCACCATACGTCAGATAGCACAAGACATGCTCCAAGGAGTTCACAAGGTATAAACCCTTTGGAGGAATGACCAAGTGTGGTGTGACCAACGAGCTTGAAATTCCTTGGAAGAACTGGCTGTTGATAACCAACTATGGAGGTGAGGTAAACTAGCAGAAGCATATATTTAAATTTTTAACTCTTAAAATTCTCAAACAAATGATGAAACAACATGTAACAATGATGACAGATAAAACTGTACAACACAGCTACAGATGGACCAAATCGTTAATCTGGTCTCTTGACTGAATCATTTCTGCAAAGAATAAATTTATTAATTGGATTTTAAGGATATTTGTCCAATATTGAAATCAAATGCTACTACTGTTTAGAAATGGTGAGCTATTTTTTCATGCCTTAAAACAAAATCCTTATGTTTAAAGCAGAAACTAAAATAATTTTACCTCACAGTTTTGAGAAGATCTATAAAGATTCCGATAATGATGAGACATACAAATGCCATTATTAAACCCCAAAATAAGTATAATTATCATAAAAAATTTCCTTTTGAAATTGAAATCTCATTATTTTAGAGCTATGCTCCTTACTTATTTTAAGGATAAAGGCTCTACACAAAA
The DNA here is from genome assembly GCA_011833715.1 of Carcinoscorpius rotundicauda. Taxonomy (NCBI): domain Eukaryota; kingdom Metazoa; phylum Arthropoda; class Merostomata; order Xiphosura; family Limulidae; genus Carcinoscorpius; species Carcinoscorpius rotundicauda. The sequence goes on from CM022391.1 coordinate 105,281,337, forward strand.
TTTCATTTCTATTTGTCACAACTGCTACATTTTCACAATAGAATGAGTTCAATACTAGATCTAACCATTCATTCTCTGGATTATAACATTAAAGTTTTATATGATTTGTTTATGTTACACACTTTTTATTTAAAAAAAATAACAACCAGAATTTGATCATAAAACATATGTGATTCATACTGATAGTAGTACTACCATGATGAAGTATAGAATAAATATCACTAATAAAAGTGAGGCTCCACTAGATAAGGTACTCTACCCTTCAGATGTGTTGTAAATGTGAGGTAAACAGCTTAACAAGAAACTTCATATGTTATGAACCAACAAATCTGATGAGTTCTGGTATTGCCTAAAATATTTCAATAGCAGCAGCATATAGCAAACAAAATTGTTATACTAGTTTTACAACAAACATTCTTCTCACTGGAAACACATACTGGCCATAAAATAATATAATTAAAATTATTACCAGTCTTTTTATGACAAAATTACATATGCAATGAGGGTTCAAAAAAGTAATGGTAAATGCTATCTATATCAAAATAGGCAACTTACTATTTTTTTCTGTACTAATAAGGCCTAATGTTACAAGCAATAATTTAGAAACTAGAATTGTCAAAAGTATCACACTTCAGATGGGTATTTTCATCACCAAGTTTATTAACAAACAGAAAAAAAAACTGGAGTTCAATGTTTCAAAAAAATCTGAAATAAAACTTACAGGAACAAAGATGGCTACCATAAAATGACGGAAGTGAAATGTAATCATTCATTTTTGGTCTAACCAATAATTTGAAAGCAAATACCAACATTCTGGTCAATGGCATATTTTTTGTTTAATAATACAATGTGGTTATTCCTTTCATTACATAATTTATTTTAGAAGATTAATCATACTGTCTATAATTAAAATTTTTGAAATTACTAACAAAGAAATAATTTTATACTACCTAGTTAGTGTAGTAATGATAATTTATACTTTTTATTCAAACTTATTTTATGATATGTATATGAACAAATATATATAGTGGGATGAATGACTTTAGCATTATTTATATTGCTTGACTAAAGGCTAAATTAATACATGTTGATCAATGCACTTCCTGCAGAACCTACCTACAAAATGATACATTTGTTTTTCTTAACCGGGTTTGATTTTTTCTCTGGATTTTTTCTATTAATCTGCCTCACAAGGTCATAGAAAATCTGCAAAATATTACAATCATAATACTCAGTCTCTAAATATAACATTTTATAAGTATTTAGTGAGCCTTTAGTACATATAGCTGAGTTCTCATCTCTGGAATATGTATATAAACTTTACTTCATTGTAATTTTTTATTTTTCAGTACACAGCTCTATCTAACATAAGCTCATTTTCCATTTTGCAAAATAATCTACATAAAACATATCAGTTATCCTACCTCATTCACATTGATTTTTGCCTTAGCAGAAGACTCCAGAAATGCACAGTTGTTGAAGGAACGAGCCAGATTTGCTCCTTGGTCTTTACCAACAACCCGTTCATCCTCCAGATCACATTTGTTACCAACCAGAATCATGGGAACCTGAAATAAAAACTAATGTGAGAGTATACACAATTATTTTTGTTTTAATTAAATATTTGTCTTTGTCACACAAGACCAAAACAGATGTTTGTTATGTAAAGGGTAAATGCATCTTACCTTTGATTCATAGGTGAAAAGTTGTAAACAAGCTAATAGTTTCAAAGTTCTCCAAAACTCTAAAATTTCGTTTGTTAAGAAATTCACACAAAGCTACATGAGGGCTATCTCTGCAAGGCTAGTGGAAAGGCAGCTAGTCATTACCACCTTCCACCAAATGTTTGGTTACTCTTTTACCAATGAATAGTAGGATTGACTGTCACATTATAAAGCCCCACAGTTGAAAGGGTGAACATGTTTGGTGTTACAGGAAATTTAAGATACCTGTATCACAGTCTAACTTATTACCGTATTGCTATGGAATAATACTTTACATACTGAGATACTGAAGAACAAACAGATCTTGAGATGTAAAATCTGTTTAATAGCTTAAAGAAATTGATAGACACTTTGTTTACAAAGTTTCAAATTTTCTAAATGAAGAAAAGTTCTCACTTTAGTATTATTTATTTTAGAAGAAGTGCAACATGAAAAATATTGACACTGCTGGCCCTGTTTAGAAAATATATCCTTTTATAAGCTAATGCACCTATTTAAATCAGACAGTTTAAAGTTCAGTAATTGCTACACAAATTGCATATGTTAAAATCTTGATGTACAAAAGCTTGATATAAAAAAGCCATACATCATCCGTGTCTTTCACACGAAGAATCTGTTCACGTAAATCTTGCAAATCATTAAAAGTTGACTGTGCTGTGATGGAGTATACCAGAACAAATCCTTGTCCATTCTTCATATAGAGGTCTCTCATGGCTGTAAATTGTTCCTGTAATAAACAGTAATACAGTTTAAAAATTAATGTCCACTTTAGCAAAATATAATTGTTTCTACTGCATGTTCAAAAGCTTTTGCTACTGAGTTTAAATATTTAATAATTATGATTTGAAGCAATTATTTCAGTGGAACATAAAACTTAAGAAGTATACTACATAAATTTCATATTACTAACCCTATCCATAACGGTGGGATGTCATTCAAATCCCTTAAACTTCTAACTTGTGTTACGTTTTGTTTTTTTTATGTGGACTGAATGCAACAGAAAGACACAGATAACAGCTTGTATAATTTATTACGATGATCTACTTATATGTGACAGACACAAAATAAATTATCCAATAGCAATAACAGATATCCAGTTTCAACCTTCAAAACCACTTACAATACATAAGAGTACTGGCCTGTGTCTAATAATATGATCCAGAATGAAAGTCCAAATCCAAAATTCCAATCTAGGCGGTGAATTTGGTCCCACAAAGAAATTTTCAAAGTTTGAATGGGTAATTTCAGAAACAATTCACAGTCCAATACGTGTTGACTTTCGGTATAATCCGTAATTCGACTGAATTATAAAGATCGATGGAATAAAAAATTCACCGCTTTAGTTGATCTAGCTCTATTGACAAATTCAATTTGAATAATCATACGGCAAACATTTAAACTTTCTCAAATGAAACCAACTTCTTGACCCGAGTAAAAACGAATGACTTCTTCCCCCGTATCGCTGTCTGTTTATATACTAATCGCGTAACTTCCCAGAATTCCACAGTACAAACACCAGGCCAATATAAATGATCAATCTATCTAGTTCTAGAAATTTCTACATGAATAATTCTAAATGAATTCTAATTAATTCTAAATGTTATTTTAAATGAATAACATATTTTTTTGGTTTAAACTTCGAAAAAAATAATATAAATATGGAAATATAAATAATAGATATGGGAATTCAAACATGACATGACATGGTTGTCGTTTACATAACACTTGTCACAATAGGCATGACAAATTGAATGAAACTTTGTACACATTTACTAAAGTGTGTTTAATTTCTGCATAAAAAATACATATATATACATGTACAATTTGATTGACTTCTGACACACACACACACTATTTTGGAAAAAAGAATACTTACCATTATTAGTTTAGGTTAGAAAATGTAAATATTGTTATAATTTAATGGTGTTTTTTGCCTCTACTATCATTTCAAGAGCAACTTTCAATATACAAAAAAATCTTACAGCCACTTAACATTCCAAGATACTCTAGATAATGGTACTAGCTCTTAGCCTACACCAACTCCAACAGAATAAACTTTAAAACTAATTACCCTATCCAATACAGCATTGTTTAAAAGAATAAAAAATAACCCACAAAGCACTTATTCCTAAATTAAAAAACAGAATTACATGGAAATAGGCTTGGTATGTAGCAAGATATTGGAAATTAAGAACAACGAAAAGGTAACTTAAGCAAAAGAGAAGGTAAAGAGACAATATAGTGGGAAAAGCAGCAATCAGATGGACACAGTATGCTAAGAATAGGAAATACTGGACTGGTCTGACAGAGAACTACACCCAACAAGAGATGACTAGATAGTAGTAAAGAAAAAAGGAACTGACAAACTAACTAACAGAAATAGTGAAAATGTAAATAAAGAACCAGCACAGCCAAAAAATTGGTCAATGTCATAATTGCATGAACAATAACTATTGTGCAAAACCTTTACATACACCTGAAATTCAACTGAAACAAAATAATAATCAAGCTCTAAATATAAATTTAAACAAAAGCAACTAAGATGGTAAAAGCATTATAAAAAACTAACTTACCAATTATTGAGCAGAGAAGACATGAAAGACCTAAATTATTACTTCAGGAAATAAGGCAATCTGCCCAAGCCAAATTTGTTAATAGATATAACCACTGAGGAATACAGTCATGTGACAAAATTAGGACACCCTATGGAAGCCTGTGTATTTTTGTAACATTTTACAATATATAGATATTTAATCTCCATTTTAACAATACTGAGAGATTATAGAAATATAACTAAACAATTAAAACTGAGGAAAAGACTTTTCAAGATCTTCTGTAAATGTAATTCTGGAAAAATGCATATTCTAACTGAGGAAAAAGTTACCACACCCTACCCCTTTGGCTGAAACAACTGCAATGAGAAGCTTCTTGTAGCCATCTACCCACTCCTCAATGCAGAATTCTTTCAACTGTGAGATGTTTGATGGGTTTCTTGCATGTACAGTCTGTTTCAAGTTACCCCACAGCCTCTCAATGAGATTAATATCTGGACTTTGACTCGGCCATTCCAGGTCTCTCCATTTCTTAGTTTTCAACCATTCCTTGGTGGATTTACTGGTATGTTTTGGGTCATTGTCATGTTGCAGGGTCCAGTTCTACTTCAGCTTTAATTTTCTTACAGATGGTCTCACATGTTCCTCAAGCACTCCCTGATACACAGTAGAATTCATGGTGGATTCTATGATTGTGAGCTGTCCAGGTTCTGCTGCAGCAAAGCAGCCCCAAACCAAGACACTTCCACCTCCATGCTTCACAGTTGGTATGAGGTACTTTTCCTGAAATGCTGTATTTGATTTATGCCATACATGTTCTCTGTTCTACTGTCCAAATGATTCAAATTCGGACTCATCTGTCCAAAGAACATTATTCCAAAAGTCCTGGTCTTTGTCTACATTTTCCCTGGCAAACTTCAGTCTGGTCTTGATGTTTCTCTTAAAGAGCAAAGATTCTCTCCTTGCACACCTCCCATACAAGTTAAACTTGTGCAGTTTCTTTCTGATTGTAGAGACATGCACTTTCACATCAACAGTAGCCGGAGCCTGCTGTAGATCCCGTGATGACATTTTAGGGTTTTTAGAGACCTATTTTAGCATCTTGCGATCTGCTCTCGAAGTGAACTTGCTTGGATGACCAGACCTGGGCATGTTGGCAGTTGTTTTGAAAGCCCTCCACTTGTTGAGTATTTTCCAGACAGTGGAATAGCTGATTTTAAAATATTTTTAAATCCCTTACAAGATTCATAAGCTGCTACAATTTTCTTTCTGAAGACCTCAGACAGCTCTTTTGCTCTCACCATGGTGCTCATTTTCACTTCAACAGTCAGGAACACACCAAACTAAATGTCTGAGGTTTAAATAGGGCAAGCCTCATTCACAATGCTGAGTTACGATCTTCTAACTATGTGCACCTGGTGTGATACACCTGTGTGTGAGTTGAGCCATTTTAAGTGGGAATAAATGTAGGGGGTGTCATAACTTTTTCCTCAGTTAGAATATGCATTTTTGTGAAATTACATTTTACAGAAGATCTTGAAAAGGTCTTTTCTTCATTTTTAATTGTTTAGTTATATTACTTTAATCTCTCAGTATTGTTACAATTGAGATTAAATATCCATTTATCCAAAATTGTTACAAAAATACACAGGCTTCCATAGGGTGTCCTAATTTTTTCGCATGACTGTATATGCTGAAAAACTTACCACAGATCTCCTGAGGAAAAGAATAACACCCAAACCAGGAGGTAACATGAAGGCATGGTAACAAGTGGAAAATGATGTATCAAAATATTTCCATTCACTAGTTATATTCTTCCTCATTAAAAAATTATAACATATAGGGAAAACAATTGTTTATCAAATGTGAGACACAAACTCCACCCAAACTAAAGCCTGTCATCATCAACCTACAAACACAAAAAATTAATGGAAACCAAAACCAAAATGCCTAACTTGAAGTTGAAACTGATATAAATTTGTGATGAAGCATAACCAAAATTTTCAGTCTTACAGAGAACAAATTAAAACATGACTATCTGCTGGAATGCTAATCAAGGAGCTTCTAGAATAGTGGAGGGAGCTAGCTATACTAATATAGAGCATGCAATATCATTGGTGGAGGGTAGTCATGTGATCAATACATTCTAAAATAGCACAAAGCTAATGGAATATAAAAACTGGTACACTGTTAGCAAAAAAGTTTTAGCAGTGCTTAAAGGGCAGATTAGAATCAAGGTAACTTTGTGTGAAAGGAGGTAGGAGCATTTCTAAAGCCCAGGTGATCTTCATAACATCACTCAACTCCCTTTATATACATATCACTCATTCAGATACACCACCATTCCCAATTTATTACTGAAGACAAAAAAAACCACCTATTGAAAGTACTCATGTTAAGAGTTTTTGTTGCTTTATATTAAGATTTCTTGAGCCTTTGGTTCATCTGACATCATATTTGTTATAGCAAGGATACTTTCAGAGGATTCTATATGCATATTTTTATAACATTAATATACAGTTACTGGAATTTGTGCTTGTGAGTATCAATTAGTATTTTTATTACATAGCACACTAACTCTGACCAACAGAACATGGACAAAAAATAGGAACAAATATTAAATACCATGTGTAAAATATTTATATCATATAAAATGCATGGTTTTATACATTTTGTGTACATAATATTAAAATAAAAAACTATAGGTAATAATGTTATGTGACATCTTGTATTCTGTACACAACATAATCACAAATACACACAGTAATTTATTGAAAGTGAACGATGACTGATCATGTATAAACACACACACACACACACATGTTAGCAGCTATGATGCCCTGCAAGAAACAATAGTTGTTGATTCATTACACATGACCAAATTTAGAAATAGACATACAATATTTTTTACCAGCTCTCCTAAAAAAATTTTTCCAAGCTGAAGATCTACCACAAATTCAGGCTGACAAAATGGAGGATAGAAATATTGGAAAACATGCATGGGATGTCTAAGATTTCGGCTATTAGAAACACAAGTACTTTTAGTATCAGTTTAAGAAAAATATACAAAACTTCATCATAGTCCATGTTTTGAAATCTCTAGGATATAAGGTTTTGTATTTTTTTAGTTTTGAGCTAATATTTAAGTACCAAGTAAATTTACTATTCCTAATAAATCACAGGAGGGAGAAATTTAACAATAAATATAATGAGGGTAATGTTTAACTTCACAAACGAACAATGAAATCTAGATGAAACTTCAACTTACAGTTCCTGCTGTATCCAAGATTTCCAGCATACACTGTTGTCCATCTACTTCTACTTGCTAAAAATAAAAAAAAATATATGCAAATACACACATACAAATTAATTAGTTTCTTCTGTTGGAAAATGGTTTTTATTTGATACATTAAGTTTACTATTTTTCTCCATCTATTTTATTCACTTAAAAAATAAATAAGAAGAGAAATGTTTATGATTGTGTTTTTTTTTCTTATAGCAAAGCCACATTGGACTACCTGCTGAGCCCACCGAGGAGAATCAAACCCCTTATTTTGGCATTGTAAATTCTTAGACTTACTACTGTAATAGCAAGGGGCAAAAATGTTTTTGAAGATAACATTTTCTTAGTAAATAAAACTTAGCTATGGCTTCAGCAAAGGCCATTTTCTCAAGTGATTAGCTTATGAAATGTTTTAGAAGATGCATTATGGAAGGAATTTAGGGATTAGAAAAGTATTTTAAATATAGGATGGGATTTCAGAAGAGAAAAGGTTTCTTCATGTAGTTTAAAGAAGGGTGATATGTAATACAAATTAAGATGGACCAAATGACCACTTGATATCCCTTAGAAATTAAACTGAAGTTTGATTTAGCCCCATCACTGAATTTCTGTAATTTCTGAACTAAAAAATAAAAAAAATAATGCAGTGATTGAAAACATTACACAAAACTGGTTATAAATAAGAATTAGTACATGAAATTTAATTTTTAACCCTAATTTCCACATGATTTCTGACAAAAAAATTTCATTCAGTCAAAATTTCCAAATGAACATCTATAACCAATTGTTACCAAAAGTATGCATATGTAGCATCTTACTCAGTAATTAATTAACTATAACTGAAATAAAAAATGTTACTGTTCCACATAATCTGACCATATATTTTACTTAGTACAATTTCTTAACAATTTCTAAACATAATTCTTTATCAAATATTTTTACCTTCAAACTTCTTAAAAGTGCTCTGAGAGGCTGTTCATGGTTTATACTATTTAATCCTTTCACTGGCTCAGATGGGATAGAAAATCCCCCATTCCAAGTTTGAAAAACATTTACATTTTTCTTACTTTATGGAATCAGAGTATATCATACAAAAATAAACACCTAAGGGCATTTAAGTATCTCTGTTTTGCCTGGTTGTGTGCAAAGTAAGGAAGAAATGGAGCTTTCTTCATCAGGTTTGGGACAACACTCACTGACCATGAGATAAGATGAGAAGACTTCTCTTATTTCACACACTGGTAAAGTGTTGGTCATCAATAAAGTTCCTGTATTGTACAAATATTCTATTTAGCACTTTAAAATAAGTCATTAAAATTACTGCATATGTGCCTAACATTTATACCATATACATTTTTTCCCACTATATACAGATGCTCTGGATGATATCTGTGAGTTACTGGTACAACCAAATATCAGCTGGGATTTCAGACAATGATAGGAAAAACTGAAATATCATGTGATGCAGTGAGCAGTGAAAGGGTTAAATTACTTTTATTTTGTTCAAGGTAAACTATGAATACACAAATCCATGAAACATCACAATTGTTTGTACTTCATAGAAAAATGTAACTTGTTTATAACACTTTTGCAATTTGGGATAAAGTACTGTTATTTTGCAAATGTAAATGTAGCGACTACAAAAATCTATTTTAGAAATTTCTCATCCACCTTTACTAAAAACCAACCTAGCAAACACCAGTTATTGTGTTTTTTCTTATCATTAAAAATGTTAAGATCCATTCTCTGGACAGTGATATGTTCTAATACATAATGAGCCCAAATGTTTATTGAGATGCATTTTTATAATGATAAAATGTCTAACACAAAATATTAAACTATCCAAAAATAAACAAACAACTACTGAGATAGAAATCAAAATTAATTTGTATGATTTTGGAAAACTAGCTGAGAATATTAAATTAATGATTTTTTAACTGGTGATGCTTTTTCTGGCAAAACCATGTTCATTGCAAATGAAATATCTGAATTATACAGTTATCTTTACGTTTCCAATTATGTGATAGTTCCACTAAGTGATAACTATATAAAAAATTCTTTTCACAATACTTGAATAGATAAATATACAACCAAAGTTATATGTAAAAATTTACTTGAAGTGATTTCATAATACCCTGACAGGGTTTCCCATAGACAATAACAGTGATGATGAAGAAATTAACAGTACTCTTGTTTAAAGATTAGTTTACGTAACAATACGGAGTATTGAAGAACATATGGATATGATCTGGGCAAAACACTTTCACTGCTACATCAATTTTAAGATCAAACTTTTCAAGCACATTCTTTGAACATATATGGGCATTAACCTTATGACAATGGGTCACAGATCAAAAGCCATGTCATTCCATTTGTTGACTTGCATTCAAAACGTTATTGAACTACTATTTTTATGAATTTATGTTAATACATTTGGTATCAAACTGTAGATTGTAAGTCAAGCTTTAGTATCATACATTAGTTAATTTCTTAATTTGAAAGGAAATATTAAAAGAATACCCCGAATTATTGATTTTTGTGGATTATGTGGAATGTTGAATGCAGCACTGGTTCAAGTTAGGTGTTTGTGATGTTAAAGTACTAAATTTCTAGTTCTGTACAAATTACACACTCAAATTATCAAAACTAACAAATTAGAATATAAGATTAAAACCTCATATCTTTCATGTAGCTGAAATATGACTTATGCACTGAATCAAACACAGTAGCCCTGTTCACCTCTTTCCACTTTTGGAAACACTACCTTACTTTAATATATGACATGTGAAAAACCAATAAACAGCTTCTAATGTCTCTAGTAGTTTTCTCAGCCATTTTAATGTGTTAGTAGGCCTTATGATTCTTTCGACCCAAGATTTGAAGGATGTATGTTGTGTCTTTAGTCTGTTCAAAATTTAATTTTTTTAAATCTAAGTACACCTTACTTACTAAGCTTGATAAATTATAGTGGAATTCTATGGTATCAATATAGTAACTTACGATTTTTTGGTTATTTGACTGTGTTTGTAAAACCAAAACAAAATATATCATTTGATATTCTCCATATGTGAAATTTTAAAAAGCTTAACAACCTACTTTAACCAGCAACTGACTACAGAGGTCACAGCTAGAAGAGACAATTGTTTGCTTCATTTCTTTATTTACTGTTATATATTTTAAGAAAAATAAGTTTAATAATTTAATTCTAAATAGTAATAATTTATACATGTATACAATGTATAATAATTGAAATGTGGCTGTACATTATAAAATACTAGTCTGTTTAAACACAGCCAAGACTAAAGGTTAATTTTATATTATTAGATATTGTTACATCAGTGCACATACTACTCATTAATACAAGATTTTTAATGTTAACCAGGTACAACTGGAAGATCAATATTATAAATATATAACATTATGAGACTTAAACAATTTATATTTGTTTTCTCATGTTACAATCTTTTGTCACTCTAAAATGAAAAGGCATACTTTATATTTATTTCCTAATTTTTTTTCTGGTGGTTATAAGGGTTGTTGAATTTACAGATCCCACATAGTTATGGTAGAGAAAATAAGAGACAAAATACAGTATTACTGAAAATAAATATTTGAAACATATTTGGATTTCAGAGATTACATGAAAATCACTTCACACTCAGACTAGTAATGAAAAACTCAATATTTTTTCAAACAAATATTTGGTAAAAATACTTGATTAAAAACAATGATTTTTTGTGAATAAAAACTTGCAATATTTAATACAACAACCAAATTTTGTGAAGATACACATACTATATCCAAAATTATGGTATAAATACTTAATAATGTGTATAAATGTGTAAACAAACTAACATAAATTATACCGAGCCCATCACTAAAAGATTAAGCCAATGTATAATAACTTTGGAAACACCCGATACTATTTGCTATCTCTTTGAGAATCACAATTTGAGCACTAATAAAAATGTAGAGGACTCTTTTAGAACAATAAAAGCTTTCAATCACCTTTCTGTAGCTGTCTTCAATAGTAGGATCATACTTTTCCACAAATATACCTTGAACAAATTGGACTGTCTAAAAACAGCACAAATATAACTGTTATAATTAACAATTAATACAGTCAACACCTAAAACCAGTTTTTAATTAAAAACAAAAAATCTATTTCACCAATCACTTTCTTCACACATACACACTGTGTTAAGATTTTAGTATTTTAAGTTTTTAAGGTTTTAGTAGCTTGCTAATAGCTAATAAGATAATTTTAATAATGTTATCAATCACAAAACTAAAATAAACTACAAAAAATGAACTTATTTTGACACAATTATCAGGTGTGTTAACTTCAACTGCTGCAATCAACACAGATTTTTTATTAGTGTTCAATAAAACTAAAACTTTCTCAACATTTCGCAAGTAAAAATTTTAAGACTGGTACCATTTCAAAGATAATAGCAAAAAAATTGAATCCATTTACATTTCTATTAATGGATATAAAGGGAAAAGGCTTTTAATAGAAATTTGTTAAAGCCCGACAAATGATACTGATGAAAACAGTTAAACATTTTACAATAAAATTATGATTTCAGCTATTGATTAAGTAATAATTATAGGTAATTTTAAGTTCAGGTATAACTTAAAACCTAGGTTAAGGAACCTACCAGAAACAATGCTATTTTAGATTTATTGTTAACTTCAAATGCAGAAATGATCTAGAGGGTAGAAACTGGGGAATATTTGGGTTCAAGTTGTTATTGCTCTATTAGGTTTAATATTTTGGTGAACATAGAAATAATGATATTTTGGTTACAGATTTTTAAAAAAAGCAATTTTTGAAAAGATGAAACAATTATCTGCTGTAAATTGAGAAGTTGTGTTGATTGGAAACACTGAAAAGATGTGGAAAAATTTTAAAATCCAATGTTTAAATATTCAAGGTAAGCATATTTCTTACAGAAAGAAAAGGGCAGCTGTAAATAAAAAAAACAGGTAGGCTCACAAAATGTACAAGAGATAAAATTTAAAAACGGTACCATAAATTTAAGAAATTTAAACTGATTGGTAGACAGGCAGTTTAGAAGATTATAAAAAGTTGGTGAAAAACAAAATTAAGGCATCAAAAAGGATGTATGACAAAATGTTGGATGAAAATATAAAAAATAACAGCAAAGATTTCTTTAAATACATTAAGGGTAAATAAAATGTCAGGATGGTGTAGTACACTTAAGGGGTGATAAAGTAAGTTAACATTTTCTAAACTGAAAATGTATTTCCAATAATACATGCCTCCACTGATAATAAAGCTATTCTTCCACATCAGTGTTCCATATCTAAGTGCTGGTTCACATGATTTGATTTTTATACTGCCCTTAAATGTTCTTGGTAATCTCTCTACCTTTGTCAATGCACCCTCTATCTAGTATTGTACTCAAGCATCTCACTTAGATAACGTAATCACTTTTTTTAAGACTTACACCAGCTCTTGGTGAGGAACTAGGGCAAAAGAGAGTTAGTGGATGTAAGTATTATTGAAAATACATTCTCAGTTTTGGAAAATGTTAACTTACAAAGCATTCTTACCATTTACTGACAATGTAACTAGAATTCCATATTAAGAAGGCAGAGGAGCCAGTGTGGGCATGATCCATATAGAAAGTGCTTGCATTGAACAATGGTGTACTAAATCATGGTTCACAAGTGGGAGAACAACATTACATCCAGAACAAGTATACTCTTCACCCAGAACTGAGTTCTTGTATCAAGAGAGGAACAGTATATGAGTAATCATTACAGGCCTGCCCTAAAGAGATAGCTGAGGTTCCACAACTTGATGTTGGTTCCTATATCTCATGCTGGTGGCTAGGGCTACTAGACTCAAATTATATATATATATATACTGCTGACTGGATCCCAACCTGTAACATCAGACTGATGGATTTCACATTACTGGGATCACATCAAGAAAGTAAGTAAAGCTGAAATGACAAAATTTCTCTTCCATCTGATGAAGTCCAAAAGGCAACAACCCAGACTTGGAATAGCAGGATCATGTATGCCTCACTAAACCAAATGAGCAAAACTAATCCAGTCTGGAATTACAAACACTCATTTTTATGCCCAACCAAATGGGCAAGGAGTATTCTGCTTGTCTCTGGAATTAAGGAGAGGACATGGAACATGTGCTCAATCAAGGACACAGGATAGTAGCACTACATGTTAAGATTGATCAAAGAGAAGAGTCATGCATTACCCACTCACCCCCCTCCCAACCTGATAGTTTTTGTATCAAATCTGAACTGGAATTACCAGTAGAATTTTGTGGAGTCTTGAGAAAATATCCAGAGACCAGAGTTGGAGGGGCCCCAACTTTGTCCTCTTCTCCATGAGTAGAGGAACAGCCTCTGTCCACTCCTACCTTCCTTAGTTGACTCTAAAGAGGTAATATGTATTGGATAGTCCTGAGAAACAATGCAATAGGTGAGCCAAGTTCATTAAGTTCTTAAAACAAAATGACTTGATTTATTCAATCCAATGATTGACAGGAACAGGTAGGATTACCTTTAGCTTTAGTCCTGATAGTACAGGAATAGTAGTCCATTATTATATAGTAAAACCATCTGATAAGTGTTATGATGGTCTTATGGAACAATTCACTTCTACAGAGCCTCTTTCAATCAACTTGATTTCTCGTGTGGAAATGGACTAAGGGAAGCACAGTTGTTTGGACAACATTTACTACAAAGTGGGATCCAGTGAAAGTATGATGTAAGGGTTCCTTGAAAATAGAAGAGACAAGATTGTACAAAAGTACCTCCTCCTCCTAATCCAGTAGATGCTGTTAAAAATGCCCATGGAGTAGAAAAAACACCCAGAAACAAAACTACCTGAGCATGTAGAGAACATGATTGAAAAGCAGTGAAAAAAGTTTGACTATTAGCCCATAAATGTTCCCCTTTGGATAAATGAAAACAAATGTGGTGAATCCTCTAAGTTACATCTTAGTAAATTCAGCATATTTTTTTCACTTGTGAAGGCAAAATTATGCAAAATGAATTTCTGGGAATCCATTTATAACAAAATGAGAAAATTCAAGAGAATTTGAAGGGTCTAAATGAAAACAGTAAAGATGATCACCATAAAAATGAGGTAAAGTGGGTCCCATGACACTTCCACACCTAACAGGTCAAAACAAACTCTCAGATTATATTTGATTGCAGAGGTGAGAAACAGACCTCAAGTGAACTGTAGAAATAGATGTATTGCTTTTCCTAGTTTCAAGGATATAGCAGGACCTAGTGGGAGAGAAAAAGTCCTACAAACATGCCAACTCCAACTTATGATATCAAAATGGAGCAAACAAAAAATATGATTCAATCAGGAGGCAGAAAACCCTGGAAAGCAAACTGGCAATGAGGATACAAGACCTATCCATCCTGTCATGTAATAAAACAGAATCCATATTCTCCCCAGAAAAAAAGTAATTATCTAAGTGAGATGCTTACATACAGTATCTTGATGTGAGCCACATTGATGAGGGTGAAGAAATTTGCAAATTAAAAATGTCCAAGGGCATTTAAGTTGGAAATAAAAGATGGGAGCACATGAGACCATGCTTAGACAGGCAAAGCTATGTCAATGAATAGCTATGCTGTCAACATATGGTAAGTATGTTTTGGAAGGCTCATATCTGATGGTGATAAGATGATAGGGTTATTAAATTTTGTTTTTATTAACAAAGATTTAAGTAACATTCCACATCTTGAAACACTTACAACTGAAACAATATGAAACAAGATGATTAATTAATTCTGGGTTGATAAAAAAAATAGGAGGTATAAAAAAGGATGACTCCTTGGCTAGATAACATTTCTCCAAATGTTTTGAAAGTGGTTAAAGCTTGGATATGTTAGCCACCTGCTACTATTTTTGACAGACTTTGAATAGGGGGAGACACCAAAAAATGAAATTAACTAACGTAACTCCTCTTTTCAAGGGAAGTGATAAAAATTGTCCTAGTAATTACAAAACCATCAATCTTGCATCAGATGTGGAAAAAGTTTTGGAAAGTTTGATAACAGATGATTTACAAAGTGCTTTAAGAACGTTTAGAATCTTATTGTGTAGTCAACTTGGTTTCTTTAAGGTAAAATCTTGAATAAAAAATCTTTTAACATTCTTTAAAAAGGTTACTGATTAAGTAGAAGGTGAGAATGTAGATTTGGTACATCTTGATTTTTAAAAGCCCTTTATCTGGCATCTTGTCAAATGCTTTCTGAAAATGTAACAATTCCCTGTTTTCTTCCAAATGAAGTTCAGCCAAACTGGATAAATGCCATAAGTGGGATAATTAAGGGCTTGGTCTTTCAACCTTTCATCTTTTTCATTTACCTAATGACACAGATGAAAGAATGATCAATAAATTACTTAAATATGCAGATCTTATAAAGGCCTTGAGTGTTGCTATTTTGAAGAAAATGCTGCTGATTTACAAAAGAACTTAGATCATTTAGTGAGTTGGATAAATGGCAGATGAGTTTTAATTATAATAAATGCAAGATAAAGCAGATGGATTATTATTATTTGAATTATATATATACTTTGGATTGGAATAATTTTAACAGTGTAATGAAAGAAAGGGATCTCAGTGTTACAGTTGACCAATCTCTAAAGCCATCCAAGCAGTGTGCTGTTACTAGTGGTAGGGCAATATGAATCTTAAGTTGTATCTACTAAAATATTTAATACAAGTCTAAAGAAGTTATTATTTCATTGTATAATTCACTGGTAAGGCAACATTTGGAATACTGTGTTTAGTTTTGGATTCTTCACCTCATAAAATACATTGAATTGTTGAAAGGAGTTCAGAGAAAAGTTACTAGAATGGTTCCTGGGATGGAGGGGTTGCCATAAAAGGAAAAGTTGGAATATCTGACATTTTCTCTTGAAAAAAGAAGAGTTACAGAGAGAGACCTAACTGAGGTGTTTAAGACTAAAGGGATTTGAGAGTGTTGATGCATCATCTTTTTTCACATATAATGGTGAGAACAGTAGAACTAAGGGCCATAAGTGTTAATTTTGTCAGAGTAGGAGCCATCTTCAGCTAAAAGTTTCATTTTTCTAACAGGATGATTTTAGTCTTTGGAATGGGTTACCTGCAGATGTTCAGGAAGCAGTAAATTTAAGCTAATTTAAGAGAAGGCTTGATACATAACTGAATGATACAGGTTGGCTTTAACTTTTTCCAAATTTGTTTATTAATAGTTTTTTTTTAGTTTAGTTTATAGAAAGGAACAGTTGGGATGGACCAACAGGTTACATGTTGCCTGAAAATGTTATAATATTAACTATTCAGTATTTTTTAAAATAAATGTTTGATTGATTGATTTGGTATTTTATGGCACAAAGCAATGAGGATATCTGTGCCAGACATCTGGTAAAAATGTAAAAAAAAATAAATGTAGTAAAAGACATTAATGGAAATGAAGGTAAAACAAAAAAGTATAAAACCAATGTTGACACCAAGTCTACAACGTTAAGATAGAAGGCAGAGTATAAGAAGTTGTATGGTATTTACTCTAGCAAAAAGGTAATGATCATAACCCGCCAGGAAGACTAACAGGCATGTTCAAGACCCACCGTCAGTCACCTGAAGTTGGTCTTTCCAGTCCTGGTTCCAGGTTATGTGTCATAGCAACCAGAATCAAAATGTATAAGAATAGAAGTTTTAAAAGACACATAGCAAAATCACAACAATGATTAGCCAAATGTCCAGTAAAAAGATAAAAGTCAAGTAAATGGAGTAAAATTTGTAAAAGTAAATGAAGGTAAAAACAAAACAGCAATTAAAACAGAAAATGGTGTAAAAACCAATGGTGACATCCAGTCTTCAAAGTTATAAACTATTTACTCTAGCAAAATGGTAATGATCATAACCTGCCAGGAAGACTAACAGGTAAGTTCAAGAACTTCTGTCAATCACCTGAAGTTGGCCTTTCCAGTCCTGGTTCCAGGTTATGTGTCACAGCAGCTATTATCAAAATGTAAAAGAATAAAGGTTTTAAAAGACACTCGGCAAAATCGTAATAATAAGTAGCCAAATGTTCAATAAAAAGATAAAAGTCAAGTGATGGGGTGATGGTGCTGAAGCAGACATATTTAGCTGCCATGTCTGCAAGCTCGTTCCCGCAAATACCAACATGGCCTGGTATCCAGAAAAACTGGATTGAAGTAGCTGCTAATGAGAAATGGGCCTGTCGGTTTCAAATATCAGCGAGAATAAGATGTGAGCTAATGTGTAGCGATTCCAAGGAAAGTATAGAACTAAGCGAATCAGTACAAATAGTGCAGTTGGAGTACTGCTCAACTGCAATATGATCCAGGGCAAGAAATATGGCATACAGTTCAGCAGTGAACACAGAAGCTGTAGAGAGGATTCTGTGCAGAACTACTGACCCATAGCAAACCATAGCAGAGCCCACTAAATTACCTGATTTGGAACCACCTGTATAAATGGGAACTGAATGATTGTTTGAAAGATATTCATTGGATAAAAGATGGTACTTCCAATCTGGAGTATCTGCCTTTTTTAGGTGACTGAAAGAAAGGTCACACTTGGGGACTGTAATAAGCTATGGTGGGATGGGCCGACCTGTGGAACCTGCAATGTTATTCAAGGATAGACCCAATTCATCCAATTGCGCCCGGATGCGAAGGCCAAACAGAGCAATGACAGATCGTCTGTTCTTAAAAAGTACTGCCCACCGAGGAAGGAAAACACATTCCCAGGTGGGATGCTTTGGTAAGGAATGAAGTTTTGAAGTATATTGTAAAGATAGTTGCAAACGGCTAAAGTGTAGAGAAGGTTCATGAGATTCAATGTATATGCTTTGAACTGGAGAGGTACAGAAAGCCCCAATGCAGAGTCGAAGTCCTTAGTGATGAACGGGGTCCAGCATCTTTAAGGCCGAGGGTCTGGCAGAGCCATAGACCATTGATCCATAGTCGAGTTTCAATCTAATAAGAGCACGATATATCTTCAACATTGAACAGCGGTCTGCCCCCAACTGGTAGAAGAGACGACACGGAGGATGTTCAGTGCTCTTGTGCATTTGACCCGAAGCTGCTTTAAGGGTGGTATAAAGGTCAGTTTACAATCAAAGATAAGCCCCAAGAACTTGGTCTCCGGAACCACTGGCAGCAAAACTTCACCGATATGAAGTTCAGGATCAGGGTGAATACCTCGTCAACGGCAAAAGTGCATGCATACAGTTTTGGAGAGAGAGAAATTAAAGCCATTCACCAGAGTCCACATTTGTACATGATTGAGGGCAGTTTGAAGTTGCCGCTCAATATATCTCATGTTTGACGACTGACATGAGATGTGAAAGTCGTCGACATACAGCCCATTTGCAACAGTGAGATGAAGTTGTTCAGTGATGGCATTTATCTTTATACTGAAGAGTGTGACACTCAACACACAGCCTTGAGGGACTCCAAGTTCCTGTACAAAAGAATGGGAAAGTGTCGAACCCACATGAACTTGAAATCTCCTGTCCATTAAAAATTTTTTAATAAACATGGGTAGATGGCCACATAACCCCTATATATGGAGGTCTCGCAAAATGCCATACCTCTATGTTGTGTCGTAAGCCTTCTCCATGTCAAAGAATATTGATACAAGATGTTGGCAGTTGAAAAGGGCTTCTCTGATAGATGTTTCAAGACAAATTAGGTGGTCTGTGGTGGAGTGCTGTCGATGGAACTCACACTGGGTGGGCGAGAGGAGGTTGTTTGATTCAAGGAACCAAACAAGACAAGCATTAATCATCCTTTCTAAGGTCTTACAGAGACAGCTTGTCAAAGCAATTTGAAGGAATCTTCGGATCTTTCCCTGGCTTAGAGAAAGGTAAAATAATAGCCTTGCACCAGGCATCAGGAAAAACATTCTCCTGCCAAATCCGGTTGATGACAATCAGAAGGACATCAAGAGAAGCAGGAGATAGATGGTGCAGCATGTCATAATGAATATCATCACGTCCAACAGACATAATAGCAGACCGATGAAGGGCCATTTTTAGTTCCACCAGGGTAAAGGGACAATTATAGTAAAAGAAACAGTCAGTTCGAAAGGAAAAAGGTGATCGCTCTGCCCGAGTCTTGATGGCCAGGAAAGTGGAGGAACAAGTAGAAGTGCTAGATACCTGGCAAAAGCTTTCACGTAGAGTGTTAGCGATGTTCCAGACATCAGTCACTTCCTGACCATCAGAGAGTAAGATCGAGAGGGGGACAGAATTGTAGTGCCCATTAACTTTTCGAATACTGTCCCATATGATCTTGGAACTGGTGGTAGAAGATATGCTGGTTATGAACTTAATCCAAGATTCCTTCTGGCTTTGATGTCTTACCCACCTAGCATGTGCACGGGCCCGTTGGAAAGCAACCCAGTTTGAAAGTGTGGGATATCTACGAAAAGTATCCCAGGCCCGTTTTTGAGCCTTCAGTGCTAAGTGGCAAGCAGGATTCCACCATGGACGAGGATATCATGGAAAACGTATCGAGGTCTTAGGAATACACTGAGCAGCTGCATGTATAATACAGTCAGTTACCGCTGCTACATAGTCATCTATTGATGGCTGATTTATGATGGCAGGATCAAGTTCTGCGAGAGCAGTGAAAGTGGACCAGTCTGCTTGATCCAGCTTCCAGGTAGGGTGGCATTGACCATGGCCAGTCTCTCTCAAAAGGATAGGAAAATGATCACTGCCTAGTGGATTACTGTCAACCCTCCATGAAAAATGGGAGAATAATGAAGGGAGCAAACTGAGAGATCAATAGTGGTAAAGAACTGACTAGGTGCATGAAAGTAAGTGGAAGAACCAGTATTAAAAAGAGAAAGATTGTGATCAGAGAGCATCTGCTCGACAGATCGACCCCTCCCATCAATAATAGCACTTCCCCAGAGGGGATGATGTCCATTAAAATCCTCCAGGATTAGAAATGGAGATGGCAACTGTTCAACGAGAGCATCAAGTTCTGATTGATCACATGTCTCTCCAGGGGACAGGTACAGAGAACAAACAGTGATGGTATGACCCAAGGAAACACGGATGGCTATGGCCTCCAAGGGTGTGTTGAGTGACAAAGACTGGGTGGGCACATGTTGATCAACCAAAAGTGCCACCCCTCCATTTACTTGATCATCACACAACCTCTCATTTCTGTACAGAGAAAACTGCCGAATGGAGACTGTATCAGCAGATTTAAGAAATGTTTCTTGTAATAAAAAAACAAAACAGGATGGTAGGAAGCAATGAGCGTTTTGATATCATCCAGATTAGAACGTAAACCTCGACAGTTCCATTGTATCAAGATGGCCATTTTTAAGAACGGGTAGGTGAAGTGGCTGGAGAACCCTTCGGTTTACGACCATGTCTTTTTTCTTTACTGTCTTTAATCAGAGGAGGTCTATCAACCTCCATGGATCCTGCTCTGGGTCGAGTGGGCAGGTTTTTGTTATTGGAAGAGGAATCCAGTGACCGAGGACACGAAGGAATAACTGTTTTGTCTCTTGTGGTGGAACAAAATGATGTATCAGAAGAAATGCCTGTATTTGAAACTGAAGGACGTGGATCTTGAGGTTTGTTGGAAGGTATGGGAGGAACAGAGATGGGAGTGGAAGTCAATTCATCAACTTTTTTAACCACGGAGGTCAAAAGGCTTTTCATTTGTTTTGAAAACGATTCTCTTGGAGGCACAGAGAGATCTGTCTGCACTCCCACTGTAGTTGTGGAATGAAGTGCAGCAGCATATGTCCGAGATGGAGTTGTGGACAGCAATTTCCGAGCCTCAGGATAACTAATGTTATGTGTCGCTTTCAAACGATGCACCTCTTTTTCCTCCAACCATTTTGGGCAAGAATGAAAGTAAGAGGGGTGAGAACCATTGCAGTTTACACAATGTGGGTTCATGTCACAGTCATAGGTATCGTGGTCCTTGCCTCCACAATGAGCATATGTCAGGGAACCACAACAAGATGTCTTTGAGTGGCCGAATCTCTGACACTGGAAACATCGAAGGTGGTTTGGAATGTATGGTTGAACCCTGCAAATGAGATAACCTGCCTTGATGGTGGCAGGTGCACGTGGTGAAGTAAATGTTAAAACGAGGGTATTTGTTGGCAGTGTAACTCCATCTTTGCGAGTGGAGATACACCTCACTGCAGAAACTCCTTGAGTGGAGAGACCAGGGAGAATCTCTGATTCGGGAATGTTCTTCAAATCCCTTTCAACAATAACTCCTCATGAAGAATTCAAAGTAGCATGGGGTGTAACCTAAATAGGTATATCCCCAATTGCCTTTGAATTCAAGAGGAGTTCACTATGTTGGGATGTGGATGTTTCAACCAATATGTCACCAGATCGAAGCTTCTTGACAGACTTTGGAGAGCCAGCAAGTCCCTCTATTCCATTTTGAATAAAAAAAGGGGACATTTGCCCTAAAGGTTTTTCCGAAAGAGAATGTAATATAAGAAAATTAGGTACGTGTGTTACTGATGTTGAAGATTGCTGTTTTGAGTATTCAAGACGTGGTCGCTTACCCACTGACTGTTTTTTTACAATTTTATTTAAATTTTTTGGAGAATCGATAGGAAAGAGAAAATGTTTCTGTACCCACTGACCCCACCCACAATGGAGCCCTACAAGGGGATGCACTACAAAGTCATGCAAGGACAATGCAGCAATGCTAGGGTTTCGTGAGCACTATACCCAAACACCAGCATCAGCACAATGTCCACAACACCCCCTCAGAACTTCCAACACTGGTACTTGGTTGGCTCTAGCCCAAGTGGACCAGCCGATTGACCCAAAGGCCACCCATCTAAAGGAATTTGAGGATGAAGTGATGTGTTAAGGTTGGACCCCTCAACCACCAGGATCCTCTCCTCCCCTTCACAGGTTGCCACACATGGCAAACACGTGAGTGGATGTTTAGATCCCAGAGAAGGTAACCAGACAGAACAGAACCTTCCCTGGCAGGTCCCCTCACCACATACAGGAATCCATACCAAGGGGTTTTATAAATGCTAATTTCCTTTTTAGTCAAATTAAAAATGCAAGAAGATTAGGAATTATTCAATAGCAAAACATATTAAACTTAGTTTAAAGTGTATGTATCACTGTATATCATATATGGATATATGATTCTATTTAAAATAAAAGTTATTTTTAATACACATATACAGGTTAGATCACTTGTAAAATACTAAAGCCAGTAAAAGAGCTAATATTTTCAACACTAAGATTGAACTTAGTTATAATACTATAAGTGTTATTTTTTCAGCAAAGCCAGATTCTATCTGCTGAGTCCACTGAGAGAAACTGAACCTATGATTTTAGCATTATAAATCTATATTCTTTCTGCTGTACTAGCAGGTGGCCAATACTATAAGAACAATTTAACATGTAGGATTCTTTACACTTACCAAGGCACTTTTCCCAACACCTCCACTTCCTAAAACGACTATCTTGTACTCCCTCATTGTTCTCACCTTTATACAAAAAAAAGAAAATAATATCTAATTAAAACATATTTCACACATAATTATAAAATACAAAATTACTATACTATCAAAGACATTCAAGCCATTTATTCAAAATCCAAAAAGTTCAATTTCATGCATCTTAAAAATAAGTTTTATATTAATAGCATATTGTGTTAAAAATGTTTTATACATAATAAATGTTGCAGGATGTAAAACTTTTCAATACTGATGTATTTAAGCTTAATTACTGAAATATATTTTTAACCATTTCACTGTAGGCAGTGACTGCAGTTAAAGGAAGACTTGTTAACAGTAAAGAGTGACTTTTCTCTGCAATTGTCAAAATAATTCTTCCTTTGCAGCAAAAATCCAACCCCTCATAAGCTTGAAGTGCCTGCATGCAATAAATATACTGATATCTGAAAACGTGAGCAGAAAACATAAATATAAAAAATCCCTCAACTTGGGTCCAGCCTGCAGACAATGTGAGGCACCCATACCACTCATGCATAAAGATATCAGCTGATTGTCATATTTTTTCTCTAATTTTTACCCACAGATGAAATTTAAGAAACTACAGAGGTATCCAGCTGGGTAAGTGAACCTGGTTTGGGAAAAAAAAGAAAAACCTATGTGTTGACAAAAAAAAAATGACAATGAAACTCAAATTAAGTCCTGATACTAGTATTGCTTTGAAAAAAGTTTCAGTACTAAGTATCAGTGATTACTGGCAGAAATTCACCTACTTTTACTATAACTTAAGTGAGTTATTGATGCCATAACATCAATATACATAATCTGTGAAATATATTATACCTATTATACCTATTATATTATATTATGCATTATACCTATATCATAATGCAGAATACAGAAAAATATTTTGCTAAAATATGAGGTTTTTGATGGAAAAATGACACCTATTAGGGAACTGACCATTAAATCTAATTAAGCAGTAAAAGGATTAATACAGCTTTTATTACAAACAGTTAGTAGCCAGTATTTCTGATTTACATCATAAAAATCACCCCCATTGTACAAAAACAGAAGATGTAGTATAAAACAAACATTTTCTAGTTCACAGAGAATCTTTCTTAACTTAAAAAAATACTACTAAATGAAAACAATTCCAGGCTTTCTTTTATGTAGAATTAGAGTAAATTACTAAAATTCACTAAAAGAGAAACAACTAGTGAGTATTCCCAAAGATACTTTTAGATTAAAAGATGACTTTCATGAGCCATCTGATGCTCTGGAAAATTAATTAAACACTATGGAATATTGAGAAGCCTTTAGCCAATTTAGGATGTTGCGACTCCAAATTATCCTTAAAACATTTAAACCCAATAACAAAATCAAGTTCTTACTATTTACATATGATGTTATCTTAAATTTAAACAAAGTACCAGCATCTTTCCTTCTGTATAGTACATTTTTCCATAAATGTATCCATCATCTTTTGGAGTGAATACTCCCCCCCCCCCCAAAAAAAAAGAAAATGTGTTTGAAATATTTATATACCTATATATAGAAAAAATTTAGATGGAGGTGTAAAATTCCATCAGCTCAATGTCTTGAACTAACAAATTTCAGCTTTGGACAGTTAAAATATCTAACCATATAAAGATAGAGCGAGTCTAATTATGATTGCCTGAAATGTTTACAATTAACTATTACTACTGATGTATGAAAATTCACAATTATAATTTTTCTATACTGAAAATGTATTTTGGACAGGAACTTCCAATCATCCTTGAAATTAGCTGTTCTTTTTCACTGCTGCTTACTACATGGAAACATTTTCTTTTCACATTTCACAAGCCTTCTGTGTGCCCTATTAGAATCAAGTCTTTCCAATGTGTCTCTCATAAATCATGATGCATCACCTCTCCACTAACAGGAACATACCACACTCCTGTAACACACAAGACTCCTACTACGTGCCTCTACCACACCAGCACTTGATGTTTGGCAGGAAAAGGAAGCATAAAGAAGTGTTTGGAGAAGAAGGACTGAAAGTGTAGGCAAAGTTAAGTAACTGCCTATCAGTAATACATTTTCAGAATAGGGAATTTATAACTTTTGATATACGCTACTTCTCTCCACTCATAAGGATCACTAAAACTCCACATTTATTAGGAGGAGAGACAGGTGTAAGGGAAACAGAGTCATACCATTCAAAAGCATCTGACAGATAAGAGGTCTGGAGTAGAAGATATGAAGAAAGGAATCACACCACTTTTGAACCAGGTATACTTTCCCCCCTTGTGGAATGTGTCAGATAATAGGATGTTAAATTAAAGGAATATAGCTGAGTATGAAAGAATATGGTATTAAAGTGATCCTAACAAAAAAATGATGTAACTCAATTCAACCATTAGAAAAGTGGGTAAACAAAAATGCATCCCTGGTGTAGAGTAGCTAGAGCAAAGCAGACTGTACTCCATAAATCAACTACATCTTAATATTTCTTGTGGAGTACAGACATCCACATTAAAGTAAGATGAGAATCATGGCATCTATACCTCAAACTCAAGAACTGGGGAATTAAAAACCACTCCAATTCCCAAGTGTGACACAAGGATTAACTCTGAGCTACTGACCCAGGAACTTCACAAAATCGCTTATAGATAAAAAATATTGTTATATTTGCTTTATAAATATGCCTTTTCCAGACCACATTGCCCATAACCTTTATAAGAAAATTAGAAGGGGTTAGCTATCCATATCATGATTGAATAATTTGGTACAGTTTGTTTTTGAAAGTAGGGTTTCATTGTCACCCATTGCACTATTTCAAGATGATATTTTTCAAGACTCCAACACATTCTTAACCCCTTTTTTTATGGTGGAGTACAAGAGTCCTTATCGTATACCAGTTCTAAACCACTGGGGTGGTTTATCATGGAGGTATCCTCCTGAATGGGTTTCATGCTGAGATGCTATAACCATTCAGTGAAGAGTAGATAAATAGTGTTCTGCAGATGTGGATGGCATAATATCCTCCAATTTGGGATAATCAATACAGTAGAATGAGGTGTTAGTTACAGTTCACCCCTTTGATAGGGATTCCTCACATGGATGTTAGTACCCCAGGTGCAGGTTTTGGATTTTGGAGTGAACCAATCAATGTAATTCTTCACCCAGGTTTTGAGTTGTCTTATTATCTTCCTTGATTTCTTCCATCTGTGTTATGGGTAACAACAGTAGTATGCAAGATTCATTTGGTTCTCTCCTTGAATATCCTTTATTTCATTTTCTTACAGAAATGTTATTGCCATTTGAATTGTTCCAGCTTGTTTCATGGTTGGAAGAGTTTGCATGCAATAGAAATCCTTACACATGAGGGAAACATCAACTTCATATCAAAAGTGAGCAATGTGGAGCCATGGAAGATAAAGCTCAAGTCAATGCAACTGTACAGTCCAAATTTAGAGTTAAGTTAAAGAATACCTGGTCATGAGTGGGATCCATGTAATAAAAAGTAGATAAAAGTCCATGAAAAATAAAAATTATGAATAATAACCTACTAGTTAAAGTTGCACCAAAGCCTGAAACATAGATACAGGTGGCATACAAAACTTCAATGAGGAAGAAATCACAATATGATGAAGATAGTTGGAGATGGACCTGCTAGTACGCATGCCACATTGAAGATTTTCTGGAAGAACAACGAGAACAATGAACAGGATAAAAAAGGTATGAAAGAAAAGGCCAATCAAACCCAAAAGAAAGATCAAAATAAAAGGGTAGAAACTGACAGATTATGACAGGAGGAAAATTGCCAAGTGACCAAGAAGGGGCAATATGGACTATATAAAAACAAAAAGCCCTGATTGAACACAGAACCCTTTATGAATCTGCTTGAGGGTAAAGACAGGAAATAGAAGGAATGTAAAGAGGAGAAAGGAAGAATACTCATTCCCAGTTGCCAAGGTCTTCAGGAGAAAGGAATAATCTAGATAAAGGAAAAGACAAGTGGCATAATAAAGCTTATAGGAAACATCAACAATCACAGGCCCAAGAAAAGGTATCATGAAAATGTTAGACTACATGACTGACACAATCCAGAAAGGTAAAAAAAACAATGAAAGGAAAGAGATGTATCTGGAAGGAATGCATGAACAGGGGAAGTAAAAACCATAAGGTATCAAAAATTGAAAGGTATTGGATAAAGGTGTTAAACATTCAGAAAGCAATAAAGCAGAAGACCCACATTTGAAGAGGCAGGTTAAAAATGTCTTCTACATGAGCCATGTTAGGCTTGTCAACAGGAAATCCCCTGGTAATGGACCAACTGTGGAATAGGTTCCAATTGCATAAATACATCTACACAAAAGATGACTAGATGGAACTAGCTAACAAGGAAGTAACTCAACATGTGAAAACAGATAATCTCTCCAAGGACTGAAAGAAGGCTAGGTGTGAAGAAACAATGTGAAGGTTAAGATGTAGGACATGTGATTGAGATCAATGAAGAATGGAGGAAAACAAGGGACAGGGAAGGAGCAGTTGTTGTAACTACAGAAAACAAGACTGAGTTGGCCAAGAGTGAGCAATCAGACAAGGACTAGAGTAGACAAGAGAAAACACCTAATAAAGTAATCAGATGGATGGATGGATACACAAAGAGATACTTGTGTGACCAATCCAGGCTAAAGGCACTGATTGCAAAAGTCAGTAAATGAGGTACAGGTGAACAAAATATAGGCAACTCAATGTTGAGGCCCACAGCAAGTGCATCTATGTGGAAACTCCACCAATGGTAAAGATCCCTAAAAGCAAGGTGCAGATAGCCTAGTTGCTTTGCACCATAAAACCACAGTTCTCTGGACCAGGTGCCTCCTTATTGGGTAAACATGCCACCACTTCAGAAAGGTCTGAAGAAACAATCCTCAGAAATGGTGAGATGAAAGAATTTACATATGACCCACCATAAGAAATGAAGTTCAAGAACAGAGATATGCAAACTGCTTCATATGCAGGTCAATGGCCCAAATTTATTTGGTGATTGACCTACACTCTCCACCCCCAAAAGGATGCATTCAGAAAAAATGTAGACCCAGATGAGGGAAAGCAGCACATAAGCCAATATATGTGCTTAGTTAAGCTAACACTACAGATCTAGAAGAAGCAAGTGGATTGGGGGTGGAAAAAGAATCCTGATCAAGGTTCTAATGTTCATGAAGTGCCCACTGAAGGAATTTCATATAGGCATGATCAAGAGGGATCAGTAATGTCATGGAGACCATGCTCAAAAAGTGATAAAACCTCATGAATTGTAAGTGATGCAACTGTGATGGGAATGGGGAACCAAAAGTTCCACTGAATTAAATTGTAAAGTAAAAGACAACAGACATTCATTTTGAAAAGGACCCTGAAATGGATAAGATAGGATGCAAGTCTAAATAAGGAATTCTCCTTTCTCCTAATTGAGAAACAAGAGGTACAGAAACAAATGAAAATTTGAGGAATATGAGGCTCCAAAAACAAATGGGTTACATTATTTGAAAAGGTGTAATCTTGGTGGACCAATGTCACCTAAGGCTTGATAACATCTAAGACAATATCAACATTTTCAATATCAAACAAAGCAATATATCAATTCTTAAGAGATGCTGAGGCCAAATGGACCCAAGCCAGTATGCCATCATGATCTTTTAGGTCCAAACAACAAGGAAACCACATAGTGAACACCAAAGCTGAAGACAAGGTGTTGGCTAAAGTGTAGAAGAATAGAGGTATCTCCACCAAAAAGTCCACAGGATTTCTATGGAGAGTCTCAAATAGAGGAATATATAAAAAGAATATCTTAAGAATATGATAAATGTAAGAAGCAAACAAAGATATTGGGCATGCAGAAGAAAAGCACATGACTAGGGAGCTGCCCCTCATACAGAGAACAAGTAACCTAACAAAAACACAATGTAAAGAATGGATAAAACAATCAAAAGTCCTTTGGGAAATGAAGTAACAATCTATTTACATAACTGCAAGATCAATGGACCAGCAAGAACTCAAATATCATGGAAACTCATTCATGTAATAAGGAAAAACGAAGTGAAAGAAAAATAGGTATAAAAGTGACAAAACAATAAAAGCCTAGGACATAAAATTCATGAAGACCAAATTAGGCCTAGATAACTCCCTAGTTTGAGAACAAGAATGATCAATAAGCTCTCAAGGCAGTAAATGGTGATCAAAGTCTTCATCAGTTAGCAAAGGTGCAGAATATTAAGTAGAAGCCTTGACAAAGTCTAGGGATAATATTGGTCATATAACATTTGAATTCCTGACACATAAAAGCAGATAACTTCATTATTGGGTCACCTGCACCTGAGACCCAAGAAACATGCTAGTCACTGTTGCAACCCAGAAAGTAATAAGGCTAACTTTGGAATTCATTTCAAAGAAAGGTCTAACCAAACTTGAGTTTAAAAATAAAGCAATCTGAATTGACTGAAAAATCAAATTAAAGTTGAAAAATAACCACTACTTGAGAAAAACAAAGTCAAACATGCAATAATAAACAAACAAAAGAGCAAGTCTGAACTAAAACACTGCCAAACAACAAGTAATAGTTCAGTATATTTTTATAAAGCAAGTCACTTTGTGGAGAGGTGATGCATGTCACATTATAGAAATCTAGCATGGATCCACCAAAGATAGTTATTTTTACTTCTTTTACGGATGTTACTTGTTGAACAGATAGTGGAAAAAATGCAGATTTTGTTTAATTAATATTTGAAAAAGCTTTTGATCAGGAATTAAATGAAGATAACCAAAGAAAATATACTGGTAAGAGTCAGGAAAAAACTATATGAATTACAAGATAGTTGGATAACAGAAATCACAACTAATCAAACTAGACTCTTGTTCCAATTAGAGTGCTTCATGAGCCAGCAACTGGGTCTTTGCTTTTACTTATTTAAATTAATGATGATTATAGGACCATAAGTAGAAACTAATATTTCACTAAATGCTTTTGTAAAACTTCTTTTAGCAGACACAATAGAATTACCCCCCCCCAACAAAAGAACAACTGGCCTGTTAAATAATTTTTAAGGCAACAATTATGAATCTCTTTAAAAACAGGAGTACCATTAGTAACTCTAATCCTGAGAATCTGATAAAACAAAAGTGAAAGATAATGGTTCACATATCTGATTTATGCCTCCTTTAAAAACCTCAAGAAATCCTTGTCTGGTTAAGGTACTATATTTAATATGGTGCAAGATGCTTAAAATAAAGTACAAGGTAAGGAGCTTGAATGATATAACAAAATCCAACATAGATTAATCAAAGGGAAATCCAATCTTACAAATATGTTAAATTATTTTGAAAACATTACTCGTTACCTGTATGAATGAATGTTGATTTTCAGAAAGCTTTTGATAATTTGTCACACATAATATTAGTTACAAAAATCACAATTAGTGGCAGGCATAGAAATGAGTAGTTAACATGATTGTAAAGTACAGAACTCAGTGGTGTGACTGAAGGAGAGGGTTTTGGCATAGCAGTTAAAAGTCACTCAAGCCCTTGTGTTAAGGTTAAAATTTACAATATACAGATGGTACTTTGCAGTATTTACTGTAATTAGTTTGATCAATTTTTTCAACAATTTCTTGTTATATTTGCAGAAAATAATGTTCAGATGTTGCTCAGCAGTCTTAACAGTATTCATGAGAAGTTGCAGCCACCCAAAGACAGCTATGAACATCCATTTTGACTGACCAAACGTTTTTTATTATTGCCTTTATTTGTATTGATATTTTATTGATAATAGAACAGGAATTTCCTTTCTAAATTTCCTCTGTGGGTAGTAGTATTTGATTTGTTGAGTGATTTGGTACAGGTCATTCATGTGCTGATGTAAACCTCTATCCTGACCCCACAAAATTTCTAAAGAAATAATAGGGGGGGAGTGTAAAAATGAATAATTCATTATGAACAACAAATTGTTCCCGGAATTTGTTTAATAGCTTGTGATGTCAAAATGTTCAATTTCTGAATGATTAATCCAATGCTTTAACAAGTAAAGGCTCGTTGTGATATGTTGCTTGGTACTATTAATAAAAAGCTTTTTTTAATTATTGAACTTATAGTATATCAAAGAACTTATCAAGCAATTTTATTTTTAGTTACGACAAATACTTGTAACAGTAAAACCGTACACTTTTAAGATGCCTTGCTTTTTCAGACTAAAGTTCTCTAAAATCCAAGACAAAACCAAACTTATCAGCTCTCGGTGAGGTGTTACTCTTAATAATAGGATCTTACTGTGTCAGTTTTCCAGTCTTTTCGTTAGTTTAACATACAATATCAGGCTTAACTATGTATACATTTGTACTGTTATAATTTTGTACATTATATGAATATAATGTCTTTAGTGTTCTTTCAAATACTTCGTACAGCATACTTTCTAGACGGCATTTAAAATAATTTACTCACTTCTTTTTCACCAGAGACCCGTTTTGATAAATTTTATTTTTAATTAAGTCAATAAAGTTTTTATAATTTACAACTTCTCTGGCCTTACTAACACCCTAATTATAATAAGACTTATCCATAAGCCTAAAAACTTAAGTTAAAATAAGTTACAAGTTTACGTATCACTCGTCTCCATCCAATGTCCTTTTATTAGTACTATTCATATCCTACATCCATACAATAGTTTCGATACCTGTAGAGGGTACAGTGTAAGGAACTAAACAAAAAACATTTTATAAATATAAAAACAGAAAAAAAATGTTTTAAAAACTAAAATACAGATTGTCTTACAAAAAGAGGAAACCCGTGCCTCACTAGAACTAGTTACAAACACTAAAAACAAAAGAACATAAAATTTAATATGATTAATTTCAATAAATATCGAACGAAGTAGGAAAAAGATTTTTTGAAGTTAAGCACAAAACTACAAAATGAGCTATCTGTGCTTTACCCACCACGGGAATCGAAACCGGGTTACTAGCGTTGTAAGTCCGCATGTGTACTGCTATTTCATCATATAACAAACAGCACATGTTCCAAACTTAAATCACTACTTAATACAATTTACATTAACTTGTTTAAAAGATTAAATTCCAATTATTCTCGTAAAAAAGTGCAAATTTTATATCAGAAACAGTACAGATAGCCCCTTGGGTAAGTTTGCGCTTAAGAACAAACAAATAAGTGTGTGTTTTCTTATAACAAAGCCACATTAGGCTATCCACTGAGCCCACTGATTCCCGAGGGGAATCAAACCGCTGATTTTAGAGTTTTAAATCCGGAGACATGCCGCTGTACTAGCGGGGGGCACAAACGAACACCCTTTTGCATAAATCACATTTATATATCAAGACTATAAAATTTCTAATTATTTAGCAGCACAATAAAATTTAATAAAATACTGTAACTAAACTAATTGATCAACTAAGGGAAAAAAATGAAGGGTTACAGAATACTTTAGGCAGGTGACAACTAGGTATATCACGACGTTTTAGCTCATTTTCAATTACCCATTTACAAACCGCAAACAGAATATTATATAACATTAGAGATGCACTTAGCTACAGATAACAGGAAGATAACGTTTTAAATTTCAAGAAGCTGCAAGCATTCTCTAAACGTATTCCACTATGCATGTGGCCAATTTATCAAGACAAGAGAGAAAAAGTACTCTGCGCTAAAATGTGTGAAGCCTACAAGGCATATTTCAGCATGCCTGTAGGGGATCAAAACAAACCCTGGGCACCTCATTTTACCTGCGAGCACCGCAAAAAAACTCTAGAAAATAAGACGGACAATTTTTGCTTGCTTGAATAGTAATATTTTATATTATATAAATTTTAGACCTTTTAAAATTTAAATGTCTTTCGGTGCACCTTAAAGAGAAATAGAACAGCGTCAAGACTTTGCTAGAAGCATTGAAGTATGATGAATATGGCTGGGATGTTATCGGAGTGTTCAAAATGGTGGCATTCCTGATGGGTCTCTAAGGAAGCTTTACCAAATTTCCCTGTTATCTTTACCTTTGGGATAGCAGGAACACCGCAATTAAGCAATTAAGAAATAACACATACTATCCAGGAAAAAAAATTGTTACATGGTGTTATCAACCAAAAATCTTATTTACCGTTT
The DNA here is from genome assembly GCA_011833715.1 of Carcinoscorpius rotundicauda. NCBI lineage: Eukaryota > Metazoa > Arthropoda > Merostomata > Xiphosura > Limulidae > Carcinoscorpius > Carcinoscorpius rotundicauda. Next base: position 105,314,563 of record CM022391.1, read on the forward strand.
TATATCATTAAATTCTTTTAACAAAAAACAAATCAATATAACATTTGTTTTCATGATATTTTAAAAATCAACAGACAGTTTCACTTGCCGGTTATTTTTAAATCGTCAAATAACAATCCCAAATACCAGCAGTTTTCTACTTTTCAATAATCAATGATAAATCTAAGATGCCAGTTTTGCGTCTGTTGCAAACTAGCAATGTAACTTACACTTATGCCTGGTATAGCCAAGCGCGTAAGGCGTGCGACTCGTAATCCGAGGGTCCAGGGTTCGCACCCGCGTCGCGTTTAACATGCTCGCCCTCCCAGCCGTGAGGTGTATAATGTGACGGTCAATCCCACTATTCGTTGGTAAAAGAGTAGCCCAAGAGTTGGCGGTGGGTGGTGATGACTAGCTGCCTTCTCTCTAGTCTTACACTGCTAAATTAGGGACGGCTAGCACAGATAGCCCTCGAGTAGCTTTGTGCGAAATTCAAAAACAAACAAACAATCTTCTCTTCATTCGGCAATCCATGCAAGCAAATTAAAAATCACGAAAATCACAAAAAAGTTTTCTAAGTTTTAATCATCATAAGAGATTCAAGTACCATATAAGCCAAGCAAGAAACGAAGAGAAATTCATTAAATTTCTGACTACCCCTGGGTTATTAAATCATAATATCTACGAGAATTGAAATGGACTGAACATACCGACCTAGCTCATGAAAGCAGATTTTGTTAAGCGCTCTGGTTTCCCCTGTACCAACATTTCTCAGGGCATACGTCATGACAACTTTGTCATCCAGAGTCCTGGAGAAAAGTTCTAAAGTGAGAGTTAGGATTTCGTGGTGAAGCAAGATCACTAAAAATAAGAGTTCAACCAGGACAGATCTATGACGGGTCTTCAATCCCCTGTCTTCCAAGGAACAACAATTATACAGGACTAAAACCTTGGCTGAACGTGCATCACCCTATCGACAGTTCTTTTGTATAGTAGGTCACATCAGGCTATCTGTTGAGTCCACCTCGCAGTAAAGAATGTATGTGTGTGTGTGTTTCTCTAGCAAAGTCACATCAGGCTATCTGTTGAGTCTACCTAGTAATAAAGAATGTGTGTGTGTGTGTGTTTCTCTCGTTACTTTACTGTTATTATCTTCAAAGTGCTCGAGGAGAGTAATTAAACAACAACAATAAGATGTATAGAAACTTAAAGTTGTTGGTTTTTTACTGTGTCGTACATTTCTTGGAATATATTCCATAAGTGGAACAAGAGAATTTTAAATTTTAAGTCAAAATCTATACATAAAATATATATTTGGATGGAATCTTTTTTAAATATATATATATATATTTAAACATATATATATTTATATATAGTGTAAGAATAAGGGTTGTTCATGTTTCAGTTTTTAGAATGACTGTGCTTTATCTGTATATTCTGGCATAACAAATGAAAAAAAAAATAAACACTTTAATTTCATAAATAACGTAGTAAACATACATTTAGTAAATACAAACAATACAAAGTCGTACGTGATGAACAGCATTTTAAAAACACGATAGCTGAGTTATATTGCGGTTAGGTATTATCATAAGTCATGAGAAAAGAAACAAAATAAAGCTGATTCGGCCCACTGATGTCAACATTCAGTTAATTTGCTGAATAGCGTTAAAACCTGTTTGGAAATAGTACCTATAAATCTTGTCTCCAGACCTCTCACGTTCGAGTTGTACGCGTGATATTTATCCAGGAGGAAGAGTAGAACAGAGGTAAGTTTGAAGTTTTTGAATGTCGAAACTCTCTGAATTCTGAGTGTCGAGGGGTAAAATTCCTTTCGAACGTAACTATAGATAAACTGTGTGTGACATTTGCATACATTTTAGAACCGTTTGTAATTAAATAGAACAGATATTTCACAAAATATGGTATCGTTTGTTCACTCTTGTCAGAGAACATTGAAACTAGTATCTGTTTTTAAGGTATTCATTTTTCAGGTATTTTGGGGAACACTTTGTCAGAGCAAAGCTTTGCACTTAAAACTAATGTAGCCTTGAATCAATAAAATTTTGATAGTTTTATTTTAAATAATTCTTTTGGTACTAGCCATAACTACGTGCATTTAAGTTTCCTCGTTATACTTCATTTGTTTTACATAAAAGAAGAATACTGATCAAACTGTGGGGAAAATCTCATACAGAAGTGTTTTACTTTTATTTATTCATATGAGTCTTTGGCACTGTTGAAATATGCATCTTTCATAAAGACTAGCTCATTTTTATAAACTGTTGAAATCTAGCTGCAAAACAAAAGAGCTTTTTCAGAAATGCAGATTCAGTATACCTTGTACACATGTGTGCTAGTCAGTGTGATAGCGAGCAAGAAAGAACAGATAAAAATCGAACGAATAAAATATCCAGATAACTTAAATAATACTTCACATAAATTAGAAGAAAATATGCCACACTCATATTGAAATTGAATGGACATATACATACATCAGTAAAGAAATATAAACTATATATAAAAGATGTTCTTACTAACCCAACAGCTTGCACGAGGTTTTGCTTCCACATCCTTTTTTGAGACAGGTGAACAGATCAGCCAAAGTTTCAGTCAGTGGTTGCCCTGCTGGTATAACTGGCTTTGATTAAAGCCTTTCTTGTATCAGAAGCTTTATAGGCAAGCATCAAATATATTTTTGAGCATTGTTAGATGGTGTTTAGTTAGATTGCTAACTCCTCAGTTTGCTAACAAGGGACGATAAGAAGTTAATACAAATATTTGTAGCTGTAAGTTGTCGCTTTGCTGTCTGTTGTTTAGTCTGTTTTATATAGATACATGATTTATCTATTGTACCAATGATGTAATTCACACTACATTCATATTAAAGTCGTCTCCCGCTGGTACAGCGGTAAGTCTACGGACTTGCAACGTTTGAATCAGGGGTTCAGTTCCCCACTGTGAACTCAACAGATAGCTCGATGTGGCTTTGCTATAAGAAAAAAAAAACACTCACACTTTAAAGTCTAGTATGTGTGATTTTAATGTTTCTAGAACTTCATCGAACACAGATATCACTGTAAATCTTTATATTCAGATTTGCTGAACATTTTCAAAAGTGACTGATTAAACTCCTTAAAATATAAAAATAAACGTAATACGTATTGTACCTTATGTATTATTTTGGTGACGTGCGCAATTCGTCTGTGCAACTATTATCATTACGTTCGAACATTTGTTTGTAAACGGTTTGGTAGTTTTGGATAAGTAACGTGGATATGCTCTCTATTCCCCACATTATTTCAGTTTGAAGCTTCTAAACTAGATATCATGGTTTCTGTATAAAGTTAACATTTTTACCATGTACTTCCTCCACTAGGTGTATAATCACAAGAATAAGCTAAACAGACATAGAGCTGTACTACGTTATACAACGTAATACAGTTGTACGACGTAGGTATATTACATGTTTCGAAAACATGGTCCAACAGATATAAACAAAAAATTCTTACATATACAGTTCCCAATAATAATCAGCAGTGCTGATTAATCACTTAGAAATGTTTTTTGTAATGATGATGGTGAGAAACCTGCTTTAAAAATTCCCTCTATATTATTTCCTGTTTATTGAAAACACGTTCTCTGTAGAAGCAGAAAATGGAAGCAACAAAAGACCAAGAGCATAAGGATAAAACACCAGAAAAAATTGAAATCCAAGATGTCACTGATATCTTTGGAAAGTATGGGCCATGGCAAACAAGATTCGTGGTCTGGATGTTTCTTGGTGGAATACCATCTTGTTGGAACAATTTGATCATTCCTTTCTTGGCTCCAGAAGTGGATTACTGGTGTCAAAAACCTAGCGTGTCGTTTTTCGACAATATGACGACCGCGGAATGGAAATCTTTAGCGATTCCAAAAGATGATTTGGAATACAGCAGATGTTTAATGTATGACATAGAGCTCAATGTGACCGAAAAGAAAAACAGTTTTATTAACGTGAATAAAACTATACCTTGTGTAAAGTTCGAGTTTGACCATTCTCTCTACACTTCTACAATACAAGAAGAGGTAAGCCAATATAAATATATTTATCCCATACTATAAGTAAACTTGTACAACTGTGTAATATTGCACAATTTGATTTTTCTAAGCTTTTATTTAGCTAAAATTTCCAAATAGGAAACATATTTCCCATTCTACATTAGGATTAAGATTTTATCACAACGACAGGATTGTTTTTACTCATCTTTGTTGTAAATTATTTTTTAAACTAAACAATTTTATTTCTTTTAGCAAAAAGTTGAACGACAGACTATCTCCATTCTGTCCATCACAGTGATTCAAACCCAGGATTGCTACATTTAAACGTGTTTAATTAATCCATGTGATTATTTGATATATATATATGTATATATATATCTTTTCTAGTTTAACACGTGTATGTATATTTCATCATTATTTACACCTACGACAAGTAAGATATTTTCTGATACATGAAAATGTTTGTACATCTCTCCAAACATAAACTTTCTCTCTTTATGGGCCTGACATGGCCTGATGGTTAAGCCACTCGACTCGTAATCCGAAAGTTGTGGGTTTGAATCCAAGTTCTACCATGCATGTTTGCCCTAACATTTGTGGGGGCTGTTAGAAAGTGAGGTGTAATCTTACTATTGGTAGATAAATAAGTATTCTAAAAGTTGAGAGTGAGTGGTGTTGGCTAGTTGCCTTCACTCTTGTCTATTACAGTGTTCCCTCGCCACTTCGCGGATCCTCTTTCGCGGCTTCACCACTTCGCGGGCTCGGCCGACCCCCACATATATATATAATAATAAACATTAAATCTAAAATATAGCATTAAATACCATTAAAATATTAAAAATAAATACTCGGCTGTTCAAAAAGCTGTGCAATTAGCTTCGTTAATCAAAGGATTTGCCGATATAACGAAGGAAGACGTAGATGAACTGATTGACTTAGAATCCGAACAACTCGCCGACCAAGACTTAGAAGCACTGACGAAGTCTGCTGCCGAGGAAGACAACGAAGAGGAAACACCGAAAGAAGCCGAGGAAACAATCGAGCAATGTGGATGGTCATTAGAGCGGTTAGGTAAACTAATGAAACTAATTAACGAAGTGAAGGAGTGCTCACAGGAATGGGACAACGATATGGTTCGATCAGAACAATTTTGCAATAAAATAGAAGAACTGATGACTCCTTATCAAATGATTTTCGATAGGCTAAAGAGGCAGAGAAAACAACTGCCAATAACAATGTTTTTCCAGCCGAGCAAGAAAGAAAGGGTGGCAAGTACTGTTCCTGAAGTTGTAACGACCGACGATGAAATTGCCGATTCACCTTCCACAGAAGAGGAAGTGGTGTCCCCCGAAAAGACACCACCTGCTGAAGATATGTAATTTTTAATTTTAAGGCTTAATATCTTAATAATTGTTCTTATTATTTCAGCAATAATGAACAGTATTGTAATGGGAGGGTTAAATAGTTGTACAGGGAGGGTTTTAAAAGTCTAAATGCACATAAATATATACGTAAAAATCGGCGATCCCACTTAGCGGAAAATCTCCTTTCGCGGGGGGTTTTGGAACGCATCTACCGCGATACACGAGGGAACACTGTACTGCTAAATTAGGGACAACTAGTGTAGATAGACCTCGTGTAGTTTTGCAAGAAAGTAAAAATAATGCAACTCCTTCTTTACTCTGTTTCATGCTTGTTTAATATGTTTATCCACGTTTGACATATATTTAATATGATGAAACGTTGTTTTTATTACATTAGTGGAGCTTGGTGTGCGACAACAACTGGCTAATTTCACTCAGTCAATCCATTTACATGGCTGGATTTTTAGTCGCCGTGTTTGTTATGGGACAAGTTTCGGACAGGTAAGAGTTTACAGTTAAGGACTGATAAAAAAAACAACCACTAAAACCCAGTATTTTTTCTTTTTTTTTCATTTTATTCACGTTAATATTTATTTTTATACGTACAAGTGTGTGGTCGTGTAAATCTATGAGGTAGGTGGCTACGAAACGTGACCGAGTTTCCCTCGATCTGATTAAACATTGTATTGTGTCAATTCTTTTGACACTGTACTGTTCGTCAGACAAACAATGCAAAAATAATGAATGAGAGATATAAATTTAGTGTAGTGTATACACATTTAATTGTTTTGAAAATGGTTAGCCAATACACTATTTGGTTGCACGGACGTTAAAATCTGATTTCTGGCAACGTTCCTGAAGTTGTTACTTGGGAGAAAAGAAAATCATAGTTGTGACTGAGGGCCGGCATGGCCAAGCGTGTTAAGGCGTGCGACTCGTAATCTGAGAGTCGCGGGTTCGCATCCCCGTCACGCCAAACATGCTCGCCCTTTCAGCCGTGGGGGTGTTATAATGTGACAATCAAACCCACTATTCGTTGGTAAAAGAGTAGCCCAAGAGTTGCCAGTGGGCAGTGATGACTAGCTGACTTCCCTCTAGTCTTACACTGCAAAATTAGAGACGGCTAGCACAGATACCCCTCGAGTAGCTTTGTGCGAAATTCCAAAAAACAAACAAACAAACAAACAAACTTATGTAAGAGTCCAAAAATTTAACAACGAATGAAAGATCATGTTGGATTTAATGATATTCGAAACTAAAATTTAAATTCTTAAGTTTGTGCGATTATTTTAGATCACAGCCACACAAGGCTATCTGCAGTATCTGCCACATAGAAGTTTTTTGTTTTGTTTTTTAATTTCGCACAAAACTACTCAAGGGCTATCTGTGCTTGCCGTCTCTAATTTAGCAATGTAAGACTAGAGGGAAGTCAGCTTGTTATCACCGCCCACCGCCAACTCTTGGGCTACTCTTTTACCAACTAATAGTAAGTTTAGACATCACATTACAACACCCCCACGGCTGAAAGGCGAGCATGTTTGGCGTGACGGGAATGCGAACCTGCGACCCTCAGATTACGAGTCACACGCTTGGCCATGCTGAGCCTCAGTCACAACTATGATTTTCTTTTCTCCCACGTAAAAACTTAAGGAACGTTGCCAGAAATCAGATTTTAACGTCCGTAGAAGTGAGACCCGGTGATTTTATTGTGAATTTACCGCTGTTTCACCAGGTGGGATAACTGTCAAGAAAATATGCACTTGTTGTGTTTTCATTACAATTTTCATCTACTTTCATTTATAATAGAATATTTTTGGGCTTCTAAATATCTGGAACCTATGTGCTTTTGACCTTGTGAATGTTAATTTGGCCCGGCTATAAGATTATATAAATTACAATCAGCTGTGATATGTTGTGTTACATTATGTAAAAGTGTATTTTTGTGCCTCACACAAACGAATAATTTGATATTTCTTTTCGGGTTTTTTAGATCTATCTACAAATTTATAAATACAGTTTCATTAATCTTAAACCTAAACCTGACAAGATGAGCTACATGATAAGCCTTTCTATCAAGCCAATGCAAACTGTGTCGCTATTGTGTTTGTATTAAACATATTTGATCAATATATGATTGTAATACAATATTTTATATAGATATATAGTTTCTATAGTGGCACGAAAAACTATAATTTTGGTGATTTTAATTGAATTTATTAAATTTGACATTCCATTAGACCAATTTAAAGTTTTTTTTAACGTTTTTTGAAGCAAAGTTGCATAACAGCTGCCTGCACGTAGTCGTTCCTAATTTTCAACTGACCTATTGTAAAGAGGGCATCTGAATGAAAAGTGGAATTTGACTATCAGTTATTTTCTAGCGCGTCAACGGCGACAACTACAAGACCTATCCATACACCCCAGGTTCGCGACCCGAGCACCATTGCCACTTACTACATAAGGTCACAGCATGATGTGGCAGACCAGATCTGTCCCTTACTATAAAATATACTCCAGTATTTTCTTATAACTAAGATTTCTTGAAGAGACGTAGGCCCGGCATGGTCAGGTAATTAGGGCGCTTGACTCGAAATCTAAGGGTCGCTGATTTGAAGCCCTGTCATATCAAACATGCTCATCCTTTCAGCCGTGGGAGCTTTATAATGTGGCTAACAATAACTATTCGTTTGTAAAAAAGTAGCCTCAGAGTTGGCGGTGGGTGGTGATGACTAATTGCCTTCTTTCTACTCTTACACTGCTAAATTAGGGACGGCTAGCACAGATAGCCCTGTGTAGCTTTGCGCGGAATTCAAAAACAAACAAACAATCCTTTTTATTATAACATTCCGTACGGTTCCTCATCAGGTTTTCTGACCAACTACTTAGAAAGGAAGTATTAGTTGTTTGAGAACCTTCAGGAACTACGGATCATATAAAACACTGATTATTTCACAAGAGAACCAGAACTCGCACACAATAGAGCACACAAATTTCTATTACCAGGAAATATCTGAGTGAAGGTTTTCGAAAATGTTGATATCGTTAAACCGAGAAAAACTGTAGTGGCTTTCAGTAAAAATCATAACATGCATATATATAAATATACGTATGGAAAAGTACGAGTGAATAAATGAAGAACAGTCAAATCGAAGAATCATTTTAAAAATAAAATTTCTGTTAACGTTAATGCGTTAATGAGCATTTTCGTGTTTCTATTAAATGTTTGTGTCATTCAAGCATAATGACTTTATTATCTGAGCCTAAGAAATTATTTTAGTAAAGTTTGTTTTCACAGCGAAGCCACACTGCATCACCTACTGCTTTGACAATGCCACCTCACCCACGTGGCACAGTCTTTGGACTTGTACAACTATACACATGGTTTTGATACCCGTTATTGGCTGGGAATAAACAGTTCTTTGTATTTAATAGTAAATAACAACCACTGCAAGGAATCGAACCTATAAATTTAACGTTATAAGTTCGTAAATGTATTGCTGTCTCACTAAGAGACTAATGCAGCGAAGGAAAAAAAAAAGAGCATAAAACATTAGTGTGTGTGTGTGTGTGTGTGTGTGTGTGTGTGTTTTCGTCCAGCAAAGCCATATCGGGCGATCTGCTGAGCCTACCGAGGGGAATCAAACCCCTGATTTTAGCGTCGTAAATCCGTAGACATACATACCACTGTACTAGCGAGGGGCGTGAATGTGCGGATAAATGTTCCCCAAAGTATAAATAAATAGGCTGTACTACATTAATATAAAGTAATATCTTTACAACAAGATTTTTAAAATATTTTTTCTACCTCGTCAAGTTAATGAATTAAAGATTGTTTACGTATTTGAATATTTGATATTTGAATTAGGTAAGATTCGAGGTTGATTTTCAATTTATGATAACATTTCGCTTCGTTAGCTTTGTAGAGAAGTCATATAAGTTCTGAATAATATTTTACGTCGCCGTTTCAGGGTTGGCCGTCGTCCTGTGATGTTGCTCTGTTTCTTCATCATGTGTGTTGCAGGATTTGCCACTGCGTTTGCCCCATCGTTTACTGTGTTTACCACAGCTCGTTTTTTTGTCGCACTAGGAAAATCCGGACTTTATACGACGTCTTTTATCCATCGTAAGAATACACAGTCGTACTCGTTGAAATGAAGAAAAAGTTAAAAGAAATGAAATTACTAATACAGCTAAATATTTTTGTTTGGTGGTTTGATCCATAAATAAGGCTTTTTGTAAGAAAACAGTTAACGCAGAAAACAGAAAGAGTTTAACCTTTAACATATAATTACTGCAAGTGAAGACATACATCTTACATATAATTACTTCAAGTGATGACATACACCTTACATATAACTACTGCAAGTGATGATATACACCTTACATATAACTACTGCAAGTGATGATATACACCTTACATATAACTGCTGCAAGTGATGTCTTACACCTTACATATAACTACTGCAAGTGATGATATACACCTTACATATAACTACTGCAAGTGATGTCTTACACCTTACATATAACTACTGCAAGTGATGATATACACCTTACATATAACTGCTGCAAGTGATGTCTTACACCTTACATATAACTACTGCAAGTGATGATATACACCTTACATATAACTACTGCAAGTGATGTCTTACACCTTACATATAACTACTGCAAGTGATGATATACACCTTACATATAACTGCTGCAAGTGATGTCTTACACCTTACATATAACTACTGCAAGTGATGATATACACCTTACATATAACTACTGCAAGTGATGTCTTACACCTTACATATAACTACTGCAAGTGATGATATACACCTTACATATAATTACTGCAAGTGATGCATATAACTACTGCAAGTGTTGATATATACCTTACATATAACTACTGTAAATGATGACAGAAACCTTAAGTATAATCACTGCAAGTGATGACATACACCTTACATATAACTACTGCAAGTGATGACATATACCTTACATTTACCTTAAGTATAATCACTGCAAGTGATGACATACACCTTACATATAACTACTGCAAGTAATGACATATACTTTACACATAACTACTGCAAGTGATTATATATAACTATGTGCGTCGATAGCGAATGTTCAAGAGTCTTTGCTGAGTGATTTTCAACCAATGTGTTTTTTGTTTTGTAAAAATAATGATTTTTTTTAGAAATGATATGCAGATTACAAAAGAAACAAAATGGCTTCATTAATTTCAAAGTAATTGTGTTGTTGATTTTTTGCTTTCCCAAAATAATATAATAGAAATCATCGTCATCATTGTGTACGACTAAGCGTAATTTCTATGTTATTTGAAAGCTTATTAAGTGGTTACAAAATTAATCACCTTACTTTATAGTGATGGAATCTTGTGGGCCTGAACACAGGACCTGGATTGGTGTGGTATCGGGAATTGGATGGTCAGTCGGTTATATCACTCTTCCTGGAATAGCATGGCTCCTTCGCAACTGGTTTCTGATACAATTGGTGATCACTGTGCCAGGACTAGCTATAGTTTCTTTATGGTGGTGAGTAAAATATGAACAAAATACACAACAACAACAAAAGTTCCTGCTTATTACATTATTATGGAAATAATACACAACGAAATACTGTTAAAAAACTGTTTTCTATCGCTATAAATACTTTGGATCTTCGTTGTTGCTCAACAATAACACTAATAATTAAGATTGGGTCTTAATATTTAGAGGTCACACACTTTAAGGCAATGAATTAATTAGGATTAAAATTCCTGTTGAAAACTTAGTGTAAGTGCAAATGTCGTTTTTATGTTATATAATATGCAGTAAGCTCAAGTGAAAACGCAAACCTGAAAGGTAGACTTATATCTGACGTGTTTAACGCTTAAAATTGAACAGACAAGAAATCCAATAGGCCTAATTTTCGGGATAAAAATTACATCATTACTATATTAGAGAAATGAAACGTGGAGTTTATTTTTTAAGTCTGTATCTTAGGCCTAAAACAATGACTTAAATAAAAACAAAATCATGTTTATTTAAGACCAGCTTCGGATTAGCAAACAGAAAACACACTAACTTAGCTCAAACTTTAGTAACCAAACAACCATGTTTAATTTAATATTTGTTCACGAACTTCTAAATCTATCGATTTTTTTGTTTTGAAAACTCGATTTCTTTTGCGAAAGAAGATGTATTTCAAAATTCATATATATTTTAAATATTTTTATTCCAAAATCTTAATTTTTTAAATAATTGTTTGAATTTTCAAATATGATTTGCGGACCCCATAATACAGTATCCTTATCAACTCGGCCTGGCATGGCCAAGCGCGTAAGGCGTGCGACTCGTAATTTGAGGGTCCCGGGTTCGCGCCTGCGTCTCGCTAAACATGCTCGCCCTCCCAGCCGTGGGGGCGTATAATGTGCGGTCAATCCTACTATTCGTTGGTAAAAGAGTAGCCCAAGAGTTGGCGGTGGGTGGTGATGACTAGCTGCCTTCCCTCTAGTCTTACACTGCTAAATTAGGGACGGCTAGCACAGATAGCCCTCGAGTAGCTTTGTGCGAAATTCCAAAACAAACAAAACAAAACCTTATCAACTCCAATACGAAAAACATTGCTGTTATCCTTATTTGCTATTCAGCTCTACTCAAAGAAACAGTTGTAAATTTTAATAACAACAACAAACTGGAATTATAAACGATTGGTTATTTATCATGTTTATGGGTTATACCTTACGCCTGCTTAATATTACTGTCTAATATTCTCTACCACGGCAAGAATAATTAACTTGTAAATGGAAATAAACCTACGACTACGTTCGAAAAACGAAACAAACGTTATCCATAAATAAAGGTTCCGAATCAAATCTGATAGGTATTTGTTGATATAATCTGCATTCTAGAGTAATTCATTTTCTCAGAACACGAATGCTGTATGTTTGTTTCTTTATTTATGATTAAACACAAAGCTACACAATCAGATATCTGTGTTCTATCCACCACAGTATGAAAACCCGGTTTGTGAGTCTACAGATATACCACTGTGCCGCTGGAGGTCAAATACGTATGAAGAAACTCAAGCAGGCATCATCCATCCATCGATACAAACTTGTTAACGTGGTTTACTACACAGTATGCAGTATAACAATAAGGAGCTAATACGTGGCTTATATTTAAAGGAAATACATAAATCTGTTTTCCACATCTCTTGTTATATTAATTGCTGTAGTTCAACACAGAACTGATTAAGAGATACAATAAAATGTTTGTTATACAAATTGTTTCATAAGAAAACAGTCTGTGCACGTTTGCAATACTGCAAAGTGTGATATATTTATCCCAAAAAATTATTTCTGTTCTTAATTTCAGTATCTTCAAAAAGTAGGCTAAAATCAGTCCAGTTTTACAGGTTACGCGTGCGAGTGTTTTTCAAAGCAAAGCCGCATCAGGCTATCTTCTGAGTCTACCGAGGAGAAACGAACCCCTGTTAGGTTAACCCTACAAAAAGTTTTGTAGTTTACCCTGCACGTGACTTCAAAGCTAACGACCGGATTAAATAAATACTAAACCTGAAAACAGACGAAAACTCTTTACTTCGGGTTGGCTTCAACTAATAATGAACATGCAGAATAATAAAAGCCAGGGAAGAAATTTGTGCATAAAGTATAATCGCGCAGTACAAAGATTACCTTAAACAGATAAAATAACATTGATATGTACACAAAAAACTTGAGAAATTTCCTGCATTTAGCTTAGGTGTTTATTTTATACAACAAAAACATTAGGATTATTGGTTATACTTTACTTGTCAGCGTTTTTGTCTCAACTAGTTCACATTAAGCTTTAAAAAAATAAACGCGTAAAGTTTTAGTAATAAAAATAATTTTTAATTATAGTCTTCAATAAAAAAAATGTATTCTGATTTTTTTATTTATTTTGTATTTGGAGTAAGAAAAGGGATAAAAGTTTACTTACCGAATTCTCAGGTACATTGATTTTTCCTGAAAGTTATCCAGTACAATCCCGGAGGGCCCGGCATGGCCAAGCGTGTTAAGGCGTGCAACTCGTAAACATGCTCGCTCTTTCAGCCGTGTGGGTGTTGTAATGGTATGGTCGATCCCACTATTCGTTGGTAACTAGCTCAAATGTATACCAAACTCTTAGACCTGAAAACTTCCTGTTATCAATAAGTCTAAATTGTCTTCTCTGATGGTTATCAGAAAAATAACAGGACTCTATCCAGTAAAGAAGCCATTATTTGTTAATACACTATTTTATTTGTTTTCGTGCTTTGAATAATTTTTTTTTGAAATTCAGCTAAATTGAAATAATTCTGATATACTTGTCGAACTTCCTGGAATGTTTGTTGTTGTTTTTTTAAATTTCGCACAAAGCTACTCGAGGACTATCTGTGCTAGCCGTCCCTAATTTTGCAGCGTAAGACTAGATGGAAGGCAGCTAGTAATCACCACCCACTGCCAACTCTTGGGCTGCTCTTTCATCAACAAACAGTGAGACTGAGAGTCACATTATAACGCCCTCACGGTTGAAAGGGCGAACATGTTTGGTGCAACGGGGATGCGCGAAATTCAAAGGAAACAAACAAACAATCCTTGTATGTATATCACATCTGTTATCTCCAAGTTGCTCATCCTCTATTCTTTCTATATCCCTCTCTAATGTCCAGAGTTTAACAAAGTACTTGTAATACAAATAGTGATTAGGCATAATCTAATTTAATAATCTTCAATCTTCTCTGTTTAAACTAGATCGTCAGACACACGTGCCAAGCCCACCTATTACATCTTTTACAGATATTGCCAATAATTCTCTTTGAAGCCTTTCATTAATCATTTATAATAAATAACAGGAAAAAAATTAATTTGCCAAATGATGTAAAATGCTACGTTTTTCTCAGAAGATGTATCTAGGTATTTCTTTTATAGATTTAAAGTTACTACTGACAAGTTCAAATCGTGTGAGTAGAGGAATTACCTTAAAGCGTTTTTACCTCAATTGAGCCCCCCAGTGGCTCAGCGGTATGTCTGCGGACTTACACGCTAAAATCCGGGTTTCGATACCCGTGGTGGGCAGAGCACAGATAGCCCGTTGTGCAGCTTTGTGTTTAATTCTAAACAACACCAACGAAAAAAAAAAGTCCTCAATTGAAAATCAGTTAAATTATAATAGTTATAGATCATTGTTTGTTTTGTGTGTTTTATTATTTTGCGTTTATAAGTGCATAATCCCCGCTTGTACGGTGGTAAACCTAAGGATTTACAATGATAAAATCAGGGGTTCGATTCCCCTCAGTGAGCTGAGCAGATACTCCGACGTGGCTTTACTGTAAGAAAAACACACACTCATAAGTGCATATTTCAAATGGATAAAAAATACTCAAATTGCTAGTGCCATCATTACAAGAAAGAATAATTCAGTTACATCAGTAAGAAAACATCAAAAACAACAAAAGAGGTCAAAGAATATATCGTCGCTAATTGTTTTGTTATTTATGTATATTTTTTGTTATAGAAGTAACTAAAATATAGAAATCGGAAACGTATTCGGTTGTCAACAAAATAACACTAGTAAAAGTTCTGGATGAAATATGTTTGTGAGTAACTAGTGTATTGCATTACTCAATACAGTGACTTGAGCTAGGCATTTGCTGTATGTTTTATGATTTGTAAAAGGGTAATAAAAAGTAAAATTAAGTAAAAGCATATGTAAATTTGCACGAATTTCAAGGTATTTAAGATAAATAGCTGTGATTTTCCGTTATATAATCTGGAAAGAAGAAAAGGTAGCTTAGAGTTATTTTCGTATGTTTGTAGTAATTACAGGGTCGGTCAAACAGACCGATGACATGTATATTTCGGATAGAGAAACTAATATATAAAGTACAATGCCTTACTAAATAAAACGTTTGAGATATTCATTTAGATGAAGTCTTAGTGGTTTTATTGTGTGATTTTGTTAATTAAATAAAATGATAATGTATTCATAATATATACAAAATTAAAGAGAAGGACACGTTATGATGTAGTCAATCAACCATCATAATTATGTTGTTAATTTAGCTTAAAATGGTTTTAGTAAGTAGAAGCTGATAATTGTAATCTTCTAACATATAGGCTTATTCCTGAGTCTCCACGATGGTTAGTATCTCAAGAAAAACTGGAAAAAGCTGAAGAAGTTGTGAAGAAACTTATGAAGATTAACAAAAAGGAATGTGCAGATCTTCCGGCTGCATTACAACAAATCGTAAAGAAATCCAGAAAGGTTTGTTAGGATAAGAATTACAAATAAATACATGAAATTATCGGGGCAAAGTTGTAAAAAAAAACTGATGAGAAAGGAAAATGTGGTATTGAGTCATTAATTATGAACATTTTGTTAATTTGCTTTTGTTTTTAGTTATTTATAACACCTGTAGGTGGAATGATTTCAACATCAACATGCTTTCATAACGTCTTGGCCCGAAATTGCGCGAAATTCCAATAAACAAACAAACATAACGTCTTCTGTTATTTCGCGTGCGCTTATAGACAATTTAGTAGAAATAGTGCAAAGTATACTTAATGATGACTATTGTGTTTATTTCTTTACTCACAATTTATGTTGGCCACGTTCACTAGTAGGCTGAACTTCACCAACAACGTTTATATACATCTTCCTAGACTACTGAACGCCTAGCTTCTAATAAACTTCAGCAATAATTACTTTTAAAATTTCATCGGAAGTTGAATTAACTAACTGCCAAACAGATTCACCAAGTGACACTGAACTAAACGATTGAATTAAATTAATGCAATCTGGAATCTTAATATTGTTCACTTGCTTTCCACTTAACACAAGAAACTTTGGTATTCCACAAAGGCGCAAATGTTCATTAAATGTCTTGACTTCATATAATTATTATAACATATTAAAATAAGTATTGAAAATATAACCTACAACAATACAATTATTTATTTGGTTGATACATTTAGATATATTATAAAGTTCAAACAACAGCTGGCGTTACATTTTCAATCTAAAGAAACAGTCTTGTTTGTTTGTATTTCGCGCAAAGCTACTCGAGGGCTATCTGCACTAGCCGTCCCTAATTTAGCAGTGCAAGACTAGAGGGAAGGCAGCTAATCATCACCACTCATCGCCAACTCTTGGGCTACTCTTTTACCAACGAATAGTGAGATTTATGGTACATTATAACGCCCCACGGCTGAAAGGGCGAGCATGCTTGGTGCGACTGGGATTCAAAGCCGCGACCCTTGGATTATGAGTCGCACGCCTTAATACGCTTGGCCATCCCGGCATGATGAAACAGTCAATTACGCTACACCATCCTCTTGCAGATGAGTGTTGTTGTTTTTAAATAAAATTTTAAAAACTATGCCGCTACGCGCATGTGCATCATTTGGTACGTTAGCTGTTAAAAACCAGTATTGATATATTATGTTAGCCCAGAAAACAGCTTGTAGGGAAATGTTATTGTACTATATAAAAATAATTATGAGATTCTCTTTTGTAACACATCTTGATTTAAGTAAAGTTTCGTATTTTAGAAAGTAGAAAACGACGAGAAAAAACGACATGCCAGTATGTTGGACCTTCTTAGAACGCCTAGTTTGAGGAAAAGCTCATTGGTGCTTTTTTTCGTTTGGTAAGTTTATAAACTAGTAGAGGGGAAAAAATTAAATACATTGAAATTTAAAACTGTGTGTAATAATTGTCATTTTACAATTGAAATGTTACTCTCCCACATGTTTTTATTAAGTAATTTTGGCAGAGTTTCAATTATTTTCAAAACAAACACGTGAGTTTCTGTAACTTGATTTTGCTTCAAAAAGTAATCGCAAGTTTCGAATTGTGGTATGATTATATATTCTTTTCTAGTAAATTGTGTTGTAATCTCTTATAATGTATAAGTTCCTTGTATTTTGTGCAGGAAATTAGACACGTTACAATAAAATTGATAATTGAAATGAAGTAAATCCTTTTATATAAAATTGAGTCGTTAGTATTTACGCAATGTTTAAAATCAAAACATTTGTGAATCCACATAGTACTTGTTTAACCGGTTATGAAGTTGTTGTTTTTTTTATTTTGTGGAACATTTAAAATTCATCTCGGGTGTTTCTAGGCTATTGCGTTTGTGTGTGTGTGTTTTTTTTTGTCGGATATTTGCCTTTTTGGTGTAAAATTATATATATATATATATATATACTTAATTTAATACTTCATCAGCTTTCAGCATTTACATTGTAACTACATACGGATATATATAAATATACATATATATCTAAACAAAAGGAAATTTTCAAAAGCTGAAGCACTTGAATAGTGATGTCGAGAAAACCCACTTGTAAAGAAATAGAGAAATATACATGTAAAAATGGCTCGTTTGGGTTGGGAAATGCCCCCAGTAGCTCAGCGGTATGTCTGCGGACTTACACGCTAAAATCCGGGTTTCGATACCCGTGGTGGGCAGAGCACAGATAGCCCATTGTGTAGCTTTGTACTTAATTCAAAACAACAACAGGGTTGGGAAAATTGTTTACGTGGAACGCCTAAGCCACCTGGCCATGCTGGGCTTGATTATTATGAGGAGAGCAACATTCTTTATTTTTATTCTTTAAGGGAAACCAGTTGAGAGATTGAAAACACAGGTATTATTTCCTAAGCTGGAAAAGTAAAATGTGCTTTGTTGAAAGGAGGTTTATTTATGAAAAGAGGCTGTTTTAGGAGTTCCAGGGTGCGTTAGAAAGGGATCATCGTATGATATTTAGATATACTTCCACCACGGTTACAACCCTGAATTCACATCTAATTTTATCCAACAATTTAAGATATATAGAGAAAAGCCACTTTCAGTATTGAGGTCGAAGTATACTGTGGGTCAGTATTAATAATTTATAGCAAACAATACATACCAGGAAAACTCCCAAGACTTCAAGTGATTGTGATAGTATTATGGTATAGACTAAAAGTCTTCTGACTATTGCAGGATAACACATCTATTCAGAAGTTATGGTATACATTCCTCTCGTATTCGCTTTTTTAGATCTCTAGCTCGTTTATTTGTCAAAAAATTTATACAAAAAATCAAAAGAAAAACGATCACCTATACTTTCACAACGTTATTAAAAATTATAAGGAAAAAATGCACAGGGAAGAAAGAGTGCTGTCAGAGTAATGAAGTTAAATTCTTCTTTTTTGATTTTCTTAATTTTGATTCGGTTCTAATTTCTACATTTCAGGTTTGTGACAGCTTTCATCTTTTATGGACTTTCCCTGAACACAAATGATCTTTATGGAAATCCTTTCTTAAACTTCTTTATTTCTGGAGCTGTTGAATTCCCAGCTCAGTTTTTGGCTTTTATTAGTCTGAAATATTTTGGCCGAAAGATGCCACTGTTAGCTTCACTTTTTATTGGGGGTGTAGCTTGCTCTTTAACCATTCCGGTTCCAGCAGGTAAGTCCATAACTGTTGATAACAAAATTATTATGTTTTTAAAGTATCCTTTGTGTGAAGATTTGAAAACATAATAATAAATGGTCACTTGTTCAATTATTGAGATTAAAATAAACCGGGCGCGGCGTGGCGATTAACATACTGATCAGAGAGTCCACTGTTCTGGTCTTTTTGCCTCAGAATCTCGCTGCGCTTTAAAAATGTCACTTAAATCCAACTATTTAATAAAGGAAGGCCTTCCTTCAAAATCACTAAAGCGCTATGGACAAAATGTCAAACAGCGTGCTACTCCACTGAGGAACGTCACAGAAGCCTTGACTGTGAGATCCCTCTACGCAACCATTTTGCGTAGGAATTTAGCGTGACAAAAACCTTCGGGTCAGGAACACATAATCTACCTTTACCTTTAAATCGAAAACCGAAGGATACCTGTACAGGAATTTAGGTCACTATGATTTAGTTATGTGCATTAAATGTGTTATTTCAGAGCATTTATTCATAAAATAAAAATGATTAACAAACGTTTAATTAGTTAGCAAGTTTCTCTGTTATTGTTTTTTAAAAATAAACAGAGGCAGATTTCCGTGTAAAAAAGTCTGTGGTCTCCAACTTTCAATTTGTCTATGATAAGATTAAACATTAATATAAAATAACTTTTTATATGCAAAAACGGCTGTTCTGGGCCCAGAAAACACTTCAAATAGAAGAGCGAACAACGTTTCGACCTTCTTCGGTCATCGTCAGGTTCACAAAGAAAGGGTTACTGGTCGGAAGCTGACCACGTGTTTGGGAGGGGTTGTATAATTGAGTGTTGCAATGTAGAGGGCGCGGTTTGAATATATAATTTTGTCTATAATATTAATATAGGTATAATGGTGTTCCTTTATATTGGTTTATTTTGGGTTTGAGTTGTTGTATAAGTAAGGCTTCTTTAATTTTTCGTTTGTTTATGTTTGTTTCTTTATTTAGTATTTTAGTGTTTTCTATGGTTATGTTGTGTCCATTTGACTTGCAGTGTTCGAAAACGTGTGAAGGTGACTTTTTATGTTCTTTGAATCTGGTTTCCATTTTTCTACTTGTTTCTCCTATATAGAAGTCGTGGCAGTTATCACATTGTATTTTATAAATAATGTTGGTGTGGTGTTTGTCAGTGTAGTTCTTACATAGTATAGACCTTAGTTTTGTGCCTGGTTTTTGAATAAATTTAGTGTTAACTGGAATGTTATATTTTGTTACTAGTTTTTGCCAAATGTTGGTTATTTGTTTGCTGATGTCAGGAATATATGGTATACAGCAGTATATGGTTTCGTGATTTTTTGATTCGTGAGATATATTTACTTTTGTTGGTTGATTTTGCTTTCTGTCTAGGTGTGTGCGTATAATGTTTTCTACAGTTTGTGGAGGAAACTTATTAATGTTGATGAAGTGTTGTTTTATTTTATCTAATTCATCGTTAATTTTATCTGGTGAGCATAGTTTTATGGCTGTGTTTATCTGGTTTCTTAGTATGTTGAGTTTTTGTTTTGTTTCATGTGCTGAGTCCCAAGGAATGTATAGTCCAGTATGGGTGATTTTTCGGTGGATTTCTGTTTTGAATTGTGTGTCGGTTCTTATAATTTTGAGGTTAAGAAATGATATTTGATTGCTTTCTTCCTGTTCACATGTGAAGTTAATGTTGGGATGTATAGAGTTAATGTGAGTGAAAAAGTTAAGTATGTGTTCTGTAGATTCGAATCCCGCAATCGTGTCATCTACATATCTGTACCAGTATAGTGGTGGATGTAATGCTGTATTAATTGCTTGTGTTTCAATTTGTGTCATAAAAATATTGGCTAGAACAAGACAGAAACATAAAAATTCTAAAAGCAGATAAAGGTAACGCTATAGTAATAATGAACACGAATGAATACATACAAAAAATGAATAACATCCTATCAGACACGAACAAATTTAAACCAATACACACAAATCTAACAAAGACACATGAGACGCAACTAAACAAATTACTACTACAAATAAAAAAAGCCAACACAATTTCACAAACACTTTATTCCTACCTACGTAAAACCGACTCACGCACACCGCAAATATACGGCATCCCCAAACCTCATAAACCAGATTGTCCATTACGACCAATAATGTCAACATATGAATCGTTTAACTACAATCTTGGTAAATACATAGCATGGGCATTCTCCAAATATGCAACATCAGCCAGCTCATTCATCAAAGACTCTTTTAATTTCAAGTCCAATCTAAATCAACTTAATCATAAAGCCTTAATGGCCAGTTTCGATGTTATATCCCTCTTCACAGAAGTTCCAACAACAGAAGCCTGCAAGATAGCCTTAGAACTCTATATTCGAGACCCTAACCCGATCATAGACATTCCCAGTAACCAGTTAGCAACCCTCATAGAATTCACCACAATAAAGACAAACTTCATGTTCAACAACCAAAACTATATACAAACAAATGGCCTAAGCATGGGCAACCCAGTATCGCCAGTTCTAGCCAATATTTTTATGACACAAATTGAAACACAAGCAATTAATACAGCATTACATCCACCACTATACTGGTACAGATATGTAGATGACACGATTGCGGGATTCGAATCTACAGAACACATACTTAACTTTTTCACTCACATTAACTCTATACATCCCAACATTAACTTGACATGTGAACAGGAAGAAAGCAATCAAATATCATTTCTTAACCTCAAAATTATAAGAACCGACACACAATTCAAAACAGAAATCCACCGAAAAATCACCCATACTGGACTATACATTCCTTGGGACTCAGCACATGAAACAAAACAAAAACTCAACATACTAAGAAACCAGATAAACACAGCCATAAAACTATGCTCACCAGATAAAATTAACGATGAATTAGATAAAATAAAACAACACTTCATCAACATTAATAAGTTTCCTCCACAAACCGTAGAAAACATTATACGCACACACCTAGACAGAAAGCAAAATCAACCAACAAAAGTAAATATATCTCACGAATCAAAAAATCACGAAACCATATACTGCTGTATACCATATATTCCTGACATCAGCAAACAAATAACCAACATTTGGCAAAAACTAGTAACAAAATATAACATTCCAGTTAACACTAAATTTATTCAAAAACCAGGCACAAAACTAAGGTCTATACTATGTAAGAACTACACTGACAAACACCACACCAACATTATTTATAAAATACAATGTGATAACTGCCACGACTTCTATATAGGAGAAACAAGTAGAAAAATGGAAACCAGATTCAAAGAACATAAAAAGTCACCTTCACACGTTTTCGAACACTGCAAGTCAAATGGACACAACATAACCATAGAAAACACTAAAATACTAAATAAAGAAACAAACATAAACAAACGAAAAATTAAAGAAGCCTTACTTATACAACAACTCAAACCCAAAATAAACCAATATAAAGGAACACCATTATACCTATATTAATATTATAGACAAAATTATATATTCAAACCGCGCCCTCTACATTGCAACACTCAATTATACAACCCCTCCCAAACACGTGGTCAGCTTCCGACCAGTAACCCTTTCTTTGTGAACCTGACGATGACCGAAGAAGGTCGAAACGTTGTTCGCTCTTCTATTTGAAGTGTTTTCTGGGCCCAGAACAGCCGTTTTTGCATATAAAAGTTCTCAACAAGTGGGTTTCTCGACATCACTGAAAATAACTTTTTATTTTGACACCAGACCTTCAATGGTTAAGAACAACATTTGCTATGCTTGGTAAACTGTGTATTACTGGGACTTTTGTGTTCATCTACATCTACTCGGCTGAAGCCTTCCCTACCGTAGTGAGGAATGTCGGTGTAGGATGCTGTTCTACAGTTGCCAGAATTGGATCCATTATTGCTCCTTTTGTTAAAGAACTGGTAAGTTAAAGATAAAATAACCATAGAAACTGAATTTCCTTAATTATTTTTTATAAATATTTAAATTTAGATCTAGATATACGAAAACAATGCAAAGCCAAAACTGTTTTTTTTTTCTATTTAATGCTTCACCACCTTTCAGCCTTTATATCGTAACTACATGTGTATATATAAAAAATGTGTCATTGAATCTCATCGTCTCGCCTACCTGACGAGTTCTGGTATTAACTGAAAACACACAATAGGCGTAACTCGTGAAAAACAAAAAATAGTGTACGTGATTCTTTTTTTTACGTTCCTGTTTTGTTTTTTTTATTTCGTGCAAAGCTAAACGAGAGCTATCTGCGCTAACCGTCCCTAATTTAGTAGTATAAGACTAGAGGAAAAGCAGCTAGTTATCACCATCCAAGTAGGATTGATCGTCACATTATAACACCCTCATAGTTGAAAGAGAGAGCATATTTGGTGTGACGAGGATTCGAGCCCGCGATCCTCGGATTACGAGTCGAGGGACTTAACCACTTGGCCCTGATGGGCCTCTTAAGTTCCTCTACATTTAAATCCCAGATATATAACTTAAGTAATTTTTTTTTTGGGGGGACGTATCTATAGTTTACGTGATTTTAGGTTCAATGGATTCTAACGCTTCGCTAGCTCTCGGCGTTTTAACCGTAATTTTTAAATTTAAGAAAGTCCAAGTTTAAAAAGTTTATAGAATTGTATTCAATTATCATTAATAAGTCTCATCAAGTATAGTAAACTATATATGTATATATATATAAAGTACTGTACAAAATTGTTAGTACAAGAGAATACTTTATCATTCTTTCTTCTTTTTTTTGGCTAATTCTTCCATGGCTTTACAGAATGTAACTTTCAACACTGTGATAATGATTCACTGATCCCTGTTAACAGCTCAATGAGTCAGTGAGTGAATACTTATTGTTCTTTAGAATGATCCCAAGCGTGTACCAAGGGCATATTATAAAGCTTTTCCTTGAATGTACATATTGGCCAAATTTAAGGGCATAGCATATGAGCTAGCATACGTTACTGTATATGCAAGAATAAATCATTTTAATGGTATGCCACAAACAGACTTAATAAAACAATATCTAACACTAAATATTAAGTTTTGTTTTCGTGCCAAGATCCAGAAAAATAGAGAATTGTCAGTTGAGCAGAAAATTCGCATTAAAGCGTTACTAACGCTGGTTGGACTCTCCGATAAATTGCTGCAGGCTAAACATGCTCCCCAGACACTTCATCGTACACCCTAGATCGTAAGACCGAGACAAGCGATAAAAGAATATTTGGTCGTTTTTCAGTTTAAAAACCTTTGCTCCAATCTCCAATTGTTGTCAAGAGACCGAATTTTTCTAAAATATACAAAACTGGACTGTTCATGATTAGAAAAAGATGTTAAGGATGGATGAGTCCAAGTTTAAGATAGCTGGTTCAAAGTTTAGGTTGTACGTCAAGCAGAAGAAGGGTGAAAGATGGTTTCTCCAGTTTATAACATTTACTAAAGCATTGGGAAAGCAGTGTGAAGGTTTGGGGGTATTTTTCTGCAAACACGAAAAGAAATATTTGCACAATAAGTGGAATATCGAACAAAAGCAAGCATCACCAAATATTCATCCGTCATAGTATACCCAGTGGTTTGCATTATTCGTAAAAGATTCTATTACCAAGAAGATAATAACCACAAATACTCATCCAACCTATAGTGAAATTACTAATCTAAAGAAAAACTGTTGGAGGTATTTAAATGACGTAATAGCCCCACAGAGCTCTGATCTCAACCCAATCGAGAAGATCTAGGATTTGATAGACCAAAAGCTTGACACATCACTAAGAACTTCAAAAGAAACTTAAAGGGACTGTATTAGAGATATTAGGAATAAAATTCCAAAAGTCACTTTGATCAAATATGTTGTAACAATGCCTCAAAAACTGTCTGCAGCTATTAAAGCAAAAAGTGGACACACAAAATATTAACTGTTTAGTGAACTGATTTTCTGTTGTACTAAATATGAAGACTGAAAAGATGTTGATATTTCACCTGTGATTTACCTTCCATTGTTCTTTCAAAGTAGCCTAAGATCTAATTTTTGACTTTATCCTAATAATTTGACAAAGTACTCTATGTATATCATAACCAAAACGTACCAATACCAAAAATTAGATAATTATGTGTAACTAAATTGACTATAAATACAGACAGTGGCTTATGAATACACAAAAGAAATGTAAAACTGTAAAAAACAACATACTAGTGTAATAGTTCTTACTCTTCCAATATTTCAGGGTAGAGCAACCCACCCTAATGTTCCTCTTGGTATATTTGGAGCCATCTCAGTTTTTGGTAGTTTTCTAGTTCCTTTGCTTCCTGAAACCAACATGCATACGATGATGGACAGTCTAGAACAAGGAGAAGAGTTTCACAGGTAAGAACAGAACAGTGGATTTAACAAATAGGTTTTAACGGGAGGTGTTTTAATTATAGGACTGATGAAGACCTACAAAAATGATTCATATATGTGTCACAGTTATTTGATTTTTTCATAATTCATTTTTGTTTCGAAAAAAAGCTTTTGTTGTTTATTTATCTGTATGAACATTAACGAACAGCAATAAACCAACAGTAGTGTTGATTTTAACTGCATTCTTATAATTAATTATCAATCCAACATAAAACTTGTATGTTAGATGTTTTTCATTACTAGTTGTTATCACTACTTCGAACCAACAATCCTACATGTCAGTTGTTGTCACTAGAGTAAAACAACAACTCATGTGCAAGTTGTTGTCACTAGTACGAACTAACAGTTTAATATGTAAATTGTTATCACGACTACGAAACAACAATCCAGTATGCCTGTTGTTCTCACTGTTACGAACCAACAATTAACATACTAGTTGTTAACACTAATACGAACCAACATCCCTCATGTCATTTGTTATCACCAGTTCAAACTAACAATTCAATATGCTTGTTGTTTTTACATCATTTTAATATTAGCTAAAAATCCAACGTAACAATTATTATAATTACTTTCTGATAATGAGCAAATAATCTAATTCCAATACAGTAAATTTTAATAACCAGCCAAGTTCAATATAACATGTTAATATATTTTAACAATCAACCATCAATTCAACAAGCCAGTTGTTTTCTCAACACTGTTATAAACAACCAACAATTCAACATGCAACTTTTTTTCACTGCTTTTTAGTAATCAACCAAGTAACAAAACATCATTTTGTTACTACGTTCTAATAAATAATAAACCAACTAAAAGATTATCATATAATTTAGCAACGCTACATTTCAACAAGTCAACAATCCATATTCCAAATATTATCACTATATTTTAATAACACTAAGTAACAAAATTTTTACTTTTTCTCGTTCCTGGGCAGAAAGTGTTATTTCCCAATTGCTTATACCTAAAGTTAATGAAAAAGACCTATTTTTCTCTTCAAACTTTGCTTTTGTGTCCTAGGTAATGAAATTTTCAAATTTAACCATTTTCCAGAACATTACAGGTAGATTCAGTGCTGAATAGCTGATAGAGAATTTTCTTGAACTTACAAGTACTTTCAAAAACCTTTCAGAATTTTCTAGAACTTTCCATAGTAATGCATATACAGGATCTCATCACTTCAGTTTAATTCTAGCTTCCTAAGTGAATACATAGACCTATCTGGTTTTATCGGAGATGGCATCAAGAAGCTGCAAGCATTTTCTAGACGCATATTGATATGTATGTGGCTAATTTATCAAGACAAGAGAGAAAAAGTACTCTGTGATAGAATGTGCTAAAATGTGTGAAGCCTACAAGGCATATTTCAGCATGCCTGTAGGGGATCAAAACAAACCCTGGGCACCTCATTTTACCTGCGAGCACCGCAAAAAAACTCTAGAAAATAAGACGGACAATTTTTGCTTACTTGAATAGTAATATTTTATATTATATAAATTTTAGACCTTTTAAAATTTAAATGTCTTTCGGTTCACCTTAAAGAGAAATAGAACAGCGTCAAGACTTTGCTAGAAGCATTGAAATATGATGAATATGGCTGGAATGTTATCGGAGTGTTCAAAATGGTGGCATTCCTGATGGGTCTCTAAGGAAGCTTTACCAAATTTCCCTGTTATCTTTACCTTTGGGATAGCAGGAACACCGCAATTAAGCAATTAAGAAATAACACATACTATCCAGGAAAAAAAATTGTTACATGGTGTTATCAACCAAAAATCTTATTTACCGTTTTATATCATTAAATTCTTTTAACAAAAAACAAATCAATATAACATTTGTTTTCATGATATTTTAAAAATCAACAGACAGTTTCACTTGCCGGTTATTTTTAAATCGTCAAATAACAATCCCAAATACCAGCAGTTTTCTACTTTTCAATAATCAATGATAAATCTAAGATGCCAGTTTTGCGTCTGTTGCAAACTAACAATGTAACTTACACTTATGCCTGGCATGGCCAAGCGCGTAAGGCTTGCGACTCGTAATCCGAGGGTCCCGGGTTCGCGCCCGCGTCGCGCTCAAGATGCTCGCCCTCCCAGCCGTGGAGGTGTATAAAGTGACGGTCAATCCTACTATTCGTTGGTAAAAGAGTAGCCCAAGAGTTGGCGGTAGGTGGTGATGACTAGCTGCCTTCCCTCTAGTCTTACACTGCTAAATTAGGGACGGCTAGCACAGATAGCCCTCGAGTAGCTTTGTGCGAAATTCCATAACAAACAAACAAACTTACACTTATTTTCACTACATGTTTACAATCAGCCATTAGTCTAACATGGCAGTTATTATATTTAATACTAACCAACAGTGGAGCTCCCAGTTATTATCACCACATTTAATAATCAACCGTCAAGCTAACATGCCAATTGTTGTATCTACTTTTACTAAACAGTACAACTTCCCACTTTTGTCACTTCATTTTACTAATTAACTAACAGCCACATTTTTCAACAACCAACGAACAGTACAACATGCTAGTAATGATATCCTATCTTAAAATAATCAACGTAAAATCGAACAAGACAGCTGTTGTCACTATATTCTAATAGCAACCTAATAATTAAATGCCCCAGCTCAGCTCTCGTCACGTTCTACAAGTTCCAAGTTTCACTATGTCGGTATTTGGGTATTGATGTTAAATACCCAACAGTCGTTCGTTTGTTTCGTTTTGAATTTCGCGCAAAGCTACACGAGGAATATCTGCACTCTACAAGAGTCAACCAAAAATCCAACATGGATTTTGACAGTATATCATTTTAGCAACCAATAATCCACTATCACAGTTTTCCTTTATAACAGAAATTCTGAATGATTTATGTAAAACGTATTACATTCTCCATGTTGTAATTTTTATGTATTACTGTATGCAGAAAAACGTATATTATGTGGTACTTTGTATTATTTTGTTTTATATGAGGTTATTAAAACAAAATTATCACTTTAGTGTAGAGCTAAAAGTTGTGTTTATTTTGTTATTTCAGGAAAAATCCGAAGAAAACAAAACCGGAGAAGCTGGAGCTAGCCACCGTATCTCAACCTGTAGAAGTGTAGAAAAAAGAAACATCTCTGGAGAAGTAATGGTGAAAGTTGGTATAGCTGATAAAATGGAACTTAATAAAGTTAATAATCATTTTAAAAGAGGTTACTTTAGTGAACATTCAAAAGTTTCTATATGAATAGCTGAATCTGTTCATTGAAAGGCCGAAAAAACACTATCTTAACTTTTAAACAACAGTGAAATGTACATCTAGGTTTAAACGTACACTATGCGAGGGATGTTGTTTTTAAATAATAAATATATCTTCAGTCTTATATATACAAATACATAAAAGTAATTTGTGATTATTTCCCACTTATCCACCACCAACAACTGTTAATTCGGAGAACATATGAAGTACAAAAATGTAGAAAATGCAAATAATTATTACCACTTTTTATTTTAGAATTATCCAAACGTAAGTACGAAGACACTTTTCATTAGATTTTGTATGTGTATATAAACGGATTTAGTTAAAATATTTAGATATCTTTTGTTTGAATGATTTAAAACAGGGGTGTGCAACATTTTTCGTCGGTGGGCCATATAACCAACTTCATCAATCAAGCGGGGCCACTTAAAAAACAAGCTTATTCGTGTACATGCACAATAAATTAAAAAAAATTCTCAAAATGCAAGCAATAATATTTTATATTTTTGCATGAGTGATCATTTTAGTGTGACACTTGAAATTTAGAGTCCTTGCAGAGCTTGCCAATATCAGCTTTGACAGAAGTGGTTGCCACTCTTAACTGACTGGTCAAATGTTCATCAGTCAGCTGATTTCTACATTTGGTTTTGATGAGCTTCATTTTGGAGAAAAATTGCTCACAGCAGTAGGTGCTACCAAAAAGGGAGGCAATTCTTTGTGCATGACGGGACAAATTGGGAAACTTTTCACGTACACAGAGTTTGTAAAAGTCTAGCAAACTGTTTTCAGAGAATTTCCTTTTAGTGTCCGTGTCAGCCTGCAGTTCAATGAGTTCCATTTGGCAATCATCAGGACTGTCTTCCACTGCCAAATCAAAAGGTTGAGCGAACAATTTCAATCTAATTTCAGTTTGTCTGAAATCTGGAAATCTGTTTGCAAACTCATCACGCAGCTTTTGTACACTGGTTCCATATTTGGTGTAATCCAGATTAGGAAATTCCAGTTTCCTGGTTGCAAGACATGTAAAATGGGTCAATATGGCTCTTCTCAACTGAACCTGGAAAAGTTCCAATTTCTTCTCAAAAGCACAAATATGCTCAAACAACTTATTCACAAGTTGACTTTTCCCTTGTAGTTTTAAGTTTAAATCAGACAGATGCTGTGTAATGTCTGTGAGGAATGCTAAGTCATTCAGCCAGTTCTCATTGCTCAAGAAGTCCACATTCTGACGTTTGCTCTCCATGAAGAACTTAATCTCCTCTCGCAGATTCCAGAATCTCTTCAAAGTAGCAGCTCTACTAAGCCAACGTACAGCAGAGAAGTACAAAACATCTGAATACTCACTGTCCAGCTCATCTAAAAAAGTTTTAAATTGTCGATGATTTAATCCTCGTGTTCGAATATAATTTACGCATTGAACGACATTTTTCATGACTTCTGCAAAATCCAGAACTTTGGTGCACAAGCTCTCTTGGTGAATAATGCAATGGCTTACAACTACGTCTTGTGCTCCAATTGCAGTTAGAAATTTCTTGGTGAATCCATTTGTCCTACCTGTCATGGAAGGAGCACCATCTGTTGTAACACCACATAATTTATAAGGATTCAGTTCAAACTTTTCTACAACCTTAAGCACTTGTTCACAAATATCCTGTCCTGTGGTTGTGGAGGAAAGGCTTGCCATATCTAAAAACTCTTCGAAAACATCAAAGCCTGCAGTAACAGCTCTGATGAAAATGACAAGTTGGGATGTGTCATTGATATCAGTGCTTTCATCCAAAGCCAGATTGAAAGCTTCACACGAATTCAATCTCTCTTTCAAAGTTTCTTTGATGTCCTCTGAAAGATCTTTTGTCCTGCGTGAGACAGTAAAGCGGGAAAGGCTAGTTTGCTCCACCAAATATTTTTTCTCTGGACATGCATATTCTGTGAATATTGTTAAACAATTTTTAATAAATTCTCCATCACTGAAAGGCTTTCCCTTTTCTGCCATACATTCACAAAGCTTAAAACTCAGTTTTGTCACCAGTTCTGAATTTTTCTTGAAAGTGGTAAAAACACCTTGTTGCTTTTCAATGGATGTTTTTAAATGTTCAATTTTGTCCTTTCGTGCCTGACCAATAATTTCATCAAACTGGGAGGAGTGCTTAGTTGCGTAATGTCGCTTAATATTGTACTCTTTCATGACTGCAATTGTAGTTTGACAGACGAGGCAGACAACACCTTGATTATGTGGGACAACAAGATATCTTGTGCACCATTCACTGTTGAATAACTTTCCCTCATCATCAATTTTTCGTTTCTTAACTGCTGACATTTTACTAGCCCTGAAATCAAAACAAAAATTATTCTCACGAAATTAGCAAAGTAGAAAAAAACACAGAATTTATTTACACATGGAACCTCTTATGGACAGAAACACATGTTTCTAAATTGGCATCCCGATCATAGCCTTCCGGTACTTAAATTAATTGAGAATAGCAAAATACAGTGTGACCTCGCCTATTC
This sequence comes from Carcinoscorpius rotundicauda, assembly GCA_011833715.1. Classification (NCBI taxonomy): domain Eukaryota; kingdom Metazoa; phylum Arthropoda; class Merostomata; order Xiphosura; family Limulidae; genus Carcinoscorpius; species Carcinoscorpius rotundicauda. The sequence continues at coordinate 105,345,596 of CM022391.1, forward strand.
GCGGTTCGCCATTCGCGGGTTATGCGCGAACTGCGTTTTTGTAGGTCACAGAGACTGAAAGGGCTTTTCGAGGAGATTTCTGTTGTATTTACTCAATCAAGCCGTTTTTATCAATTGTCGTCTTCACCAAACAAGATTGGACTGCTATTGGCTGACTGCCTCAGCTTCCCCAACAACGCAAACGGCAAAGCACAGCCCGGTAACGCACGGTACAATTTAGTGAAATACATAACAGTATGCAATATTGCTACATTATTACTGCATCAATGAGTATAAGTATCATTAGTGTTTGGGAAGCATTTCATATAGTATATAATCGCATACATATACGTTTTAAAACTGCATCCAATATTCGCGGTTTTTCGCTATTCGCGGGAGGGTAAAGAACGTAACCCCCGCGAATAACTAGGTCACACTGTACATAGAATCAGATGCACCTGAAAGCAAAAATTTTAATAAATTCAGTAAAGTCACAACAATATGCTAAATAATAATCAATTTACCTTCAATCTCTTGTAGTAACTGTAAAAGGTAATAAAATTTTCACCAATAATGAATGACGGACAGCAGTAAGCCAACCGCTAGCTCCTTCGAATTTCAGTGCACAATAACTGCCGTTACTGCGACCGTTTTTAAATTGAGGTTAGGGATCGATGCTTTTAAAAATATTCCATTTGCGTTGGATTACAGATCAGGCCACATGGTTAGATTACAACAACTAGGGCCACACTAAATGGCTTGGCGGGCCGGGTTGTGGCCCGCGGGCCGCCTGTTGCACACCCCTGATTTAAAATAAACGCATATGAGCAATATGCTTTTCAAGTTTCAAGGTATGCTGAGGCTGACCACAAAGAATAAAAATAAATTGACGTTGAAACTACTGAAAATTTCATTGTTAATTAATGCTTATTTTTATCACTATCTCTCGGAAATTAATTAGAAATAAATAAAACAAATTCACTTCAAACTGAACCTCGTGAGAGTTCGCTGACCAAAAATATGAAACTTCAATGGTTTTATTCCATTGTTGGTAATAAGAAAAAGAAAAGAGGGAAATTTAGAACCAATATAGTCTGTTTTAAAATGGAACAGTAGTGCGATAAGTTTTATTGAAACTTCCAAATTTGCTTTATTGCTAAAAATTAGATCATATCTGAGAAATTAAAACTTTTGTATAATAACGCAAATAATACGAAATACATAGAAATAAGAACATTAACCTTATTGGTTCATTTTGTCCCTTGTATACAATGTTGGAGAAACTGGAAGTTTAGTGAATTAAACGCTAAAATTCGAGATTCGATTATCCGCAATAGACACATCACTTGGTTCAATGTGACTTCGTTCTAAAAGCAGACTGTAATCGTTCCCTTTCCATCTACCACAATTCGTATGAAATACATTTTCATTCAAGTATTTCCACGTAATATTTTCATACGTTTATTGTATTGTCAGATAAGTTGATTTCTGTGCAAGTATCATACAGGTCCACTACAAATGGAAGGAACGTACGGGAAATTTACAGCGTAATCTGAATTTTAAAACCCGACTCAGATTTAAGCTACATAGGATAAAAGAGTAAACACATCTGATGATAAGAGAATAAACCTTTATTAAAAGCAAAGCAGAAAAATTATGCTTTTAATTAAATAAACATGATACAATAAACTTACGACTCGACCTGTGAATGTATTTACAGCTTTATTCTTTCAAGATAAATTCATTCAAGTATATAATAAGAGGAAAATAAGATATTTTGTTGTTGCAAACAAAATGTCATTACACTTGAACACATTTTAAGAAACGATGTGACAAGCAGTAAAAGAAATATTAACAAATGAACAATGAAACTCTTTTTTCAACATAAAGATACACATCATAGCAACAACTAATAAACTAAAATATTCAATAAATGAGACAAAAAAAATGCTAACTGCTTCTCGCTCAAGTACACACATATATACAAGCAAGCTAAAGTACACATTGCCCAAATACATACTAATTGAGAAAAGAGGAAACAGTCATAAGCACAATATATATATATAAACTTTTAACTGTATTTCTAAATAAGGCGTATATTTACACCATATATTAAAAATAAAATTGTTATGCTCTTATTCATGTACGTCAAAGGTGAAAGATATTCTCAATTTAAGATATATATATATATATTTTAATTTCGTACAAAGTTACTCGAGGGCTATCTGTGTTAGCTGTCCCTAATTTAACAGTGTAAGACTAGAGGGAAGGCAACTAGTCATCACCACCCACCGCCAACTCTTGGGCTACTCTTTTACCAACGAATAGTGGGATTGACCGTCACATTATATGCTCCTACCATTGGGAGGGCGAGCATGTTTAGCGCGAAATGTGTAGTGTTTCATACGTATGTAGTTAGCAAAACTCTCTTAGTATTTTTTAGTTAATCTGCAGGTTCCACATCTTTCCTCAAACCTCTGTCACAGTCATATGATTGTAGAGCGACCATACCAAAGTAAAGTTGTTGGCCATCGCCTGGCAGTGTCTTTTCCGCACTGGTATCTGTTCTAGCATTGCGTGGTTTATCGTGATTTTTAATGGCTTTAGGAGAGTTCCACTTTTGACATCTTCTGAGTATGTTCCAAGGCTCGTTTATATGAGGATGACTTGTTTACTTCGTACAAATATGTTTTCCTCTTTGTCTTTACCATAAAAAGCTAATTTGTCAAAGTTAACTCATCATTCATTCTTGCAGAACACATGACAAAGTGATCATAGCGATGATATAAAAACCCGCTTTTGCCTTCCTGGAACTTGGTAGACCCTCTTCATGACGAAAAACCCACTTGAAGTAAAAATGTATTTAAGAACGGCTGGTATAGGTATTAACACTTTTACTAATAAAGCAGAGAACAACGTTTCGACCTTCTTTAGTCATTTTCAAGTTAACAAAGAGAGTTTGCAACTGACCGTTGCCGGGCGTAAGTCTTAGGGACGAGAGTACAAACGAGTACGGGATTGTAGGGAGCGTTGCAGTTGGATGTTATGTTATTAATTAGTATAGATATAAAGGTGTTTCTTTATATTGGTTTAATTTTAGTTTTAGGGCTTCTTTAATTTTGAGTTTGTTTATGTTTGTTTCCCTATTTAGTATTTGTTTTCTATAGTTATGTTGTGTCTATTTGATTTGTAGTGTTCAAAAATGTATGAAGGTGTTTTTTATGTTCTTTGAATTCAGTTTCATTTTTCTCCTTGCTTCTCCAACATAGAAGTCGTGGCAATTGTTGCATTGTATTTTATAAATAATGATGGTGTTGTGTTTTATCAGGAAAGTTTTTACACAGAATGGACTTTAGTTTTGTACCTGGTTTTTAAAATAAATTTGTTTTGTTTTATTATAAGTTATTTTTTCCAAATGTTGGTTATTTTTTCGCTGATGTCGAGAATATACGTTATGCAGCAGTATAAGGTTTTGTATTTTGTTGTACCTAAGGGTTTATCATCGTTCGTTCGTTGTTGGTCTAGGTGTTTGCGTTTATTAGTAATAGTGTTAATATCCATACCAGCCGTCGATAGATCCTAAAAATATCTAAGTGCTAGAAAGACCTTTTTAGTTCACGAGTAAATTAATCACCTTATGTAGTCTTCAGTCTATTGTACATCCTCCAGTGAAATATGAAACCGCACCCAGAAGCTTATATTTCACTTTTCAGCTGTGATAAAGAAGCAAACTGTTGAGTGTCCTGAAAATGTGGCACCTCTGGCAAGACTGTTTTTATCATCACTTCTCTTTTATGCGGGAATGTCAGTTTCTCCAACATTGATAGAACCCTATGATATCAAAGCCCCTGAAGAATTGAGAGCTAACCAGATAACAGGTGTAGTGAACTGAGTTCTCCCATGTCAGATGCATCAGAAATATTACATGTTCATACAATAAATCAACCAAGTTGAATGTTAGACCATTCTTTAACATTCTAGGTCAGTTGACTGAGTTGTTCCAATTGCTGAAGAGGAAATCCTATCTACTTGCAAAAAACATAAATCTTGTTGGAAGAAGGTGATGAGTTGATGGGTGAATGTCTGAGCAAGATACAGATAAACGTTAAAATAACTCAGTAACAATGAAACAATAAAGCAGAGTAATTACAATCAGACAGTGGAAAATGGGAGACTAATTGTAACTGTAAACTTCACCTTAAATATTGAACGTCCAGATCCAGAAGTAAAGGCTGGATGAATTCCGATTGGTCAAAACTTTGGCTCAATGTATAATTTCATAGGGGGTGTAACAACAATTAAAAACATGAACTTTGGCTGTGGGTATGGGTCTAATGGCATTTCTTTTGACTTTGCATATATTCACGTTTTATATCGTGTTGAACATGTATCCATATCCTGATCCACCATATGTCTCCAGTTGAGCTGCCCTTTGTTGTTTCCAACACACAGCTGAAACACATGCAATGCTCTTTGACCGCAATGTCAATGTCCTTTTCAAGTAGGAAGGAACTTTGATCAAGACGTCAACATGATCCTTAATATCCAAGTTTACATGGGACAGGTAAGGCTAATAATTATTTTCCACTGTTAGTCGCCATCAGTGCTTTTTTTTCTATTCTGAGGAAATTTCTTTCAATTATAAGTTAAATAACTGTTTTTGACGCATTTTACAAAATTTATTCTGTGTTTCGTTCAATCTTCTTCAACAAGTCTGGTTTCACGTTTTCATATTTTATCATGTAATAAAACAAAGCTAGGATATTATTCATTGAAACTGTTTAGGTATTCAGAATATTTCAATTTATTTCACTGAAAATATTTTTATCACAACCAACAAAACGCTGGATACACCACGTGTGTTTATATTTGTCATCATATCTAAGCCATTGTCCGTAACTTACACTAATAACTGATAATTTCATTTATTCATGAATAGTTAAATCCAAACCAGTTAAAATATCCTCTGCATTACAATAAACAAAAACTGTCTTATTAAGACCACCAGAAATGATTACATCAAGATTAATTTCTTTTTTTCATGCCCTCATTTTATTATTGTGTTTTTTGTATCATTGGTTTGTTCATGAATAACCTTATGTGATGTTTTAACACGTGTGTAAGACAATATACGCATATTTAATTATATGCATACAGCCATTACTCTTTTTCATGTATTCTATTAACATATACAATCATCTACGTTAATTATTTTGGTTAATGCTCAGTTGCCTTCGAGAGGTTATCATATTTACGACAGCATTGTCACCTAGAGATCATCAAACTCATTTATCTTTCAGGCTTCACAAAATAAATAGCTGTTGACAAAATTCATGGGTATTAAGCTTAGGATAACTTAAAGTTAACATAACGTTACTAGCATACCTCAATACACACTAAAAACACTTTGAAGCTTGTAGAAATGATATAAACTTTTCAAAGATACAGATGAAAAGCAAATGACTTTAGATTTGCATGTTCTGTAGAATCTTAGTCATTCAACTGGATTATGGAAATGACTGGCTTGAAACAATATATGACATTTCACATCAGAATATTTACTTTGAAGTCTGAAAAACAAGGGTCACAATCCTCTTAATCTTTGATTTTTCACTAACACGGCCATCCTATCTGGCAATGACTGAGTGGTAATCCTACGACGTTCAACAACATATTTTACGTCTAATACTTCTCAAAAGTTCAGAAAGTAAGGCTTGCAAACGCATGTTAGTTGTGACATAGGTTGAAAACCAAAAATTAATTTTTGTCACTGTTTCTGAATGCCAGCTTGTCAGGTATTATAATTTAATCTCGGAAGGGTCTACAATATATTATGTTACATATGTTAACGTGTTACGATTTCAAGTGGCCCAAAATTACAATTTTAATTTGAAAATTAATTACTTCTTAATATGTATTAAACTTATTATATTTGCCAACAAAATTGATTCATATAATTTTCTTTCTTAATAAAAATATATTTTAATATACATACAACAAAATAATTTGTTATAGCTATTATTACAAATAATGATTTAAATACAACAGTTTTACAATACTGAGTCTTATATCTGGTCTAGAACTGAATATTTTATCGACGATCCAGATCCACGACGAACAAATTAATTCTGAGTTGATATCGTTACTCTTCACTCAAGCTAGTTAGCTTGGATGACCTCGTGTAGCCGACTTTTTACCAGTGAAGATATTTAACGTCCTCTTAGAAATACTAACGTCCGAAGTTAATTCACAACTGTCAATAGGTTTGTAATATTCGAAATCTATAAAAGTTCACTGTTCAACTTTGTAGCTTTCTGATTAACAAACGTTAATCAAAACTATAGCTTCCGAGGCTCGTGTATAACGACTGTACCTGACAAATAACGACAATTTTCTCTTGGCGAGATGGTTTATATAGTTTAGGGCAAGATTCTTAAACGCTCAACAATTTTTGAAGACACGTAAGCAATATATTGTCAATTCTTGCTATCGAGAATCTTCTACAAATGTAGAGGATAGGCGGGACTTACGCAATACGCATCTAACAATATATGTCACAAAAGCTATACTAAAACAAATGTAGGTGTTAAAATAAATGCATAAGAGTAAATCCGTAACAAACTATGGTCGTAATTATCATTCGTAAATGTATCGTTCACTAGCCAATGCGTATTTCATTCAGTGAAACTCTGCCTAACAGCTTGGAAAGCAAGAATGATTAAGTCCTTTCAGTTCCATTTATTGTATGATAAACAAATTACTCTTAATGTGTATGATCAATCAGTCAAAACCCCATTGAACTGGAAGTCGGTGACTTCTTAAATGATTGGAGTTGTCTGTTACGTTTATCTCCTACAACTCTTCTGATTTATCATGGATTATATATAATCAGAGAAGCCTCTTTAACCTATTCTTCCTTGTTAGGTGAGTACGTATGATACGTCAGCATTTTCATCCTCGTTTGACTAATTTTTCTCATCCTCAGACTCTTTATTAAGTCATTGCACCAAAGACTTGACTATGTATGATGTAAAGTTAGAGCTTTTCAGTGTGTTCCACACACTTTCGTGAGTGTAACTTTCACATTAGCAGACAAAATTTCTGGTTTATTAGATATAAGCCTGTTTAACCAGATCCAAGTTGCTTTTAAGACTAACTAGACTTAATCTCCACACTGGAGCTTCTATTCCTTTAATGTTTCATCACAACACTTCTGTGATTGAGCGGCCATGATAGTTTTTGTTAGGTGAGCTTGTGTGCATCAACCATCATAAATCTGAATCACTCAATATGCTGTGTAAATTGAAGGTTGTCTCCTCGTACATTACATCATCAGGAAGGAGTATTTCCTGCTTGAGTATGAGTAAACAAACAGCCTGTAGAGATATCTTACATTTCACTCACTGCCGTCATCATGTAAAGAAAATGCTCATTCCATTTTTTTAGGCCGGCATGATCAGGTGGTTAAGGCATCGACTCGAAATCCGAAGGTCGCAGGTTCGAATCCCCATCCCCACCAAATATGCTCGCCATTTCAGCCGTGAGGGAGTTATAATGTAACAGTCAATCCCATTATTCGTTGGTAAAAGAGTAATCCAAAAGTTGGCGATGGGTGGTGATGACTAGCTGACTTCCCTCTAGTCTTGCAGTGCTAAATTGAGGACCGCTAGCGCAGATAGCCCTCGTTTAGCTTTGCACGAAATTCAAGACAAACGAGACCCATTCTAACATGACGAATTCGAACAACATAGCATTATGTGATTACCTAGTTTATCCTAACTTCCCTATGTTTTCACTAGATACGGTTGTAAGAGCAACAAACCAAAAAACTGATCTCCTTTATAGTTTATTTAAATAATCAAAATCAATAAAACATTGTTAATTCATTAATTAATATGTTCTGTGGTTGATAGAATATATTTATACGTTTTTAGATGATCAATGAAACATTTTTAATCAATTAATATGTCCAGTGCTGAAAGAATACATTTTGGAGGACTGGCATGGCCAACTGGTTAAGGCACTCGACTCATAATCCGACGACGTTGGTCGTTTCGAGTCCCAATCACACAAAACACAATTACCCTTTCAGCCGTGGTGGCGTTATAATGTGATAGTCAATCCTACTATTCGTTGACAAATGAGTGGCTCAGGAGTTGGTGGTGGGAGGTGATGACTAGCTGCCTTCACTCTTGTCTTACACTGCAAAATTAAGGATGGCTAACGCAAATAGCCATCATGTAGCTTTGCGCGAAATTCAAACCAATAATACATTTTGTGTGTTTAGTTAATCAATAAGAATGCAGTTTATTAAGTGCTGTCAGTCTCCCCTGGTGGATAGAATGTTGTCATCTTCTTTTTTTGTTTGCAAAATCCATTCAACTTTATTTATTACGTATTGTAGTTTTTGTGTAATTAATAGAATATGTTTGGCTTTTACTTAACATGAATAGTCGACTTGACGCTTAAGGCCCGACCCATGTTTGGCGCTGTTGCTAGGATGCATCAACAATTATGTTTCGCGCAAAAGTATTGTAACACTATTTGCGCTAACATAAATTATAAACTATTGATTTTAATTAATTAGGACTCATTAATTTCTTCGAGATTAGAATCTGGGACCTGTTTAATTCAACTCCAAGTAGAATAACAAGTTTTTTTGCGGATCAAAACATCAGTATTTCCAGAACACCAATTTTTCTTAGGTCACCATAACTGAGATAGTAGGTCTCGCTCTTATCACTAAAACAGCGTTTTAAATTTAGTGTGTTCCAATTAAAGTTATAATACCGAACTCTGTTAGGTAACCTGACACAGATTAGCACTCCCAGCACACTAACTCGACTATTACAGGTTTCATGAAAGGTTTTCCTCATGTCGATTTAGAGCATATATATATATATATATGTGACTAGTTACTAGATTTACAGCATATATATATATATATATTATTATTATTATTATTATTCCTTATGCTTTGGCAAAGGTTTTACTTTAATCTAACGTTAACAACATATAGTTTTTGGAGGTTTCACTCAGCTTTCTTTGTTATGTTTGTTAATTTTAAAAATTATTTCAATTTATCGTGTGATAATTAAGTCATAAGATCGGGTTTAGGGGCATGAATGCTGGAGGGTTTGGCTTGTTTTGAATTTCGCGCAAAGCTACACGAGGGCTATCTGCGCTAGCTGTCCCTAATTTAGCAGTGTAATTCCAGAGGGAAAACAGCTAATCATCACCATCCACAGCCAAATCTTAGGCTACTCTTTTACCAATGAATAGTGGAATTGACGGTAACAATATAACGCCCCCACAGCTGAAAGGGCGAGCATGCTTGGTGTGACAAGGATTAGAACCACCTGGCCATGCTGAGCACGTAGAATCGCATATTAAAAGTTGAGTCACGAACTAATTTCTTTTTTTCTGTGTGTATTTGTTATGCACGTTACACGGAGATTGCAAAAATATATTTTATTATCATGATATAGTAAAACAATTATAAGTCTCTAAATGTTTTAAAATTATTAGTCATAAAATTGCAAGATAGCGAATTCCGCTTTTATTTGGCTATGGTTTTGTTTATTTATTGTTACTTCTATCAGTGATGTCGAGAAAACCCACTTGTAGAGAAATATATATGCAAAAACGGCTCATTTGGGTTGAGAAAATATTTTACACAGAAGAGCGAACAACGTTTTGACCTTCGGTCATCGTCAGGTTCACAAAGAAAGAGGTAACTGACCTGAAGCTGACCACATGTTTGAAAGGGGTTATGTAACTGAGTCTTGGAATGTAGAAGACGTTGTTAGATGTTTGAATATATAATATTATTTTATTATATTAATATAGGTATAAAGGCGTTCCTTTACATTGGTTTATTTTGGGTCCAGGTTGTCGCATATGTAAGGCTTCTTTAATTTTGCGTTTGTTTATGTTTTTTTCTTTATTTAGTATTTGAGTGTTTTCTGTGGTTATGTTGTGTTTATTTGACTTGCAGTGTTCGAAAACGTGTGAAGGTGACTTTTCATGCTCATTGAATCTGGTTTCCACTTTTCTACTTGTTTCTCCAATATAAAAGTCGTGGCAGTTATCACATTGTGTATTTTATAAATAATGTTGGTGTTGTTTTTGTCAGTGTAGGTTTTACATAGTAAAGACCTCAGTTTTGTGCCTGGTTTTTGAATAAATTTGTATTAACTGGAATGTTATATTTTGTTACTAGCTTTTGCCAAATGTTGGTTATTGTTCTGCTGATGTCGAGAATATATGGTATGCAGCAGTATATGGTTTCGTGATTTTTTGATTCGTGAGATATATTTACTTTTGTTGGTTGATTTTGCTTTTTGTCTAGATGTGTGCGTGTAATGTTTTCTACGGTTTGTGGAGGAAACTTATTGATGTTGATGAAGTATTGTTTTATTTTGTCTAATTCATCGTTAGTTTTATCTGGTGAGCATGGTTTTATGGCTGTGTTTATCTGGTTTTTTAGTATGTTGAGTTTTTGTTTTGTTTCATGTGCCGAGTCCCAAGGAATGAAAAGTCCAGTATGGGTGATTTTTCTGTGGATTTCTGTTTTGAATTGCGTGTCGGTTCTTGTAATTTTGAGATTAAGAAATGATACTTGATTGCTTTCCTCCTGTTCACATGTGAAGTTAATGTTGGGATGTATAGAGTTAATGTGACTGAAAAAATTAAGTATGTGTTCTGTAGATCTGAATCCCGCAACCGTGTCATCTACATATCTGTACCAGTATAGTGGTGGATGTAATGCTGTGTTAATTGCTTGTGTTTCGACTTGTGTCATAAAAATATTGGCTAGAAATAGTCATACTGGGTTGCCCATGCTTAGGCCATTTGTTTGTATATAGTTGTGGTTGTTGAACATAAAGTTTATCTTTATCGTGGTGAATTCTATGAGGGTTGCTAATTGGTTGCTGGGAATGTCTATAGTTGGGTTAGGGTCTCGGATATAGAGTTCAAAGCTATCTTGCAAGCTTCAGTGGTTGGAACTTCTGTAAAGAGGGATATAACATCGAAACTGGCCATTAAGGCTTTATAATTAAGTTGATTTAGATTAGACTTGAAATTAAAAGAGTCTTTGATGAATGAGCTGGCTGATGTTACATATTTGGAGAATGCCCATGCTATGTATTTACCAAGATTGTTATTAAACGATTCATGTGTGGACATTATTGGTCGTAATGAACAATCTGGTTTATGAGGCTTGAGGGTGCCGTATATTTGTGGTGTGCGTGAGTCGGTTTTACGTAGGTAGGAATAAAGTGTTTGTGAAATTGTGTTGGCTTTTTTTCATTTTTAGTAGCAATTTGTTTAGTTGCGTCTCGTGTGTCTTTGTTAGATTTGTGGGTATTGGTTTAAATTTGTTCGTGTCTGATAGGATGTTCTTCATTTTATGATGTATTCATTCTTGTTCATTATGACTGTAGCGTTACCTTTATCTGCTTTTAGAATTTTTATGTTTTTGTCTTGTTTTAGGTTTTTAATGAAATTAATGTCTCTTTTTGTAGGACTGTTTTTTAACTTTCTGTTTTGTGAAATTATGTTGACAGTTTTGTGAGAAAATTCTTTGAGAAAATCGTTTAAGATGTTGTTTTCAGGTGTTTCTGGAAAATATAATTTTTTTAATTTTACCTGGGAAGTTTGGCTGTTGGATGTAAATAAAATTATCTAAGTTGTCTTTTATCTGTTGGTTGTTTTCTTGTTTGTGTTTTCTGTAGAAAGTGTCACGAGTCTCCTGGCTAGATCTTCTAAACATGTTTTGATTTCTATGGTTGGAATGTGTTTAGGTGCTATTGTGAAGTTGAGTCCTTTGTTAAGTGGATGTATCTCGTCTGTGTTTAATTGTCAGTCGGATCTGTTAATTATGAGGTTAGTCAACGGCTTGTCGTGTTGGTGTCTTTTCTGTTGTTTGCATCTTAGTTTTTCTAGTTTTTTGTTGTGGCAGATCTTTTTGTCTCTGTCATTCTTAGTGTTGATTTGGTTTATGTTTTGTTGTATAAGTCTGTAAATCTCTGGTTTAATGCAGCATGCCAGTTGATGGTCTAGGCTCATTTTTTGTAAGTCATGTAGTTTTTTTTGTGTAAATTGTGGATAATGTTTGTGTATTTATTAGATTTTTTTGAAAGTTTTACCTTTACAAAATTACAGCATTACCTAATTTTGGCTGATTTCATAGTATTCACATTTTTCCTATTTTATTTTCATCTTTTGGAGTTCTACTCAAATAAGTGGTTGACTTTAACAACGCAAAATGCATATTTTTTCTTTATTTTCACTGGCTTTAAGATTTCGGCCAGCAGTGTATATACTTCTATCAAACGGGTTGTTCTTCACTCTGTCAAGTGCAATTAGCCTTTACTGTTCTTTTTTCTTTCTCTATTTTTTGAGTGTAATAAAGTTCAACAGTTGGGAATTTTGTTTTTCTTTAACTTAAAATATGATAAACCTGGAACTTGTAGGTCGTGAGAAATGTCTGCGTGTTCTGGGGGATCCTTTTGAGGGTATCTCTAAGTTTTATGCGCAATTTTGTCGTGCTTTTAGGTCATTAATAACATGATTTTTTGTTTTATGCACGAAAACTGTTTTTAACAACCCTTTTTCGCTGTTATACATTTATTTTTATATATGTGTTTGTTTCAGTTCGAAAAATGTGGCTTATATTGCTGAATGTGTATTGCGCAAGAACCATAAGGTCCCTGGATTGTAGGAGATTCTCAGATTAAAAATCAACAACATATGTTCTTCGAAAACACTAGCGTATCTTCGAAAATTGTTGAACTTTGGAGAATTCCGCCTAATCAGTATAAAGCAAGTCATTATAAGAACCCGAGAGACAGTAATTTATTGTTGATTGTCCAGTCAGTACACTATAAGCATCGGAACCTATAATTGCGAAAAACGCTTATTAATCGAGACACTACAGATAATTGACCAGGAACGTTTATATGTTGGTATTTCTACGAAGACATCACATATTGTCGTCAGGAGAAAACTCACGTGTAAAGAATAGAATTAGCTAGCATTTCCATCAAGACAAGTGTGAAGTGCATTGATCAAAAATCAATTCACTAGTCGTGTACCCTCGGTAAGATATCAAGTATTAATTCTAAGTTTGTAAAACTCTTGTATATAAACGATCATTTGTAATACCGGTCAGTAATAACTGTTATTATAATTTGTGTTCAGAAAGAAAATTTTGTGTATTAATCTTGTCAGCAAATATCATAAATTTGATACACATTATCATTTAATTAATTTTTAAATTAAAATTTCAAGTTATATGAAATCGTAATACGTAACATAATAAATCGGAAACTCATCGTAATACGAGGGTCGCGGGTTCGAATCTTGGTCGCCCTTTTAGTTATGGGGCGTTATAATGTGACGGTCAATGCCACTGTTCGTTGGTAAAGAGTAAGCGGTGGGTGATGATGACTAGCTGCCTTTCCTCTAGTCTTACACTGCTAAATTAGGAACGGCTAGTGCAGATAGTCGTCGAGTAGCTTTGCGCGAAAATTAAAAACAAAAAACTTAACCACCAGGCCATGCCAGACCTACTTGTTCACATGAAAAAAAAGACAACAAAAAACTAATAGCAAGAGGAAGAAATATCGAAATAAAGTAAATACACATAGTGAATACTGTTAAATGAAACGTAGTGCACAGATACATCAAAGATACACCCTCCACCAACTAACCAAAAAATAAAACCCATCCAAATTACTTTTTTTTGAGTTACTTACAAAATCGAAAAATCTTTGCCCTATGTTACATATTATAATTTATTTTGTATATCTGTTTGTTCTTGAATTTCGCGGCAAAGCTACACGAGGGCTATCTGCGCTCGCCGTCCCTGGTTTAACAGTGTAAGACGAGAGGGAAGGCAGCTAGTCATCACCACTCACAGCCAATTCTTAGGCTTCTCTTTTACCAAGGAATAATGCGATTGAGTGTCACATTATGATGCTTCCACGGCTGAAAGGGCGAGCATGATTGGAGTGACGGGGATTCGAGCCCGCAAACCATCGGATTACGAGTTGAGTGCCTTAACCACCTGGCTGTGCCGGGCCTAGGTGGTTAAGACACTCGACTCGTAATTCGCGGGTTCGAATTTCTGTCACACCAAACATACTCGCCCTTTCAGCCGTGGGGACGTTATATGTGACGGTCAATGCCACTATTCGTTGGTAAAGAGTTGGTGATGGGTAGTGATGACTAACTGCCTTCCCTCTAGTCTTACACTGCTAAATCAAGAACAGCTAACTCAGATAGCCTTCATGTATCTTTGCACAAAATTCAAAACAAGCCAAACCAATATTAACATGTACATCACTGTAATATTAATTTGTCTTATTTGTACCATTTTTATGCGTATGCTCCCTCTATGGAGGTGGTTAATTATATATATATATAGAGAGAGTGCTCATGATTATTTGATATTGCTAGTTGTCTTGTACTCATAAATACAAAGAACTGGTGCTATATTATAATTAGTTTATTTTTCTTCCCTGATTATTTTTGTTTTTTTTATAGTTCATTTTATTTTATTACTGCCGCTCTCCAGTACCTCAGCGGTAAGTCTGTGGACTTACAACGCTGATAACTGGGTTTCAATACCCGTGGTAGGAAGAGCACAGATAACCCATTGTGTAGCTTTGTGTTTAATTCAAAACAACAACAATTGTTTACTAAAATATTATTAACCTGAAAGTGCATAGTATGCTGCTTGTTAATGTTACTTTCAGGTTATAGACAAGCACTATTTATCTGGTGTGTTCTGCTGAGTTATCAAATTTGTATTTCAGTCGTGAGAAAGTCTCACTTTGTACTTCTGTGACTCTCCAAGCGTAATTTTGTTTACTTGTGATGCAATGAGCTAGTTCACTGAAACAACAACAGCAACAATCGCCATGACAGGTATTCTGAGGAAAGGATTTTTCACTTTCCCAAACTGAGGTGCTCAGGGATAGTATTATCCTCCTTTCGCCTCGCACGCGAATGTGTTTTTGCCATTTCAAAGTATTTAATGGTTTAAATATCTACGGATTATAGTGTTTTTTAATTGGGAGATTTGGTGAATTTTTGTCTCAAGAATCATCAATTGTCCAGACGGAATTGGCAAAGAGAGAGTTGAGATCAGAGATGTGAATGGATTAGCTGTAAGATTAGAAGAAACGAGTCGGTAATGTTAAGACGAACTTTCAACCCAAAGGGCCCTTTAATGGGACCACCTGGTGGCTGGGATGTATAAATCCAATGCCGTGGCTAGAATGTAAAATCCAAATGAGAAACCTACTTCAATTAAAAACGTATCCCAAAACGGGTGGTATGGGTATTAATACTTTTATCAATAAGGAGAAAACAATATTTTGACCTTTCTAGGTCATCTTCAAATTAACCGCTTTTTTAACCTGAAGATGACTTAGGAAGGTCGAAACGTTGTTTTCTCATCATCGGTAGAACGGTTAATACCCATACTTCTGAGATACATTTTTATTTCAAGTAGGTTTCTCGTCATCAAGAAGCCAGTAAATCAGATGTGAGGGAAAACCCCAAGAAAACCCATTTTTTTAGGACAGGCGCCGAATATTCTACCTGTTCTGTGTCTAGAGATGAGCTGCAAAAAAAAAAGAAAGCATATTAATGTCTTAGTATTAACCCTTGAGAGTGTTTAGTGTGCTTTCATAGCTAGAAATGCGTTGTAAGGTGATGTTGTTTTCTATGGTTCGCTTGTTAATGTGTGAAGTGTAGCAGTCAGGGGATTTCTCTTCTCTGCTTTCATGCTGAAATGAAAGGTTAGTCTTTCATTACTTGTTTCATTGTTACACATTCTATTTAGAAAATTTATCGAATTGAATTTGGGAAGTCTTAATGCTAACCTCAGGATTTTAGTTAGTTGTGTCTGGATCTTATTTGGAATTATTTTTGAACAGTTAAAATTAATTGTACATTGGAGGACAAATATATGCTGAGTAAATACTGATAACTGTTTGGAGTTTGCATCCTTTATTCTTTCCTGCAATGACGTTTAGGTAAGCTATTCGTTTGTTCATGGATTTGTTTATAATTTTGAAGTGTTCGGCCCATGTGAGGTAGCTGTCAAAGATTATACCAAGAAACTTGACTGAGGGGCAAATTTTTATTTCATTATTATTGAGTTTGATTTTGAGTTTTTTAACATTTTTAAAATGTTTATTTACACTTCGCCGGAAAATTACACCTGTTGTTTTTAGTGAATTTAGTTTCTCTCAACTCGTTTCACCATCTCATAATAGAATCCAAAGAATTTTGAATCACAGTGGCAACCATAAGGGGGCTCCGTGAGGTGCTCCGAATAACAGTATCATCTGCATCTTGTGAGAAATTTGGGCATGGTAGCTTCGAAAAGGGTAAGTTGCTGACAAAAAGGATATATAATAGTGGAGACAGGACGGACTCTTTAGGAACACCGGCAGACATGTTAAACGTTTTGAATATGGTATTGTTAACTTTTACTACAGCTGTTTTGTCTACAAGAAAGTTGAATATCCATTTAAGGATTACATTGCTGATATTCATTTCGTGTAAACAATATTTGAGGGCTATACAGAATCGAATGTTATTTGACATCAAGTAAAACAACGATGGTTGCTTGATTGTTATTAAAGGCTATGTGGATAGATTCTGTTCATCTTGTTAGCTGGTCTATTGTTTATCTAATTTTCCGAGAGGAGCTATGAATGCTAGAGATGAGATTGTTACTTTCGCAGAATAGTAGTAGTCTGTTTGTGATGATGCGTTTTAAGAGTTTGTCTGGGCATCTGAGGAGATTGATAGATCTGAAGTCATCAGAGTTTGAATCATTAGCATTTGATTTGGGAATTACTGTGATAATTACTTTCTTTCATGAGTCTGAGTAATAACCTTAAAAAAGAAACAGATTCATTACGTTTTATAAATGGAACGAGAGATCACGTGTTGCATTTTTATAGATAATGTTGCAGATACCGTCATGTTCCAGAGCTGAAGGAATTTTAAGTGATTTAATATTCATATTGATTTCACCCATGGAAACTTTTCTGTTGAAAGAATCCTCATGGCCGTTCAATTATGAGCATGTGTGAATGCTGACTGGAAATTTTGGATAAAACATGTCAAGGTTGGAAATAATACCAGTGTCCACTTATTGTTTGAGTTATACATCAAACAGAGAGGAATCAGTGTTGGAAAAGTTTGTTAGTGGTATTGTTGTATTTAATGTGGTAGAATAATCTGTCCATGTCTATTTTGCTAGTGGTATTGTTGTATTTAATGTGAAAGAGTAATCTGTCTATGTCTGTTTTGTTAGTGGTATTGTTGTATTTAATGTGGTGGAATAATTTGTCTCTGTCTGTTTTGCTAGTGGTATTGTTGTATTTAATGTGGTAAAATAATCTGTCTGTGTCTGTTTTATAAGTGGTATTGTTGTATTTAATGTGGTAGAATAATCTGTCTATGTCTGTTTTGTTAGTGGTATTGTTGTATTTAATGTGGTAGAATAATCTGTCTATGTCTGTTTTGTTAGTGGTATTGTTGTATTTAATGTGGTAGAATAATCTATTTATGTCTGTTTTGTTAGCGGTATTATTGTATTTAATGTGGTAGAATAATCTGTCTATTTTGTTAGCGGTACTGTTGTATTTAATGTGGTAGAATAATCTGTCTGTGTCTATTTTGTTAGCGATATTGTTGTATTTAATGTGGTAGAATAATCTGTCTATGTCTGTTTTGTTAGCGGTATTGTTGTATTTAATGTCGTAGAATAATCTGTCTGTGTCTGTTTTGTTAGCGGTATTGTTGTATTTAATGTCGTAGAATAATCTGTCTGTGTCTATTTTGTTAGCGGTACTGTTGTATTTAATGTGGTAGAGTAATCTGTCTGTGTCTGTTTTGTTAGCGGTATTATTGTATTTAATGTGGTAGAATAATCTGTCTGTGTCTGTTTTGTTAGTGGTATTGTTGTATTTAATGTGGTAGAATAATCTGTCTGTGTCTGTTTTGTTAGCGGTATTGTTGTATTTGATGTGGTAGAATAATCTGTCTGTGTCTCTTTTGTTAGCGGTATTGTTGTATTTAATGTGGTAGAATAATCTGTCTATTTTGTTAGCGGTACTGTTGTATTTAATGTGGTAGAATAATCTGTCTGTGTCTCTTTTGTTAGCGATATTGTTGTATTTAATGTGGTAGAATAATCTGTTTATGTCTGTTTTGTTAGCGGTATTGTTGTATTTAATGTGGTAGAATAATCTGTCTATGTCTGTTTTGTTAGCGGTATTGTTGTATTTAATGTCGTAGAATAATCTGTCTATGTCTGTTTTGATAGTGGTATTGTTGTATTTAATGTCGTAGAATAATCTGTCTATGTCTGTTTTGTTAGCGGTATTGTTGTATTTAATGTCGTAGAATAATCTGTCTATGTCTGTTTTGTTAGCGGTATTGTTGTATTTAATGTCGTAGAATAATCTGTCGATGTCTGTTTTGATAGTGGTATTGTTGTATTTAATGTCGTAGAATAATCTGTCTATGTCTGTTTTGTTAGTGGTATTGTTGTATTTAATGTGGTGGAATAATCTGTCTATGTCTGTTTTGTTAGTGGTATTGTTGTATTTAATGTGGTGGAATAATCTGTCTCTGTCTGTTTTGTTAGTGGTATTGTTGTATTTAATGTGGTGGAATAATCTGTCTCTGTCTGTTTTGTTAGCGGTATTGTTGTATTTAATGTGGTGGAATAATCTGTCTCTGTCTGTTTTGTTAGCGGTATTACTGTATTTAATGTGGTATAATAATCTGTCTGTGTCTATTTTGATAGCGGTATTGTTGTATTTAATGTGGTAGAATAATCTGTCTGTGTCTATTTTGCTAGTGGTATTGTTGTATTTAATGTGGTAGAATAATCTGTCTGCGTCTATTTTGCTAGTGGTATTGTTGTATTTAATGTGGTAGAATAATCTGTCTGTGTCTATATTGTTAGCGGTATTGTTGTATTTAATGTGGTAGAATAATTTGTTTATGTCTGTTTTGTTAGCGGTATTGTTGTATTTAATGTGGTAGAATAATCTGTCTTTGTCTGTTTTGTTCGTGGTATTGTTGTATTTAATGTGGTAGAATAATCTGTCTATGTCTTTTTTGTTAGTGGTATTGCTGTATTTAATGTCTTAGAATAATCTGTCTATGTCTGTTTTGATAGTGGTATTGTTGTATTTAATGTGGTGGAATAATTTGTCTCTGTCTGTTTTGTTAGTGGTATTATTGTATTTAATGTGGTATAATAATCTGTCTGTGTCTATTTTGATAGCGGTATTGTTGTATTTAATGTGGTAGAATAATCTGTCTGTGTCTATTTTGCTAGTGGTATTGTTGTATTTATTGTGGTAGAATAATCTGTCTGTGTCTATTTTGCTAGTGGTATTGTTGTATTTAATGTGGTAGAATAATCTGTCTATGTCTGTTTTGTTAGTGGTATTGTTGTATTTAATGTGGTAGAATAATCTGTCTATTTTGTTAGCGGTACTGTTGTATTTAATGTGGTAGAATAATCTGTCTGTGTCTATTTTGTTAGCGATATTGTTGTATTTAATGTGGTAGAATAATCTGTTTATGTCTGTTTTGTTAGCGGTATTGTTGTATTTAATGTGGTAGAATAATCTGTCTATATCTTTTTTGTTAGTGGTATTGCTGTATTTAATGTCTTAGAATAATCTGTCTATGTCTGTTTTGATAGTGGTATTGCTGTATTTAATGTGGTGGAATAATCTGTCTCTGTCTGTTTTTTTAGTGGTATTATTGTATTTAATGTGGTATAATAATCTGTCTGTGTCTATTTTGATAGCGGTATTGTTGTATTTAATGTGGTAGAATAATCTGTCTGTGTCTATTTTGCTAGTGATATTGTTGTATTTAATGTGGTAGAATAATCTGTCTATGTCTGTTTTGTTAGTGGTATTGTTGTATTTAATGTGGTGGAATAATCTGTCTCTGTCTGTTTTGTTAGCGGTATTGTTGTATTTAATGTGGTGGAATAATCTGTCTCTGTCTGTTTTGTTAGTGGTATTGTTGTATTTAATGTGGTGGAATAATCTGTCTCTGTCTGTTTTGTTAGCGGTATTGTTGTATTTAATGTGGTGGAATAATCTGTCTCTGTCTGTTTTGTTAGCGGTATTACTGTATTTAATGTGGTATAATAATCTGTCTGTGTCTATTTTGATAGCGGTATTGTTGTATTTAATGTGGTAGAATAATCTGTCTGTGTCTATTTTGCTAGTGGTATTGTTGTATTTAATGTGGTAGAATAATCTGTCTGCGTCTATTTTGCTAGTGGTATTGTTGTATTTAATGTGGTAGAATAATCTGTCTGTGTCTATATTGTTAGCGGTATTGTTGTATTTAATGTGGTAGAATAATTTGTTTATGTCTGTTTTGTTAGCGGTATTGTTGTATTTAATGTGGTAGAATAATCTGTCTTTGTCTGTTTTGTTCGTGGTATTGTTGTATTTAATGTGGTAGAATAATCTGTCTATGTCTTTTTTGTCAGTGGTATTGCTGTATTTAATGTCTTAGAATAATCTGTCTATGTCTGTTTTGATAGTGGTATTGTTGTATTTAATGTGGTGGAATAATCTGTCTCTGTCTGTTTTGTTAGTGGTATTATTGTATTTAATGTGGTATAATAATCTGTCTGTGTCTATTTTGATAGCGGTATTGTTGTATTTAATGTGGTAGAATAATCTGTCTGTGTCTATTTTGCTAGTGGTATTGTTGTATTTATTGTGGTAGAATAATCTGTCTGTGTCTATTTTGCTAGTGGTATTGTTGTATTTAATGTGGTAGAATAATCTGTCTATGTCTGTTTTGTTAGTGGTATTGTTGTATTTAATGTGGTAGAATAATCTGTCTATTTTGTTAGCGGTACTGTTGTATTTAATGTGGTAGAATAATCTGTCTGTGTCTATTTTGTTAGCGATATTGTTGTATTTAATGTGGTAGAATAATCTGTTTATGTCTGTTTTGTTAGCGGTATTGTTGTATTTAATGTGGTAGAATAATCTGTCTATATCTTTTTTGTTAGTGGTATTGCTGTATTTAATGTCTTAGAATAATCTGTCTATGTCTGTTTTGATAGTGGTATTGTTGTATTTAATGTGGTGGAATAATCTGTCTCTGTCTGTTTTTTTAGTGGTATTATTGTATTTAATGTGGTATAATAATCTGTCTGTGTCTATTTTGATAGCGGTATTGTTGTATTTAATGTGGTAGAATAATCTGTCTGTGTCTATTTTGCTAGTGGTATTGTTGTATTTAATGTGGTAGAATAATCTGTCTGTGTCTATTTTGCTAGTGATATTGTTGTATTTAATGTGGTAGAATAATCTGTCTATGTCTGTTTTGTTAGTGGTATTGTTGTATTTAATGTGGTAGAATAATCTGTCTATGTCTATTTTGCTAGTGGTATTGTTGTATTTAATGTGGTAGAATAATCTGTCTATGTCTGTTTTGTTAGAGGTATTGTTGTATTTAATGTGGTAGAATAATCTGTCTGTGTCCCTTTTGTTAGCGGTATTGTTGTATTTAATGTGGTAGAATAATCTGTCTGTGTCTATTTTGCTAGTGGTATTGTTGTATTTAATGTGGTGGAATAATCTGTCTATGTCTGTTTTGTTAGTGGTATTGTTGTATTTAATGTGGTGGAATAATCTGTCTCTGTCTGTTTTGTTAGTGGTATTGTTGTATTTAATGTGGTGGAATAATCTGTCTGTGTCTATTTTGATAGCGGTATTGTTGTATTTAATGTGGTAGAATAATCTGTCTGTGTCTATTTTGCTAGTGGTATTGTTGTATTTAATGTGGTAGAATAATCTGTCTGCGTCTATTTTGCTAGTGGTATTGTTGTATTTAATGTGGTAGAATAATCTGTCTGTGTCTATTTTGTTAGCGGTATTGTTGTATTTAATGTGGTAGAATAATTTGTTTATGTCTGTTTTGTTAGCGATATTGTTGTATTTAATGTGGTAGAATAATCTGTCTTTGTCTGTTTTGTTCGTGGTATTGTTGTATTTAATGTGGTAGAATAATCTGTCTTTGTCTGTTTTGTTCGTGGTATTGTTGTATTTAATGTGGTAGAATAATCTGTCTATGTCTTTTTTGTTAGTGGTATTGCTGTATTTAATGTCTTAGAATAATCTGTCTATGTCTGTTTTGATAGTGGTATTGTTGTATTTAATGTGGTGGAATAATCTGTCTCTGTCTGTTTTGTTAGTGGTATTATTGTATTTAATGTGGTATAATAATCTGTCTGTGTCTATTTTGCTAGTGGTATTGTTGTATTTAATGTGGTAGAATAATCTGTCTATGTCTGTTTTGTTAGTGGTATTGTTGTATTTAATGTGGTAGAATAATCTGTCTATGTCTATTTTGCTAGTGGTATTGTTGTATTTAATGTGGTAGAATAATCTGTCTATGTCTGTTTTGTTAGTGGTATTGTTGTATTTAATGTGGTAGAATAATCTGTCTGTGTCTCTTTTGTTAGCGGTATTGTTGTATTTAATGTGGTAGAATAATCTGTCTGTGTCTCTTTTGTTAGCGGTATTGTTGTATTTAATGTGGTAGAATAATCTGTCTGTGTCTATTTTGTTAGCGGTACTGTTTTATTTAATGTGGTAGAATAATCTGTCTGTGTCTATTTTGTTAGCGGTATTGTTGTATTTAATGTGGTAGAATAATCTGTTTATGTCTGTTTTGTTAGCGGTATTGTTGTATTTAATGCGGTAGAATAATCTGTCTATGTCTGTTTTGTTAGCGGTATTGTTGTATTTAATGTGGTAGAATAATCTGTCTATGTCTGTTTTGTTAGTGGTATTGCTGTATTTAATGTCTTAGAATAATCTGTCTATGTCTGTTTTGTTAGCGGTATTGTTGTATTTAATGTGGTAGAATAATCTGTCTATGTCTATTTTGCTAGTGGTATTGTTGTATTTAATGTGGTAGAATAATCTGTCTATGTCTGTTTTGTTAGTGGTATTGTTGTATTTAATGTGGTAGAATAATCTGTCTGTGTCTCTTTTGTTAGCGGTATTGTTGTATTTAATGTGGTAGAATAATCTGTCTGTGTCTCTTTTGTTAGCGGTATTGTTGTATTTAATGTGGTAGAATAATCTGTTTATGTCTGTTTTGTTAGCGGTATTGTTGTATTTAATGTGGTAGAATAATCTGTCTATGTCTGTTTTGTTAGTGGTATTGTTGTATTTAATGTGGTAGAATAATCTGTCTATGTCTGTTTTGTTAGTGGTATTGCTGTATTTAATGTCTTAGAATAATCTGTCTATGTCTGTTTTGTTAGTGGTATTGTTGTATTTAATGTGGTAGAATAATCTGTCTGTGTCTGTTTTGTTAGCGGTATTGTTGTATTTGATGTGGTAGAATAATCTGTCTGTGTCTCTTTTGTTAGCGGTATTGTTGTATTTAAGGTGGTAGAATAATCTGTCTATTTTGTTAGCGGTACTGTTGTATTTAATGTGGTAGAATAATCTGTCTGTGTCTATTTTGTTAGCGGTACTGTTGTATTTAATGTGGTAGAATAATCTGTCTGTGTCTATTTTGTTAGCGATATTGTTGTATTTAATGTGGTAGAATAATCTGTTTATGTCTGTTTTGTTAGCGGTATTGTTGTATTTAATGTGGTAGAATAATCTGTCTATGTCTGTTTTGTTAGTGGTATTGTTGTATTTAATGAAGTAGAATAATCTGTCTATGTCTGTTTTTTTAGTGGTATTGTTGTATTTAATGTCGTAGAATAATATGTCTATGTCTGTTTTGATAGTGGTATTGTTGTATTTAATGTCGTAGAATAATCTGTCTATGTCTGTTTTGATAGTGGTATTGTTGTATTTAATGTCGTAGAATAATCTGTCTATGTCTATTTTGCTAGTGGTATTGTTGTATTTAATGTGGTAGAATAATCTGTCTATGTCTGTTTTGTTAGTGGTATTGTTGTATTTAATGTGGTGGAATAATCTGTCTCTGTCTGTTTTGTTAGTGGTGTTGTTGTATTTAATGTGGTGGAATAATTGTCTCTGTTTTGTTAGTGGTATTGTTGTATTTAATGTGGTATAATAATCTGTCTGTGTCTATTTTGCTAGTGGTATTGTTGTATTTAATGTGGTAGAATAATCTTTCTGTGTCTATTGTGCTAGTGGTATTGTTGTATTTAATGTGGTAGAATAATCTGTCTATGTCTGTTTTGTTAGTGGTATTGTTGTATTTAATGTGGTAGAATAATCTGTCTATGTCTGTTTTGTTAGAGGTATTGTTGTATTTAATGTGGTAGAATAATCTGTCTGTGTCTGTTTTGTTAGCGGTATTGTTGTATTTAATGTGGTAGAATAATCTGTCTGTGTCTGTTTTGTTAGCGGTATTGTTGTATTTAATGTGGTAGAATAATCTGTCTGTGTCTGTTTTGTTAGCGGTATTGTTGTATTTAATGTGGTAGAATAATCTGTCTGTGTCTGTTTTGTTAGCGGTATTGTTGTATTTAATGTGGTAGAATAATCTGTCTGTGTCTGTTTTGTTAGCGGTATTGTTGTATTTAATGTAGTAGAATAATCTGTCTGTGTCTCTTTTGTTAGCGGTATTGTTGTATTTAATGTGGTAGAATAATCTGTCTGTGTCTATTTTGTTAGCGGTACTGTTGTATTTAATGTGGTAGAATAATCTGTCTGTGTCTATTTTGTTAGCGGTATTGTTGTATTTAATGTGGTGGAATAACCTGTTGTTGATTTTGTCATTCTGTAAAGATTTAATTTTTTTTTCGAAATTATTTGGGATTGTTGTGATTGGTACATAGGCAGTTACAAAAAGTAGCCAATTGTAGTTCTTTAATACTGATATTTTTTTCTTAAGTAAGGCATTAGTTTTTGTTAATATGTGTTTTCAGAGACTGGCTTCGCGTTTTCATGAAATTTCTCCTGAGGCGTCTTCGTTCCAGAATTAGGTCGAGTATTTCCGAATTAATTTTCCATTGCTGTATTGTGTTGTTCTTGTTTTCCGTAGGATTAGTGAATTTCGTTGCTTGTGCTATTGCATAGGTGATTTTATCCCGGTCTTTTTTGTTGTTTACTGTGGTGATTAGATAAAATGTTATTTAAGAGAGTGTTAAATCTGTTTCAGTGTAATTGAATACCGGTGGGAGGTTAGAATGAATTTCCTATCAATTTGTATGGATTGTGAACGAGATGTGAAAGTGGCCCCTGGAAACAGTAGGCTGAACTGTAAAGTTTCGGGAGTAAATAAGTGAAGTGTCGGAAATTATAGCGAGGTCAAAAATATCATATGCGTCGGTGGCTGGGTGATTAGTGTTAATTAGATGACTAAGTGGTAGTGTGTAGGATGATTAGTGTTAATGAATCCATGCTGTAGTACGGTAGCTGTAAAAATCTGTGTAAAGTGTTGAACTCGCAAACAAGAATGGGTTTAGGGTGCGTAAGCAGACAGGATTGAATGGAATTTGTGTCAAGTGGTTTACTCGGTGAACAATACATAGCTAAGAGTGAGACAGAGCGCCTGCCGTTAAGTCTGACGTTGCAGAGTATGCTTTAATTTATGCTGAAACAGGTGCGTGTTTATATGCTAATATAGTGCGACATGTGGTTTTGGAATATTTAGCGAGACCTTTTGTTTCCTCCTATTCGGACGTTTGAAAGATTTGTAATTCCTTACGTTTATGTTAGTCTTTTCTTTGGCTCAGGTTTCGGAGATTATGTTTAAGGTGCAAATTTCAAGTTTCTTGTTATTTAGATCTCCTTGACAACTAAACCGTAGAATTTTTCACGACATTCCTAAGTTCAAGCTTTCTACTTGTGCGCATCAATACGTAATATAATGTGGTAAGGCTTGATGTTAAGCAGTGGGAAACAGTGCTTAGGTGTTTTACATGCGTGATTAATACATTATGGTCTATCTGTGTTGTGTCAGTATTGGGTGGAAAAGTGCATAACTCAGTGAAAAATGTGAGAAGATTTAAAGTGAATTCCCCAAGGTTAGTGGGTTAGGGTGATGTTTGCAGGAAAGATGTATTATTTGTGCTTGGGTTAATTTTCTTAACTTTATTTGCGAATGTGCTTTGTTGAGAGGCTATGGTATTGGAAATGCCAGTAAAAATGAATGGTGGGGAAGATTGTGGTTGGTAGGAAAGCGTTGGTTGGTTTCTGAAAGGGTTCGCTTGTATTTGTTATGCTGAGGCTGGTGTGGGTAGCAGTAGATATTTATTTAGGCAGAATGAGAGTGTGGGTGTTTGGTGCCTAGAGCAAGGTTTGAATTAAGCCTGTTTCGGATAGCATGATATTTAAGAAAGGCTCTACAGCTTGTAGGTCCTATGAATTTGCGCATCTCGCTTGTACCCTGGCACTGGGTAATTGATCGACCACGCGGTGTTCTTTCTTTTCGGAGCTAACCCTGATGAGAGTGTTTATTCTTTAGTTTTTAAGATAAGTGATTCTTTCAACTCATTTTGGTGGCATGTTTGGTGCTAGTAGTTCGTCATAGATTTCGTTATCCTAAATGTTGTGTGGAACGCTTCTAATTATTAATGTGCTAGCCGTCCCTAATATAGAAGTGTAAGACTAGAGGAAAGGCAGCTAGTTATCACCACTCACTACCAACTCTTGGGCTACTTGTTTACCAACGAATAGTTGGATTGACCATCACATTATGATGCCCCTACGGCTTAAAGAACGAGCATGTTTGGTGCGATCGGGATTCGAACCCGCGACCCTCGAATTACGAGTCGAACGCCTTAACACACTTGGTCATGCCGGGCCCAATTATTAATGTGTACAGCGGAAGTGGATTGGCAAGTGTGTAGGAAGATTTCGAGTTTGGTTTGTTCTCATTTTGTTTATCTACATCGATTATCGATTTATTAGCTTGAGTGGATGTGCTACTTTTTCGCTTGAGGCAGGCGGCATACTCACAGCTGAGATCATCGGTTTCTTTTTTCTTGGTTTCCGTTTAATCATTGTGAAACCTTCACTGTTCGTGGTAAAGTTGGACTTGGAGGAGTATGGTACTAACGAGTAGCACGAGCCCGTCTCAGAGTCGTACGGAGCCGTGATGGAATATGAACGGTCGGTTACGGCGTTTCCTTCAGAGTTGGCCAGAGGGCTGCAGTTCTCATCAATACTGAGAACAGTACCGGCGAAGCGGGTTGTGACTTTCGACGCTCATCCATTTGGCTCGTTCCTTACGGTTCTGATAAGGGCCGGATATTGCCCTCTAAATAGATATAATTCAAAAATTTAAGGCGAATTCAGTCACTGATTTCGTGTGCCTTAACTTGGACTCTACCTATACTAACTGGGCTATTAATTAAATCGACTGGTCATGACTACTACTATATTCACACACTATACTTTCTGGACTATTAGTTAACACGTCTCGACTCTCTGCCTGTGTGACTGTGACTCTGTCTGACTTTATACCGTTATAAGATCTCGTTAAACATTAATCACATAGATCTGAAGTAAACTTTTAAATTATTGATGCTAATCCTGCTTAAGAAAAGTGAATGTAGACGCAAAAATTAATTTTGAAATACGTAAGAAAATTTTAAACAACTAACTATAGGATTTCGTGAAGTTATTACCTAGCCACTCTCAAGTTAGGTAGTCTTTAAAACTATAGACTACGTTAACAAGTCCGAATAAATAACACTATGTAACACATATTTTGTACCTGGATAGCATGTATTATTTCTTATTTGCTATGTTGTAAAAGTACAGAAAATGGCCATTATTCTTTCAAACTTTGCATTTTGGCCTGGATAATGAAATTTAGAAATTCAGTAAAAACAGACAAATTTGCACATTTTCATTTACATAAGGTATGAATAAAACAACATATGAATCAAGATTTACAAGTGTTTATACTAAAGCTGTACAAAAATAATTAGAAGTGAGTAGTTTTTCAAGATTTGCGACTGTAATTTAAATCAGTTTCACGTATCAGCCCTCAAATATAGTCTCCCATCATGTTTTTGTTATACGCTCCTTGGTAGCGGCGTTCAAAGTCCAGTATATCTTGGTGGAAGTGCTCGCCTTGCTCCTCCGAGTATATTCCCATGTTCTGCTTGTATTTATCAAGATGAGCGTCAAGGATGTGGACGTTAAGGGACATCCTGCAGCTCATTTTGCCGTAGTTCCTCACCAATGCTTCAACCAGTTCTTTTTGTTTGATTTTGGAATTTCGCAAAAAGCTACTCGAAGGCTATTTGTGCAAGCCGTTCCTAATTTAGCAGTGTAAGACTAGAGGGAAGGCAGCTAGTCATAATTACCCACCGCCAACTCTTGGGCTACTCTTGTACCAACGAATAGTGGGATTGATTGTAACTTATAACGCCCCCACGGCTGGGAGGGCGAGCATGTTTAGCGCGACGCGGGCTGGAACCCGCGACCCTCGGATTACGAGTCGCACACCTTACGCGCTTGGCCACGCCAGGCCCAACCAATTTCACATGATTTTCGGCCTTGTGATTGCTCAAGAAGCCCCAAACAACTGCGACAAAACTGCTCCAAGCTTTGTTCCTTCCTACTGAGCTTCTTGGGAAAGTCTGTGGACTCCAGGATCTTCTTTAGTTGTTGTTCAACGAAGACACCAGCTTTGAACTTTACCTCAGACAGCTCAGGGAAGAAGTCTCGAAGGTGTTTGAAGGCTGTAGACTCCTTATCAAAAGCTGTGACAAATTGTTTCATAAGACCCAATTTCATGTGTAATGATGGGAACAACAACTTCTGGAATTCCACTAGTGGCTCACACTCGACATTGCTCCTCCCTATAGAGAACTCGGTTCGTTGTGGCTAGTGCTTCCTGTTGTAGTGCTTTATTTTCCCCTTTTTGCATCCTGGAAAAGAACAAAATAAAATTGTTATTATGAAGAATAAATTTATTTCATTCTCAACTAATGTCTAAGAGGTTCAAGCAAAATATTTTATATGTGATTTTTCCATACTATTGGAAATTAAAAAAATTAATTCAAAGATATTTAAATTTTAAAAGGTCTAAAATTTGTGTAATATAAAATATTACTATTTAAGCAATCAAAAATTGTCTGTCCCACCTTCTAGAATTTTTTTGCAGTGCTCGCAGGTAAAATGATGTGCTCAGGGTTTGTCTTGATCTCCTACAGGCACGCCTAAATATGCTTTATGAGCTAAACACATTTTAGCAGATGCTTTCACAGAGTACTTTTTCTCTCTTGTCTTGATAAATAAGCTTGCAGCTTCCTGATGCCACCTCCGATAAAGCCAGATAGGTCTATGTATTCACTTAGGAAGCTAGAATTAAACTGAAGTGATGAGATCCTGTATATGCATTACTATGGAAAGTTCTAGAAAATTCTGAAAGGTTTTTGAAAGTACTTGTAAGTTCAAGAAAAATTTCTATCAGCTATTCAGCACTGAATCTACCTGTAATGTTCTGGAAAATGGTTAAATTTTAAACTTTCATTACCTAGGTCACAAAAGCGAAGTTTGAAGAGAAAAATAGGTCTTTTTCATTTACTTTAGGTATAAGCAATTGGGAAATAACACTTTTTGCCCGGGAACAATAAAGAGTACAGCTCAGGTACTAATCGGATATATCTTTCGACATCTGATTAGTTATATTGGGTTTTTCTTACCACTTTTAGGAAAGTGGTAATTTCCTCAACAAAAAGTAAGAAAGTTATAATAAAATCCAACACAAAATTTTGTACAATACATTTATTACAATATAAAGAATACAATTTAAACTTTTCTTAATTTATTTTTTAAAATATTAACCTAAAAACGTAATATATATATAGTTACATTAATTTTGAACAATACATTTATTATAATATAAAGAATACAACTGAAGCTTTTCTTAATTTATTATTTTACAATATTAATCTAAACCGTAGTATATATAAATACATGGATAAATACTATTAAAACGAAAATGTCGTACATAGTTCTTATGTATGTATCACAGAACGGCTGGTATATATAAAAATATATATGGGTATTAACACATTTATGGATAGGCAGAGAACAACATTTAGACCTTTTTTAGTCATCTTCAGGTTGACAAAAAGAGTTTGCAACTTATCGTTGAAAGAAACGTGTCACAGGTACGAAAGCATAAATGGTTACGGGATTGTAGGGGCGATGCAATTGGATGTTAGGTGATTGATTGATATAGGTGTGAAGGTGTTCGTTTACATTAGTTTAATTTTGGTTTTAGATTTTATACAAGTAGGACTTTTTGATTTTGCCTTTGTTTGTATTTATATTTGTTTCCCTACTTAGTATATGGGAGTTTTCTGTGGTTTGTTGTGTATATTCGATTTGCAGTGTTTAAAAACACATGAAGGTGTTTTATTTTTTATTTTTTTGTTCTTTGAATCTAGTTTCCATTTTTCTGTTTGTTTCTCCAATATTGAAGTCGTGGTAGTTGTTGCATTGCATTTGATAAATTATGTTGGTGTTGTGTTTGTCAGTGTAGTTTTTACATAGTATGGACTTTAGTTTTGCACCTGGTTTTCGAATAAATTTGGTGTTTACTGGAATGTTGTGTTTTGTTATAAATTATTTTTCCAAATGTTGGTTATTTTTTCGCTGATGTCGGGAACATGTGGTATGCAGCAATATAAGATTTTGTAGTTTGTTGTATCTTGGGATTTATTGTTGTTTGTTTGTTTGTTGTTGGTATAGGTGTGTGTGCATATATTTTTTCCCACGGTTTTTTGAGGATATTGTTTGATGTTGATCAAATGTTTTTATTTTGTTAATTTTATCGGATGAGCACACTTTTGTGGCTATGTTTATTTGGTTTCTTAAAAAAATTGAGTTTCTGTTTTGTTATATTTGCTGAGTCCCAGGAATGTATAATCCAGTATGGGTGATTTTTCTGTGGATTTGTTTTGAATTGTGTGTCAGTTCCAGTTATCTTGAGATTAATAAATGCAAGTTGGTTAGTGTTTTCCTCTTCACGGGTGAACTTAATGTTGGAGTGTATCGAGTTAACGTTATTGCAGAGCTTAGTGTGTGTTCTGTGGATATGAATCCAGCAATGGTATCATCAACAGACCTGTACCAGCATAGTGGTTGGTGTAAGGCTGAATTCATCACTTGTGATTCAATTTGTGTCATAAAAATGTTGTCTAGAACTGTTAACACGGGATTCCCATACTTAAGCCATTTATTTGTCGGTAGTTCTTGTTATTGAACATAAAGTTCGTTTTGGTGGAAGTGAATTACATAAGGGTTGTAAATTGGTTGCTTGGGGTGTGCATCAATCCCATACTCATTTATACCCTCGTCTCTAAGACGTGTCCAGCAACAATCAGTTGCAAACTCGCTTTGTAAACCTGAAAATGACTTAGGAAGGTCGAAACGTTATTCCCTGCTTATCAATAAAAGTGTTAATACCCATACCAGCCGTTCAGAGATCCACTTGTATTTCAAGAGTCATCGAAAGTTATTATATATATTTTCATTTATCATTTCGATTGGCATGAGGTAGAGTTGTCAACCGTATTTTATTCATTTTCACTATTAAGCTGTTCATTTCCACGGTGTTCTTTTCTTTGACACTGACTTCATCTATCTCTAAAATTTCATCACTAGGGTCAAGAATCCGAGCGAGTGAAATCAACGTTTGATAATCTCGCATTCTTATTGCAAACACTCCTGAAACTATTAATATAATATATATACATGAATTGTAAGATCTTTGTAGTGATTTTTCTTTGTTAGTGCGTCTATCTACGCGACTAAAATTTATCTAATAATATAGGCCCGGCATGGACAAGCGCGATAGACGCGCGACTCGTAATCCGAGGGTCGCGGTTTCGCGCCCTCGTCGCGCCAAAATGCTCGCCCTCCCAGCCGTGGGGACGTTATAATGTTACGATCAATCCTACTTTTCGTTGGTAAAAAAGTAGCCCAAGAGTTGGTGGTGGGTGGTGATGACTAGCTGCCTTCCCTCTAGTCTTACACTGTAAAATTAGGGATAGCTAGCACAGATGGCCCTTGAGTAGCTTTGTGCGAAATTCCAAAAAACCATAAACCAAACCAATCTAATAATATCTAAGTTGCTTTGTTGAACGATGTTGATGAGGTGAGACAAGAATACGAAATAGCTTGAAAAAAATATTGTCTAAGATTTAGATTCCGTTAACCAATTAAAATCCTTCTTCCATCAAATTTTTTTATTGTCGTTAATGATTCAACATTTACAATTGGTTAAACTGCTGTTTTTTTCTTAATACTCTATCATTTTCTGTAAGTAGGATTTCTCAATCTGGTTATGTTTAAAAGTGACAGTCAAATACAACTTATTCTGTCAGCAAAGAGTCGGTGGTGGATGATATTCAGTAACTATCTTCCTTATAGTTTAACAGTTTAAAATTTGAAACTATTATGCGGAGATATCCTGTATGTGGCTTTGTGTGAAAAAAATGCTAAAACATAAATTAATCAATCTGTTACGACAATTTGGTGTAAATCACTGTGTGTGTGCGCATGTTTAGTCTTACCAAGAGTTTGTCTGCACTCTGGCCACCATGACTATTATACAAACTTTATTAATCAAACCTCAAAAGAGTAAAACTAATAAAGTAAAATTTAAAAACGTTAAGATAAAATCGTTTTAGTTACGATGAAAATAAACATCTGTATACGATTTCAAAAGAAACCAATTATTTAGATAATTTTTACTTTCCCCTGAAATAAAATAAAATAAAAAATGCTGATTGCTACAAGAATGAAATAGCGACTGAACTAGTTTTACCTTGACATTTAGTAAAGAATCTTCTAAACTAAATAATTAAATTAAAAATACAATAACATGCAACTTCACAATGAGCTAAATTCTGACTTTTAATGAAGAAATCGTTGCGATCTATCATGATGCTACACGCTAGTACAGCGGTATGTCTATGGATTTAAAACGCTAAAATTAGGGGTTTCAGAAAACACACACGCGACCGTTGGTTAGGCATCATCATTAGTTCTAAATTGTTGTAATTGTAAATTGGAATTAACAGTTACCGTATTTTCTGAAGGATTTTGCTATAAAAATAACCACGATAACTCTGTTTTTCGTATAATGAATAAACATGAAAATAAGAAATTGAACGCATAATACTTTCATATTTGGTTAGATTTGCACTCACGAAAGATATTAATAAACTAGATGATTGGTAAAGGATCCTCTGACGTGTTTTGTTTCAAGAACATATGGAAACAAAATGAAGGATGACAAATATTTTTATTTGTTGCTTTTCAGGTTCATATGGCATGCTATGTTGTATTCTACAGATTGTATAATTATTCATGGCAAGTGCAAACTGCAGTGTTAAGCGTCCTTTATGTAACATCATTTTAGTATTCACTAACAAAGTGATAGACAGAGAACACACTGCTGTATAGTGATGTAAATGTTTAAAACAGGCGATCTTGGTGCTCTTTTACGGTAATAATAATAATAAAAGAAATGCTCTTCTGATACAAACAAGAGGCTACTTACCTTTGCTGTTTCTCATCCTTCCCTCAGCTATATAAAATCTGTACGGTTTATGAAGAGGTTTTATCACCTCCACAACCAGTGCTCCATCTCGTTGAAGACCAATCAGTCGACCACATGTGTAATCGAGGATAGGTTTGTTATTTATATCAGCATCATCACGATTATTGTAACTGGAGTGTAGTTTGATACGTCACGTGGGAGAAAAAAAATATAGTTAAAGCAGCGATTATTGTTTCTCCTATAAATCAATATAAGTTGAAAAGTTAAGACATCCAATTACTATCACGCCACGCGAATGATTCTTAGAAACATAAAAACCACAACATGGATATTAAAAGAAGTCCCACGAACTCCATGCAAGATTACTATAAAATATATTTTAAATTAGAAATGGTCGATTATCCAAAAGTCATGTTAAAACTATTGCATTTATCTATCTGAACAACACGCTTCTTTCAAATAGATCCTCACTGAGATTAAAAGTTAACATTAATTTATACTTATGATATTCCACTTGAACGAATTAACAGTGCCTGATATATTCATTGTGCAGGGTTGTGTTTTTCAATGTCTAAAATTCGAGCCACAATGCAGCTAAACAAAGTCAGTAATTTCGTTTGTGCTCGCGTTGTAGGAATAACAGTCGGGCCCGTTATTCGATTCTATGAGCTGAGTAAAATTTTTAATGACAGTGAATTTAGCCGAGTGGTTGGTCAGTTGTTTAGAATTCGAAACGTTAAGGTTATCCTGGCTTGTCATTTAGCCTATGTGAATATGAAATAATCATTAATTGAAAATATCGGTATCAAGCTACTGAGGGGATATCCAGGAGAGTTGGAAATTTATAAACTCTTAATTTTTAACCAGAAAATATTGGTGCCAAAATGCATGAAAGTCTGATAACAGAAAAACGTCTATTAAATATCCATTGGATGTTCAAGTTATTCTCCCTCTAGACATTTAATCACGTAAGTATTTTTTAAGATAACTAGTGACCCGGAAACAATATCGGGACCATTTTATGAATAAGATAATAATGATTACACTGAGTCCCTTTTCCAGTACTAACTTGGCCGCTAACAAAGTATTGTCATTTCACTAGGAGTTAAATAGTCAGTATAACTTTCACTAGTATGATAAAAATATACAAAAGGCACACAACGTTCTCCACAAAGGCACTTATTCTGAAACTTTTAGTGCTTATCCTTCGTCTAAACTGTATATTGTGAAAAATTATTATATAGATATACGTAGTAAGAAATGCATGTTTCTCAAAGAGCCATAAGAAGCGACAAGTCCAGTCAGATCATGTATTAAAATTTGCTTCTTCTAATGCAATGATTACTTTGAGAACATGCAATATTAAAATTTGGTATCCTATTTAAACCATAAAACATGAAACTTACGAGTCGTGACACCCAGACTCAATCTGGATGATCGAATCTTCTTTGATTGTTCTTTTGTTCTCCTCTTTCTAGACGTTATACTCATGTTTACGACTGAAAGAATTCAGAAGACCGTCCTGGATCTGCTTTTTCAATGATGAGTTAAGGTACGGAAAGTTACTGTAATAGAAGCAACAATTACAAATAATGAATTTGTCATAGTGCATTTAACAAAATGAAGTGTATGAAAAAAGATCAATATTTATTTAAATAAACAGTGTTATATTGATAAATCGGTACCTTAACGTTAATGGATAATTAATTAAATAAAGTTAATAAAGATCACGATTCACACTAAAACAATTATCGTTCAGACAGTATGAATTGTGTTTCAACAACTACAAGATCTGCCGCATCTAGTCAAACTGTATAGTTCTGGTATTACTCGATAACTTTTGGTTTAGCAAATATAATGATGTTTACATATTATTTTATACTTTAATTCACAAGTTACCTTAGTAACTATACTCAGAATAAAAAAAGGGCTGGAATAGTATATAGGATTGTAGAAGGTTTTCAAAACCACAATTTGCTTGACTTTTAAAAAGAAGTAACTCGTAACTTACAGTTGTAGTGTATTTTGCATAGTTCAACATTTTAATAAAATAAAAATAAATCAAAGGTAACATGAAGCCTGTGTTGTTTATTCGCATTTAAACACTTTTAAATAATTCATTATTAGATATAATACAAAAAATATATTATCATTTTTATATTTTAATCAGTTTTATGAATATAATGAGGTATGACCGCGCAAAGCTACACGAGGGTTATCTGTGCTAGTCGTTCCTAATTTAGCAGTGTAAAGGTATAGGGAAGGCAGCTAGTCATCACCACCCACCGCCAACTCTTGGGCTACTCTATTCCCAATAAAGAGTGGGATTGAGTTACGTTATAACGCCCCCATGGCTGAAAGGGCGGGTAGGTTGGGCGTGAGTGCGATTCGAACCCGAGAACCATACTAACTTTACATAGAATAAGAAGTGGCTGGAATAGCGTATAGGGAAAAATGATAGTTGAAGTTCGTCAAATAAATTAAACGTTCTTGAATATTTATATGGTGGCATAAATATCGACTAAATTTGGTATGGTTATTTCAGGGTCACGTAAAATATATCTACCAAATTTCTCTCCTTGATTAAAAAATACAAGAATTAAGGACCCAAAAGAAAAATGATTAGTAAAAACGACTCTAGAAGGTGTTAAAAATAAAGATAACATTTGACAGGTAGTGTTTTACTAGCTTAAGTCTAGCGGCAAAGGAGCAAAGATTTGTTTTGTTTGTGTTTTAATTTCACACAAAGCTTCTGGAGGGCTATCTGTGCTAGCCGTTCCTAATTTAGCAGTTAAGAATAGACTGAAGGCAGCTAGTCATCACCACCCACTACCAACTCTTGGGCTACTCTCTTACCAAGTAATAGTGGGATTGACAGAAGCGTTATAACGCCCCCATGGCTGAAAGGGCGAGAATGTTCGGTGCGACCGGGATTCTAACCCGCAACCCTCAGATTACGAACATAAACTGCTATATATATTTCCCAAACCGCTTGCGTCCTATTTGATTGAGAAAAATACATAATATTTTATAGCTTTAAAATGTTTGTTCGATACTGTGTCAGTTTTCGTGACGTATTAACTACTAATTTTTTCTTGGTTTGTCTTGACTTTTTTTGTGAAACTACACGTGGGCTCTATGCGCTAACTTTTTGAGCAGTTATAGACTAGCGGGAAGTCAACACCAACAAACGTCAACAATTCGGTTGCTCTTTTATCAACGAATAGAGACATTGACCATCATATTAGTCCTTCTCCACGTCTAAATGGGTGACTGTGTTTGGTGTGACGAGAGTTCAAATCAGCGTCTCGCAGATTGTGAGTAGAGCGCCCTGACAACCACTTGAGCTTAGAGTCAGAATTTACTTCAGAATGCATACCTATTGGTTATCACAACCTCTGGAGGAATTGACTTTTATTGTATATCGCACCGGATGTTAATGATTGCCCTAAACTCCCCTAAAATAAAATGAAAAATGCTGATTTATACATAATTAAATAGCATCTAAACTAACTTTCACATCTAGTAAGAAATCTGCTATACTAAATAATTAAATTCAAAATACAATAACAGCAACTTCTACACAAGGTAGATTATGACTTTTAATAATTACATCGTATCACGCTTTGGTATTACGTCATCGTCAGTTCAGAACTGCAATTATTGTAATTTAAAATTAACAGTTACCTTACTTTTATTAAAGAATAGAACCTTACAATATATTATTTTAATCTCTAGCCCTTTTGCCGGCCCCCCAGTGGAACAGTGGTATGTCTGCGGACTTACACACTAAAATCCGGGTTTCGATACCCGTGGTGGGCAGAGCACAGATAGCCCATTGTGTAGCTTTTTCTTTATTTGTAATTACTTCATTTTCATTTCTTTCATAAATTATCCAGTATTTCTAGCTGTTATTTCATTCAATTGATCCAAAATAACAATTCATTTCCAATAAATGATAAGACTGATATGATATGCATGTTCACGTAATGTAGGTATTTTACCTTTCTTTCCCCAACATTTTAATTATGTTTATTCATTCTGAATTTTAAATTTCTTTCAGTTTGATCAATGTATACAACAAAGTTAAAACTATAGTTTGCCAAAATTCCATCAGTAACAAGCCTTTTATTTACTAGTATTCTTCAGCTTTCCTCATTACCAAAGTTAGGAAAAGTTGACTAAATTTCATTAAACGATGTTTATACCCCATTATGACAAGAGGGCACAATGTAAAAATTTAAATAGCAATGGCAAGGTACCAGCAAGCCTTATTTTTATATTAGTGTGATTGGTTTATGGAATTAGTTATTGTTTGCACTGGTGGTGGTCATCACTTACAAAAAACTTAAAAGAGGAATCAATGCTTTCTTTCTGAATAAAATCTCTACTTTCTCAGAAAAGGATATTTGAGGGCAGCCTTGTAAGAACAATTGGCACACCTTGCACTCATTTAATGTTTTTAATAAACTATTTTGATAAGTTACTTTTTAACCCATCTCACAGCTTTAAGCCACCCTAAATGTTAAACTAGATAACTATTCAATGTATTATGTTTATTTCTACATTCCATCACATTTCTCTGTATTAAGTCATTTAAAATCTATTCTTCACACATGTTAAACTGAAGATGAAAAAAGTCAAAAACAATATTCACTTATTATAAAAAGATAGGAATATGAAAATGCATTATAAATTAAAATATACACAATAAAAGACATTCTTAGTTCCTATGAAGCCTTATTCAAAACTTAGATAAGTTTTGCTGAAGCAAATTACTTTCACCTGCTTAATTATTAATAAATACAATTTAAATTCAAAGACTCAATAAATAAGTAAGAGTGTGGTATGTGACTAACATGGAAATTTTGGTCTATTTATATATATACATAAATATCATTATTCATTTTGGCGAGCATTGCTTTTTAATTACCTAAACATGCTAATAAATAAATTAAATTGCTGAATGGTACCAAATTTTTTTCAACAAACTGAATGACAAGTTACTTGAAATGTTTAAACTTTTTAAAGTTACATGAAACAAAGCAGATATCAAATACAATAGAAATTAACTTACTTTCCACTTACAAGAGTGTCCTCACATACATTCAAAATCATGCAATCTTGGCAGATGGTTCAATTCACACAGACAATGCCCAGCATGTTTCTGTTTGTGCAGATTGTCATGGCACAACACCACTGATATAATACAAAATTCTGCTTTACCACATGTAAAAAACGAGTGTATTGTCCAACTTGAACCTTTAAATAGGCTAGAATCATGATTTATCTAGATGATAAAAACACAGCATTAGAACATTTAAACATGAGGTACAGCTAAACACAAGTACTTATTTATGAAAAACTTATTCTGCATTTTCAAAGATTTTGTTGCTCAAAAATTATATCACAATGATCCATTGATTTATATGTAGATGAAGATCAAAGTTATAAAATAGTGAGTTATGCTCTAATTAATATATATTGAATAAAAAGTGTTATTTTTCTATCTCACTTTCTGAACAAATGTAATACTTTTTATTTACCTGAAAGAAAAATAAAGACACTAAAATATAACTACTTTTTTATCTTTAACCAACACATCAATTTTAATACTTACACAAAAAGACACAACATAGAATTTGTTCACAAGCACATATCATGACTAAGTATTTTAATTTTGGTATTAAATCTTTCTTATAAAATACTTAAAGGAAAATTACATACAAACAGAAGCTTTAAAGAAGTTTGATTTTAATTTGTTGTTGTTTAATAAATGTAACAACACTTTCAACCTTATAATAACATTACTTGAAAGTAACAGACAGCTGTCAGTTAGGTTTGCATTGAGCTGAGCCAATTTTCTATGACAGTTAGCTTTAGAAATCTCTATACAAATCATACTTATTCACCAAGCTGATGTCATATCTCTTACCATACACAAGTATTGAAAAATTTGTTTACAAGGAATTTTCCAAACACGAATTCAAATGCCAACTCCATATATTTCAAATTTTTACACATTTTACTAGCAGGATAATATTATTTGTGAATATAGATGTCTGTCCACTGCATACAATTATGAATAAGAAAATAAAAATTTAATTTGTGTTTCAATTATGTCTGTTGTGTATATTTTGTTAAGTCTGTTCAGAAACTAAATGTTTTGTTGAGTTCTAAGTATTTATGTGTTTGTAATTAAGCACAAATATACACAATTGGCTATATTTGCTTTACCCACCATGTGTATCAGAACACATAACCAATTTTCTAGCATCAAGAGTCCACACACTGTGCTGCTGGTAATAGTGCAAGAATTCTAAGAACTCTTTTAACAAGTGCAAAAACATGAATAACTAATTCAAACTTTTGACATAGGGGTGTTATAAAGTCATTCTGCTGTTAACAAGTACATAAAAAGGGATAACTGTTTGAAAATGTGATAAGTACTCATAATACCAACACTGCTGTAAGATTATTGGAAGTTACACCTTTTATAGTAAGAAGGAATATTTTAAAAACAAGTACAATATTTCAATCTCTCATGCAACCATTCTCAAGAACAAAAGTTTTTATGATAAAGAAGGTTCCAGTAATTATATCAACAGTCAACACCCTTAAAATGTGTTAAAAGAACTTTTAGAAAAACTATCTATATTAGCAGGCAAATATTTGCTTTTTGTGGTTGTATGAAAATGTAAGTGAAGAATTATAACACTAAATATTTTGGTACTTTGTAATAATCAACTACAGTTGGAAAGAGTAAGTACAGTAAAAATAATTTCTACCAGAGTAACTCTAACTGAAATTTTCATTTGGAAAGGCACCTTAGGGGCTGAATCAGTAAATGAACAGATCAATCACACCTAGGATTCCCTGTTCTTAATTTTATGGCAGCATGTTCCCTTAAAATATCAAAAAATATTACAAATAATCTTTTCCATATTTTGAATCCTTAGCCCCTATATTTTCAATGTCTTATAAAAAACTCCGAGAACCAGTTTAAATCCTTAAAAAGTATGAAAGCTAAAAGATTTTCTATTTAAATGCCCTATTTACATTCCCTTTTCATGGAAGTGTGATCCACAATTGTTTTTATCTTTTTTGGTGATAATTTTACCCAGTTTGTCTGTAATTCCTTCTTATTATCAAAATGCAGATTTTCTTATTGCTACTCCCTTTAAATGGACTGTACCAATAACCTTTCATTGATGGGTCAATCATAAATGTTAAACTCTATGTGTTAAACAAAGAAAGTACTTTTACTAATTTATGTAGACTAACAAAAATGTTTATCACCATAGTAATTCATGAATATTTTAATTTGGACATGAAGCATGGTCCTCACTAATCAGAGACCAGGAACTTTCATGGCAACAGATACACAAGAAACAAGCAGTTGAGTGAAGACAAGACTAATAAGCTTAATAACAATACAACAGGACCAAGAAAAGAAATATTACACAAGGAAATATCCACAGTGGTAATATATTTGTTGATATGGACAATCTATCAGAAGTAACAAGGGAGTTTTGTCAGTGTTTCTGAGAGATTGGTTGGTTGGTTGGTTGATTTAGAGTTTTATAGTACAAAGCAGTTAGGCTATCTATGTCAAACATCCAGTAAAAAAAGTAAATTTAGTAAAATTCATAAAAGGAAATTATGATAAAACAAAACAATGTTTAAAAAACAACATACAAATAGCATAAAACCAAAGTTTACATCAAGTCAACAACATTAAGAGAAAAACTACAGTAATTCAAGTTGTAAAGGATTTTCTGTAGTGAAACTGTAATTATCATAACTCACCAGTAGGACTAACAGGTAAGTACAAAATACACCATTAGTCACCAGAAGTTGGCCTTTCTAGTCCTGGTTCCGAATTATTTGACGTTATGGCCATCTTCAAAAAATAGTAACAAAAAAATTTTAAAAGAAGTGTAGCAAAATCATAAACAGGATAAGTAATGGCCATAAGTAATGTTCAAACAACAGCATTACTTACCTGAAGTTGGCCTTTCCAGTCCTGGTTTCAAGTTATTTAATTTTAGAGCCAGTTTCTAATTTCAAATCAAATTACATAAACTGTGATTTTAAAAAGGGAGCCACATTAAAAATGTGTAATGTAAATATTAAAAAACTTAAATGGCATTAAAAAGATTAATGAACTTCATTAATTATGCATGTCAATAAACTAGACATTAAAGCGTATTTATAATTGAAAGTTTTATACTATCTGATACAGAGATGCCAACTATTTCAAATGACTGAGCGTAATGATTGTAGACAGAACCCTTCCACAATTTCAGTCTTTTTAGAATTGCCAGAAACAAGACAATCTGATGAGCGAGGCCTCTTTTTTTTCCAACATGTGAACGATCGCATTGGTGTTTCTATATCACTGAGAAAATGATAAATACCCATCGATATGAGCGCTAATTGGCTTACAAGCGCTGTTGACATAACTATGGATTCCCCCACATACCCAGTAGAAGAAGCACCTCACTTAAACTATTGGTAGACGTCAGAGATACAAATATTTTTTTTATTATTTCAAGCATAAACATGATTATTGCAAATAGCCATTTGGACTATGTCTTTTACTTCTTATCAAAATTTATTTGTATTTTACTAGAAATTTTCTTGTCACCCCTTTCAAGTCCTGAGGAACAATTTACCACTTTATTGTATTGGCCAAAATAATATATAATAATTTGGAAGTTGCAACAAGTAATATTTGTCTGCATGAGTGTACAGTCGTAATGATACACCAAAATCATAATGATAACTTCAAATCATAATGGTTGGTATCTCTATTGATGTTCATGATTTAATTTGTCAGGTATGCAGTTTTGTGCTCAGAAGCAAACAAAGTAAAATTTTTATTAGTTGGATAAATAAAATTACCAAAATTAGAGAAATTTGTTATCTCTATTTGCAATTAGTTTATTGTTATAGTGACGATTGATTAAGTCATAGTTTTCATTAAACTGCACAAAACTAATCAATGTAAATACTGTCTGAACGTAACCAATTAAATTTTCTAGTTCTAAAATGTTCTCTCAGTTGTTTAGCATGAGTGTGGCACTACAATACATGCAACAATAACGTGAAGAGGGAAACTTCAAGCCATTTCTGCGTAGACCACAAATTATTTGTATGCACTAAAAGTTTATATTAAATAAACAAACAATACTGTCATCATTAACTGAGACAAGTACCTTTATAATGCAATTTTTTCATACGTATGATGTAGCGTAGGTTT
The DNA here is from genome assembly GCA_011833715.1 of Carcinoscorpius rotundicauda. Lineage (NCBI taxonomy): Eukaryota > Metazoa > Arthropoda > Merostomata > Xiphosura > Limulidae > Carcinoscorpius > Carcinoscorpius rotundicauda. The sequence goes on from CM022391.1 coordinate 105,388,413, forward strand.
ATCCATACCTACTGAAAGTTTAAGAAATCCTCTTAATTCTTAAACATAAAATACCACTTCCCCCCAACACACAACAGAATGTTTCAAAACTTTCCAAACAATCACATTTAAATAAGTTTTTTCTTCATAACATTCTTTAATTGTTTCTAACTTCATGATAAGGACAGAAATAGTTGTTCACATGAGTACAAAATATTGAAAATTTGTTCACTGACTACAAAACTTAGTACCAACAGAGACCAATTCCATGTCTAAAAGTAAGGATGAAAACACAGTGAAAGACCATACTTACGATGCATGTACTGAGATGGTATGATTCACCATAAAACCCATTCTTAAATTTTTGACATCATAGAACATATTTTAATAAGCTAATTTTCTTCGCTCTTATAAGAAAAATAGCAAAGGTGTCACAAATTAGCCTTAAAATTTGCAGAACAAGTGTCTAATCCTCCATAAAACAACTCTTTTGTTGATCTTATCAGTGAAAAATATTTTCCAAATTCATGTTCATTCATTAAACCTTTCAAAGACTTTCTCAAAAGCATCATTTTATCATCAGAGTTATTGCTCTAGTAGGTCTCAATCTTTCCAAATACTTGAATTTGTTTGATTTTCATTTTTTTGGAATTATTAAAACATTTTACACTAATAACTTTTGTCATGCAACATGAAGTTGAAACCTGTTTCTGTCAGTATTTTTATCACAATCATTAATGTGTATTAGAGAAAATAAATATATTTTAATGAAGATAAATAGTGAAATGTGTAAAATCAGAAGGAAGAACTGCATTAAAAACGACAAACCTAAACCTTTGACTAATTATATTTGTTTGTTATAACTCAAAAACTTGTGAGAAGTTGTGGACTTGAGCATCCACACCTCTCTCTCCTAATTTTTAATTCTATATATATTGTATATGTAGGGCTTCTTTGATTTTGCATTTGTTTTCCTACTTGACATCTGGAAATCTCCTATGATAATGTGTTTACGACATTTTTCATAATGAAAAACGTGCAAAGATAGTTTTTTGTGTTCTTTGAATTTAGTTTCAATTTTTCTGCTTCTTTCCCCAGTATAGAAGTCATGATAGTTGTTGCATTGTATTTTATAAATCATGTGTGTAGTTTTTATGTGTAAAAACATTTCTGTTATGTATAAAGCGTTTGGAATGCCATGTTGTTGTTTATATTATTGTTTCAAAGTTCAAACCAATATAATATGTTGTTATTCATCTAGAAATTTCTAGAATTAGGTAGATCGATCATTTGTCTATAAATAGAATGTATTTTGGCCTGGTGTCTGTACGAGACAAATCCAGATTACTCTGAAATTCTGTGGAAGTTACGCGATTGTTCGAGAATACAGTAAGCCTACTAGTATATAAACAGACAGCGATGCGAGGAGAGTGAGTCAGTCATTCGTTTTCATTCGATTCAAGAGATGTTGTCTTCGTTTAAGAATTTTTCAACGTTTGATGTGTGTTTATTCAACTTGGATTTGTGACTGGAGCTAGATCTACAAAAGCTGTGATTTTATTTCGTCAATCTTTACGATTCATTCAAATTACTGGTTATACTGAAGGTCAACACGTATAGAACTGTGTAGGGGAGACCGAGGCAAGTTGGAAAACTACGAATTTGAGACATTCATCAAAAACATCGAAAAAAGAACTTCGTCAAATTTATTGGACTGTGAATTGTTTCTGGACTTCTCCATTCAAACTTCTTAATTTTTTCGTGGGACCAAATTCACCCCTAGACTAGAATTTTGGATTTCTGATCTGGACTTTTGGACTTTCATTCTGGATCATTATATTGGACTCAGGCCAGTACCATTTTGTATTGTAATTAATTTTGAAGGTTGAAACTGAACATTTATCATTGTTATTATATAATTTATTTTATATCTGTCACATATATAATAGTTTATTGTAATAAATTATATAAGCTGTTATCTGTGTCTTTCTGTTGCGTTCAGTCCACATAAAAAAACGTAACAATGTCCCACATTGTTTTCACATGTAGGAAGTTGTGGGCTTGAGCACCCATGTCTCACTGTCCTAACTTCTATTTCTAATTCTGTATCTATTGCTACTCTATTTCTTATATGAGACTGATGAATGGAGGTTAAGACTGATAGACAGTGTATCTCCCACTGCAGTGTGGGTCCTATTTCTCAAATCACCTCAAAACCCTCAGGTACATATTATGATCCCACACTGCAGCTTGTACCCTGGGATATTTTCAGTCAATGCAGCATTTTTTTGTTTAATTTCTTTTTGAGTTATAACAGATTAATACACACGTTATCTCTATGATTACTGATATTCCATTTCTGCCTTTACAAATGCATCATTAATGTAAGAAAGAGGTATAACCTGCATAACTATCAAGGATTCTCCATTTAGGCCTATACAGTTCCCCTGGAAGTATACAAACTAGCTTTTGATACATATAAATATCAAATATCCCAGAATAATATACTGATAAACTTAAAAGCAATTATTATGGTTATTCTAATCAAATGATGTATACTTTTCACCATACTCTTCTTCCAACTTAATTAATTTTTATTCACTTCTGGAACTCTTTCAACTAATACAATAATTAAGTTTCATGCAGAATGACACAAAAACATTAAAATGATGAACATCAATAAAGAATGCCTTTAAAAAATGCATAAACCTTACAAACAATATTATAAATAAGTAAGAAAATAAACACTTTATTAACATTGTAAAATCTTCTAAGTATCAAACATTATTATACTGTCAGTAAAAATATTTATTACTAAATATTAAGCAATTTGTTGGACCTCAAGCATGATGCAAGAACATCATAATTCATGGTTTAATTACAAGTACTCAACTTACAAAATTAAAATCATAAAACATTAGAAAAATGTAAATATTGTACGCAATATATGTTATTCATTTACTCAAATTATTGTTAATATAGTATCATTCCCACTGATATTCTGAACCAAACTAATTTAAATTCTCTTAAGTCTTACTCTAACTTCGTGGCCTGGCATGGCCAGGTGGTTGAGGCGTTTGACTCGAAATCTGAGGGTCGCGGCTTCGAATCCCTGTCGCACCAAACATGCTTGCCTTTTCAGCCGTGGGGGAGTTATAAGGTACAATCAATCTCACTATTTGTTGCTAACAGAGAAGCCCAAGAGTTGGGGGAGGGTGGTGATGACGAGTTGCCTTCTTTCTTGTCTCACATTGCTAAAGTAGGGCGATGAGTGCATAGACCTGAGTAGCTTAGAGCGAAATTCAAAATAAACAAACTTTTTTTTTTAATAAACCTATTTGTAAAATTTAACTGATTTGAAAACAATTAATAATAGATTAAATAGATTTTTATCATTTTCAAACTGTGATAAGTGCACGTACACACATAAAATTGCACATTTTTTTCTGACAAAGTTACTTTCAAAGTTTGATTTGTTTCAGAAGTTTTCATGCAAAGCTAATCAAATAAGTTCCTGCGCATAGCCGCCAGTACGTGTGAAATGATTTGTTATTTTTCATACTTTATTTTGTTTCTGAATTTCGCGCAAAGCTACACTAAAGGTATTTGCGCAAGCCGTTCCTAATTTAACAGTGTAACACGAGAAGGAAAGCAGCTAGTCATCACCACCCACCACCAACTGTTAGGCTACTCTTTTACCAACGAATAGTGGGATTGATTGAGACATTATAACACCCCACGGCTGATAGGACGAGCATGTTTGGTGTGACGAGGATTTGAACCCGCGACTCTCGAATTACGAGTCGAACGCTTTAGCCGGGCCGTTTGAAATGATAGACTTCAGTTTGTTTATTTAATTTCTTAATTTCGTGCAAATCTACGCGAGGACTATTTGTGCTTGCCTTCCCTTAATGTCAAGTTTTGTGTTGATTGGTCAAGAAATGACAAAACGTGGAAGGAAAATTTATTCAATGATAGTTATTATTTCACTCGACAATAATATTTGTAAATGTTTTAGTATTATTGGCTGTTGTCGTTTATTGATAAAACAATGCATGACGTAACAATAATTAAAAGGTAATGCTTTGTTTGTTTTGTTTTGGAATTTCGCACAAAGCTACTCGAGGGCTATCTGTGCTAGCCGTCCCTAATTTTGCAGTGTAAGACTAGAGGGAAGGCAGCTAGTCATCACCACCCACCGCCAACTCTTGGGCTACTCTTTTACCAACGAATAGTGGGATTGAGCGTTACATTATACACCCCCACGGCTGGGAGGGCGAGCATGTTTAGCGCGACGCGTGCGCGAACCCGCGACCCTCGGATTACGAGTGCACGCCTTAACGCGCTCGGCCATGCCAGGCCTAAAAAAGGTAATGCTAAGATACGGAAAGACAAACACGTTTATGAAATATAGTTACTACGTGACAAGTCAATGAACGACAGCAATTAAAATAATAGGAATCTGGGAAAAAGAATCTCAAGTGAAATAAGTTGTTATAGCTTGATATTTTGCCATGTTTCCTGAAGGAATAAAAACGATACGTTCGAGTGTCAATGGAATCAGATATAGGATTCCAGGTGAAAAGCTCTCCAAGTGTGAAGTAAACAGTTGTCTCACCACTCCAGCACGTCAACGACTTTGGCATCTGCCTAAAGATAAGAAATATCAATTTCAAGGAGGTGGGACCATATTCACTTTCTTTATTCATTATATAAAGACAAAACATTTCATTGTTCCTGGAGACAATGGGAATATTAACACATTCCTGCAAGGAATTAAATACTATGAAACTGAACTAGCAGAAGTTCTTCTTTCACAAAACCTCACTCTTCTTCAATTTCAAAAAGAGCGTGAGGATGATTTCATCAGCTGCATTGATGAAACTTTAGTCTTTCAAACGGAATTTACTGATCGTAAATATTTAATGACGATTCACGGCTCAAAGAAAAGTTTGATGGAAATTTTACCAAAAGTGAAACCAAAGGCTGACAAACAATTTATAAGTCTTGGATGGAAGGTGTCCATGTGTTTTAAAAAGTCTTACAAGTTTGTAAAGGCATATAATTGCATTCTGTTTCAGTCTGTGTCAACACTAGTATACACCATCACGTGCTCTTCTGAGTGGCGCAAAAGAACAACTGAAACTCTCACAACCCAATGGTTACTTTACAGACAACGCATCATTTGGGAAGAACAACCAAGGCCAAACACGACTAAAATTAAAAATGCAGTTCACCGAATTTTTAAGAGATTGAAATTTTGGAAAATTTAAATTAAACTTAATAGTTACCAGTTTCAAATTTACGTGTACTATTATTATTAGAATTTGTAGTTTTTGCTGATGTCATTTGAAAACAGTACAATCTCCATGACTTTTTCCTTGAAGTTCATGACTCTATGTTAAAAATTAATATTGATGTTAAAATTATTAAATGAATAAACGTGTAAAGAAAAAATAAAATAATGAAAAATTTATGTAATTTAAATAAAAAACAGTTTCGTAATTCTGCTATTCCTCATTCTATGTAGATGTAAAGTCTTTTTTGTGTGTGCAGCTCAAATAAAGATTGTTTTGAAAAGACACACGCGTGTTTTTCTTCCAGCATGGATTGTGTCCATCGAGGAGAATCGAGCACCTTATTTTAGTGTTGTAAATCTGTTGACTTACTGCTGTCCTAGCTGGAGATTACTATTAACTTTCCGAATAAAAGATTCTTCGAAAGTTTTTTCCTGAAGAGCAATAAACACTTTTAAGAACCTACATTAGGATATCTTACACAAGCGATTTATATTCATTCATTCTAATTTTTTGAAAAAATGTATATTTTGTACATATTAGAAGATCGAAGGTTCGAGCTACGATATGTCGCTGAACACGATTTGTATCTTCAGCTATGGGGGTAATTTTAGAGTGGAATCAATCATTTTATTTGATTTAGAGTAGATAGGTGAAGACTGATTTCATTCCTTTTGGCCAGTAGCTCAAAATTAGATGTGAATATATCTGAACCTTAATAGTCTCTGACACCAGACCTATATATTTCAACTCATTTAATATTTTTTATTTTTGTCTGTTATACCAGAAATGTAGGATAAAATGACTCATTCTCTAGTGTTAAATGCTTAGAAAATTGAAGAAACAATTAGTGGGTGTAATTTCAACACTTACATATATATATATATTACTTTTGTGTCTTGTGTGCTTTGGATCGTAAAATCAGTGAAGTATTGATTCAAAAAAAGTTGTTGGATATATTACTTTAAAAAGCCAATATGGACTTCACCGGAACATCTATGGATTATAAGAAGAAAACATTGGTATTCAGAATCACTTAAAATATTAATGAAATAAAAATTCATATTGTTTTCACGAAATGCGTCGAGATAATAGTAGCAAGTAGAAATTTACGGAAATGGTTTACCTTCCTTGAGACGAATACTTTGAACGACGTTTGGTTCCATTTCTATGTATTTTCATCAGGTTGAGATCTATAGTTAATTGCTGTTGACATCCTTAATTAGTAGTTTAATGTGGCTTTTAAGGATGCAACCGCAGCATTAGATTATCTTCCTTAATCAGAATATTTAGAAAAACAAAAACGTTCACAGCAGATTTTAGTGGGGGTGTGGATTGAGCGACAGGTGTGGGTAAAATGTTTTGGGCAAACTTGGCATAGGCCGAAAATGGTCGAAGGGTCGTTCAGCTCATCAGTCGGATTATTTCAAGGGTTCAGGTCACAACAGCTTTGTTCGGGAACCAGGTTTATGTTCGACAGCCGAGACATTTTTTTTTCTCAAACAATATGTTCAAAACCGAATAGTTCAGGAAGGGATTCATTCAAGAATCGAGATACCACTGTATTTGACTTCATTTTATATGTCATTATTCCATTTTTGAAGTAAGTTATGGATTCCACGTGAACAAAATTCCTTGAATTTGGATTCAAAAAACAATCTTAACTCAGTTTTGGGTTCCTCGTTTTTAACAAACCCTTTTTCATCTTAGTAATGCCGTCAGGATCTTAAAATATGATAATCAGATGGAGCAGTATCTAGTAAATAGGATCGATGTGGCACAACTTCACATTGTAAGGCCTGAAGTTTTTCTTAGGTCATTTATGAAGTTTGTAGGATTCAAAACACAATCTTTAGTCTTCTATATTGATTAATGCAGCTCTTTTCCTCATCAGTGCTTGGTGTTCGCATTCCAACTGATGAAAATATCTTTCAGCTGTGATTTGGATCAAAAATTTTGTGATAAACTGCACTTCCCTGATCCCATCAAACTCAAAGCAAAACCTTTTTTTTTATTATATAAGCCATTCTTCGGTGTTGGTACAGGTGTGTAACAGAGATTCAACAATTGTCTCTTACGTTGAGTATGCTCATAAAAAAAACACTTCTCGTTGCCACTAACAATTCTTTCCAGAATTGGTTCATGAGCATTTCTTGTTGTCAAAGATTAACAAATAGTGACTCTCTCAACATGTTAATTATCCGAAAACTATTGTCCAAGTTTTGAAACTTTTCCAATTTGGTAGATGTAGGTAATGATTGTTACATTGAGCTGTTGAGCCATTACTCACTTAGTCAACTTTGGATTGCTTCAAATATTAAAATATTGACAGTAAAAAAAGGCATAAATTTGCTAGTTCTTTTCCTCAAACCGAATGACAACTTTTTGCATAAAAACGTTATTTACTTTCCTACCTCATATTCTTTGTGATAATTCTTTGTATCATTAAAGTTTTGTGCTCTGGTAGTCATCACTATGGTCACAGTTTTCGTGTGCGCAGTATCCCTAATGTGTTTCTTTAAGTATTTGTTATAAACGCACACACGTATATAATTGATTGGAAAAATTGATATTTCACATTCTGTATTTTATTCCATAAAACAACTTTATTTCTTTATTTTAATTTTTACTGCTCTTCTTATTCTCACCCCTCAGTGTGGACTCCTGTCCGCGGTGAGGGGACCTCCCAGGGAAGGTTCTGTTCTTTCAGATTACCTCTTCTGGGATCTAAACATCCACCCACGTGTTTACCGTGTGTGGTGACCCGTGAAGGGGAGGATCCTGTTGGTTGGGCATCCAATCATAACACACCACTTTGACCTTGAATTCCTAAAGACAGGCCGCCTTGGGGAGGCCTCCTTGGATCAATCAGCTAACCAGCTGATTGGGCTATGGTCAACCAGGTATCAGTGTTGAAAGTTCTCAACAGGTGTTGTGGACTTTGTGTCTGATGCACGTGTTTGGGTGTAGTGCTCACGAAACCCTGTCGTTGCTGCAGTGTCCTTGACATTGTAGTGCGTCTCCTCATAGGGCTCTATGGTGGGTGGGTTCAGAGGGAACCAAAATTTTCTTTTCTCTCATGGATCCTCCAAACAAAAATTTAAATAAAATAGTGAAAAGCAGTCAATAGGAAAACAATTACGTCTTGAAGATTCTGATCAGCAATCTTCAACATCTGTACCACCAGTTGTATCTCATTTTCTTATCCTACATTCTCTTTCAGAGAAACCTTGAGGGCAAATGTCCTCCTTTTTTATTCAGAAGGGACTGTTGGGACTTGCTAGCTCTCCAAAGTCAGAAAAGAAGCTTTGATCTGAAGACATGTAAGTGGAAACATCCAACAGTTATTGTTAAGAGGGATTTGAAGAACATCCTCAAGTCAGAGATTCCAGCGAGGTTCTCCACTCGAGTTTCTGCATTGAGGCGTATCTCCACTAACAAAGATGGAGTTACAATACCAAACAATACCCTCATTCTGACATTTACATCACCACGTGCACCTGCCACCATCAAGGCAGTTTATCTTAATTGCAGGGAACGCCATACATTCCAAACCCTCTCCGATGTTTCCAGTGTCAGAGATTCAGTCACTTAAAGACGTCACGTCATAGTTACCTGACATATGCCACTCTAAACACCCTTCAAGGCCGTTGCCATCTGTGTTTCCTTGGGTCATACTATTACTGTTTGTTCTCTCTACCTGTCGCCTGGGTCCCTAAAATCAAACTACCTCCTCTCGCCCACCCAGTGTGGGTTCCGACAACAGAGCTCCACCATGGACCACCTGATTTTATTTGAAATGACAATCAGAGAAGCTTTTTTCAAACATCTTGTATCAATACTCTGACATTGGAAAGGCTTATGATACAACATGGAGGTATGACATTTTGTGAGACCTGCATATATATGGGTGATGTGGTCATTTGCCCATTTTTATGAACAAATTTTTAGTAGACAGGAGATTCCAAGTTCCTGTGGGTTCGAAACTTTCCTGTTCTTTTCTACAGGAACTTGGAGTCCCTCAGGGCTGTGTTTTGAGTGTCACACTTTTCAGTGTAAAGATTAATGCCATCACTAAACAACTTCCTCTAACTCTTACAAACAGGCTCAATGTCGATGACTTTCATATCTGTCATCGAACATGAGCTAAACTGTTATAAAAACAAAGTAATTTTTCATATTTTACTTGGGTGCTTCACACGCTTCTTTGTTTGTATACCTCTCGCTACAGAGTATGCAGGACAATTTTTTGGTCTGCATTTTAAGTTTATCCAACTGCTGGTTATGCAGATTACTACTGCCAACTATACAGTTAAAATATTTAATGAAGATTACAACTCTTTTTTTAAATTCTAGGTAAAATATAAAAATCAGATTACATTTGTGGAATTGCCTACTTTTAAGTAGAGGAAATTGATAAAGCCAATGAATTTCATTGTATCATTAGTTTTTCCACAGTGTATAATTGTTTACATTAACTTCTTTTAGGAATTAAAATCAACAATCCTATCACACACGTAAATGGACGAATTCAATGAAAGTATTTATATTTAAAAGAGTATCTTTAATGTATCTTCTCTTTATCCTGCATATTTTCATACATGTCCACTACAAATGTTTGGTGCCTTCAATATTTTGTGTCATTTACATTTTTGACAAGCAAGTACATCTGCATACATACTCTTTTATTACAGAAAAACATATTTCAAGGGACATAATACTTTAGGTATAAACATTTCAAATGTAAAATATTTTTCGTAAACAAATATCAGTATCATGAGAAAGAGTAAGAAAAAGAAAAAAATAATTTGTCTTATAATTCTTATATACAACAACATGCACACTATATTTCATCAGGAACACAATTTAACATAAGTATAGAAGAAATGAAATTTCTGCTTTTTAGAAACTTAAATAAGGTTCATGCTGAAGGAACTTCAAACAAACCTTCTAATTAACAGATGTTCCACAACCAATAGCAACTCAAATTGGCTTGAAATAAAAGTTTCCACCTTTATACTTGAAAATTATAGTGAGTATAATTATCTTGATACTATAAGTCCTAAAACCAAATCAAATTCCTGAAACAAGAATTGTTGAACCCTTTACAAGTGAAATATATTTATCTGTAACTTGGTAATCACATTCAAAATTTATTTTCTTTAAACTTTTGTCTAGAGTAAAACTTAGTTTGAGCAAACTACAATGACAAGAAATGTAATCATATTTTTAACTCATTCTGGGATAGTTCAATAGTCAAGAGATAGGGTTAAAATCTCCCTCATGTAAAAATGTTTTTCATGAAGCAACTTACCTCTGCACCACTAAGAGCTATTCACTTACATACAACTATAACATGCCATCAACTTTGAACAAGCTTCCAGGTGCATTTTAACAGCTTATGACGATCACATTGCTGTTGCCCTCTACCAATGAGAAGGTCACACTATCTCTATATAAGCACAAGTTTACTCTTGACAAGGCAAAGAAAATTAACTGGAAGTCAGAAAGATCAGGAAATAATTGTCTGTTTTATTTGTTTTGTTTTTATAAGAGTTCAGAATTAGCAATGTCAATTATATTCCCAGAAAACTTTCATTTCAACACTGGCCTCTTAAAAGGAGATGGGTTTAATATTTTCCATTCTCCTATGTTCAATACAGATTCTTGTTAAGTTAAACCTGTGAGATAAAGACAGCAACTTGGTGGTTTCCATGGCACCATGAATGAGAAGTGTAAGATGTTGTTCTTCATGTAACATTGTATCAGATGATTATCATCTTCTTACATTCATTTTCTGATCAATGAGGAATTTTCAATGTGTTGAAATGTGTACATTAATCAAGGTACCATAATATGTATATAAACCACATGAAAATGACTGGAAAATAAAACAAACAAAAGTCATCACATGAGATCTTCTGGGTATACTGGAGAATAAAACTTGGTAGAAGGTAAAATCCAGAGAAAAATGAAACTGCATAATTATATAAGTTATGGAAGACAAATGTGTTACTTTTAGTTCACATACCAGTCTGTGAGATTGCCAAAGACAAACAACGAAAAGAAAAAAGAGGCTGTGCTATGTTGAAACTGGCAGGAGATGCAAAAATGTCTTTGGTCAGACTCATTCAAAGAAGAATATGCAAGATGGATCAGTTGGTGATCCTAAACAATAAAAGCAGAAAAAGATATATGTAGAGATTCAGAGATGATAAAGAAATTACTGGATAAGAACCACCCAACTTTACGGGGACAACAAAAAGACTAGAATAAAAATTCAGAGTAGAGTGGGAGATAGATTCTATAATTCCTTCTGTTAATAATGAAGATACAGATGATCAGTGAGAAGTGGATAGAAAATAGAACAATAAGAAAGGTAAAGTGTGAAAAAAGAAGATTGAAATTATGAGATAGGACATACCAAATTCCAGGTTGTTAGAGTAGATATAAAACTGGGAGATGAAGTGAGAGAGATAGGCACTGACAGGACCAAAGCCTGGGACTGGTTCCAAAGAAGAATAATCTCTGGAGTCTAAACCCTGGATTCCAAAGGGTTGGGAGCAATCCCAAAGAACAGAGCTATATAAATAAATAAACAAGACAAAGCACCTAGATATAAGATGGAGGGATCTGAACATCAAACTAGGGAAATACCAAACACAAATAAATCAGAACAAAGAGAGAAGGGGAAAGGGTAAAACTAAAGTAACAAACCAATTTTAAACCATCTGTATACTAGGGAATAGAAGTATGGTTCAAAATATGTTTGGCAATGAAAATAGTACAACCAATTGAAGTATCAACCTTCCTCAGATGACTCAGAGAAAGGTAACAGGCAGAGGTGGTAATAAAACATTGTGTGGTGGGCTGATCAGTGATGTCAATCTATGCCATACTGAACTCAGTCAGCTACACCTAAATATGAAAACCAAAAGGAAGAATGGCAAACTGTATATTCCCAAAAAGTTGAGCCAGTGGAACCCAGTGTACAGACTCTGAACTGGAAAAGTGCTAAAAGACCCTGTTCAGGGCTGAAGTTTCAGATGGTGGGTAGCGTACAGCATCTTCAAGGCCAAAGCCCTGGGAGAAACTTAAATAAGAGACAAATAGTCCAGTTTTGAACAAAAAAATCAATCTGCCTCATAACAGCTCCAAAATGTTCAGTACCCTTGTACACTTCGTATTTCAGTCGGTTGGATAAGTTTTACTACTGTGTATATTTCACAGTTATATCATTAGATATGGTCAGAACGACATTGTGAAGTAAAAGAAGCCAAATAGGAAATTTGCAGTTATTATGTACTTCCAATATTTGTTTCACTACTTTCATTACAGTTGGTGTTATGGTAGAGAAGATAAGAGAGCAAGTTTAAAGTTCTATGAAAAATAAATAAAAAATATTCATTTAGATTGTACTATAAGTAAGGTAAATTAAACATAAAAACCATGAAATGAGCACAATTAATTTTATTCTCAGCATGAAAAATCACACTTTACACAGAATTACTTGACAGAGAATTCATAAATTAATGGATAAATGTTTTATGAATGCAATTTACTTGAAATATAATTTCATTTAATAAATGGCTTGTAACTTTTACATAAACATTTGCCAAAACGCATGATGATGCACTTTGTGTATTTAGAACATTTCAGTAGTTCATGTAGTTTCATGGTCACATGGAGATTACAGAACTGGTCAGAATGACCAAGCACATATACAGGTTTAATATAGTATAATCTAATTGATAATGGATTATGCATGTGGATCACAATCAGTCATCTAAATATTTTAGTTTGAAGTACATTTTTTTTTAATTCTTTAGATACACTTTTTATGCTTCTTTTTGAAAGCATAATTTTCTTTTCACTTTTGATAAAACACAACCAGTGACTTCATCAGGAAAACTGCTCTTGATTGGATGCTGTAAACAATTACTTTTTATAAAAACTTGCTACTGTAAATTTTAAACATGAGTGAGGTATTAAATCACGAAGAATGTTTATAATACGTAATATATAATTTGTTTTTCAATGTTCCAAAACTAACCTTTTTGTTAAAATACAGTTTACTACTAATTATTTGGTATTGGATACTTTTGTATTAAGGTGGTTAATTACCTTAGACACATTTCAGTTACATTGTTAACCATACTGTTGGCAAGTCTTTCTACAATTTTATATCAAATCATATTTCTTTATTGAAGAAATTATAATAAAATAAATAGATTTTATAATCTTAAAATCGTCTTCTATGGGTAAAGATTAAGTACAGAAAATCTTAATGGTTTACATAAAAGGCATAAATAAAGAAAAGTTATTAATTCAAATTTTGTTAAAATTTGTGGAATGAAAAGTAACTTCTAAATTACAAGATGACAAGTGCCTTTAGGATCAAACTACTTCATGAGATAATACATCTTGGTCTAATCCAATGAATAGTTATAAAAGTGTACAACTTTGGTCTTCCTGCACAAGAAGGAATGGAGATGTATGAAGGACTGTTCAGAATGATGCAACTTAAACTGATTATCAAATAAAAAAGAGGAAGTTATCTTTCTATTAAAGTGACTAGTTGGTCCTCGATTGTCTTCACTTGAAATATTGTGTGAGCGTTGTCTGAGTAATGACACTGATTTGTTGTAAATTGTTCACACAACAGCTACTAAAATTACTCCAGGGATGGAAAGGTTATATTAAGATCTCTTTTAGAAAAGAGCAAGAAACAAGATTTTCAGTATGTTTAAGTGGGTGATATTAATGAATCAGGGAGATAATTCTCTTAGTGTACTATGTGGTGCTGGCTTGTGACTCTACACTATATTTTATGCACAATATCTTAAGAAAGATCCAGAGGCATGTTCCCCCAGAAATATTTAAAATCAGAAACACCATTCTCTGCATTTTCTGGTCTCTTTTAAAAATAAGGGTATAAAAAGTGTTTAAATTTCCAAAGAACATGTGATTTTGTATTTCCTTCATTAGGTGTAAAACAACTTTTCATAAATGTCATAACTCTTCACCTTTTGTAATGTGAAGATGCCTTTGAAGTAGGCAAAACTCTTTGGTAAATATAATTTTTTGGGGGGAGTGGGTGGGGTGGTTTGGCATACTGGCTGAATCCAATGCTATATGACTATTTTTAATTTCTTATGATTTAGTAGAGAATGCCCATTAAGTACATACTACTGACCATACAATCTACTTTACATTTTTCTCTCTCACAATAAAGTATTTAAAATGACTTTAAAACACATTCCTTTTATTATGAACATGAAAAGTTAAGTTAAATTAATGTTGATGACTGAGATTTTACAAAATAAAAAAAGAGCTAACGATAAGGCATATAAAAAAACCAAAGTAACGAGACAGAATTAGGTAGCTTCTCTGTTATCAACTGATGTAGGTGATTTACTGACCTGGCAACTGATGAGAGGCATGTTAAAATCCTTAAAGAAAAAGAAGAAGAGATTTTATTGAAATATATAAGTTTATTAAGAAAGAATGAATGTGTCTTGAATTTTTGTAATTTATCTAAAGACCAAAGTATGAGAATATAGAAGTTTAGGATTTTGAAAAGGCATACTAGATTTTAGGTGAGACCAATTTTATATTTTTAACAGGTTTTCATACATAAACAATAAATTATCACCAGCATCAGTGTACACCAACACCTTGCAAGATTCGAAAAGACAATTTCTTGAAAAATGGAATGTGGGATTACCTTTATTTCTTTTCATGCAAGAGTAAATAGGAAAAGCTCTGACAGATCAAGTGGTTTCTTGTTGCTAGTAACTCTCTTTTTTTTTTTTAACATGCAATAAAGTTGATTGCTCTTTCAGTCTTAACTGAAAGGGTAATGTAACCTTTTCAAACCTTACATAAACATCCTCTTTCTCTTTTACACTTTATATTGAATATAAAAAAGCCCCAATTTCATAATTTCCTTGAGAATGTTCAATACTTGAAACAAGTTGAAAGATAAACCTATTCTTATATGATAACCCACCCATCCTAATAGCTTTTTTTTTTATACAAAGCATAACAATAGCCAATATTTTTTCTTCAGAGTAGGGAATAACACCTGTACATAATACTCAAAATAAAGCCTAACTAGTGATTAAAACAATGAAATTGTCTTCCTAACTTTATAGTTAGAACTTCCCTCAACAGACAGTTGAAAGAGTGGATCTCACAACATTTTAAGAGTTATTCTCCAAATTTAATTAAACAACTTTATCATCACTGAATATCAATAACATTCGTCTCACAATTAGTTTATAATTCAAATCTTACTATGCTGTGATATCATGACTGGTAAATAATTTTCTCTTTAAAGCCAAAGATATATTTTTTTCCTATGCTGAAAATGTATTTCCAATTGGTAGTTACCTATTCTCACATAAATAGCTATTCCTGTAAATTGCTGCCCTCTATCTGAACAAAATGTTTTGATCATGTCATAAGACTTGAATCTCCTACTTATCTGGAACTGACTGCCATGCATCTTTTATGGAAATCATCATGTGACAACTCTCCACTTATAAGTGTGTGACATACTCTCTGTATGCATGTATGTGACTATTCAATTCTATCAAACTACAACTTAAAAGTTTTAGCAAAACTATAGAATCACTGGTTTTTAATGGGGTTAAAGGGGAAAGTGTAAAAGGAGGCAAGAATCTGTCAAAAATTCATTTTCAGTTTTGGAATATTAAAACATCTGATACAGTGAATTACCTCCACTCCTCACACTGAATAAGTGGAGAGTCTGGTGTAATGGAAAGGAAGAAGCATTTTTCAAAAGTATTTGGAGGATATACCTTATGAGATCTTTGGAATTGAGAATTTGATGTGGAAGAACACACCACTTATTAACCAGGTATGATCTTTGCCCATATTTATGAAATTCAATCAAAGAAAACATCAAAGTCAGTAAGATGTAGTGTGGCTATAGTGTGTGTAAGAACCGTACATGGCAAGTCACTCCAGTATGAAACAGAATCATACAATCAACAAGTCAACTACAAATAAAAATACAGCCACCTAGTGGGGGGTAGAAAAGAATATCTTATCACCTTCACCACACGTCCATAAGAATAGAAGGAATTTCAGACACGTGAGAAATTGATTGGTTAATATGGGATTGCAACATCCGAGACTGAAAAGATGTCTACTAAATGTAAACCATCTCTCCCAAATTTAAATTGACAGGAATTACCCCAGTGCAGTAACATCCTTGGAAAAATAACATAAAAAAATAACTGAAAAGGAAGAATCATAGTAAGCTGTAAATGCCTCCACCTTGACCTACACCCTTGTGGAAATTAATTGAAACGAGACGGAAAATTATGATTTTTTTCAAATTTTTACATTTTATTTCTGAGAATCCAAAATTACTCACAAATTAATACATGATATAACCACCTTTATTTTGCAGAAGATCATTAATCCTCTTTCGCATTGAGTCCACGAGTTGACTGCAATCTTTACCAATTTTTAGATCGCAGCACCACACCTCAATTATGGCCTCAATTAGCTTGTCTTTCGTTGTACGGACTTTTTCAAGAAGTCTTTCTTTCAAATCGCCCAAAGATTTTGAATAGAATTTTAGTCTGGAGAGTTTCCAGGCCAGTCCAGCACATTTATTCGCGTTGTAGTCATAAAATTCTTCACAAGTTTCGACGTGTGGCACGTGGCCAGAATTTGCTGAAAAATGCCAGATCTATCTGGAAATCTCTTTTTCAATTCTGGAACGACTCTTCTCTGCAAAACACTGATGTACTGTGGTCCTTGCATCATACCTTCTATGATATGTAAGCCTCCAACGACATATTAGCTGAAAAAGACCCTAAACATCTTATTCAAAGGACGTTTTACGAACTGATTGATGTGAGATTCTTGAAGTTTCTCACCTGGAGATCTGCATTCATGCTGTCTTCTTTGACCCTATACAAAGAAAAGAGTCTCATCACTAAATAACACCTTCCTCCATTGTTCTTGTGTCCAGTTCTTGTATTTCAGACCCCACTGATACCGGTTTTTCTTCATGGAGTCGGTAAGAAGTTGTTTTTTGATTGGTCTCTTTGCCTTTCTTACTCAATTTCAAATGATGTAATATTCCTCAAAATTGCATCATATATCATAAAAATAGATCGACCATACTGCAAAAGACAGCTAATGATGCTGTTCATGTGAAAAATTACTATTAAAGGAAATCTGCGGGTCCAGCAAGCCTACACCAGTCAACATGCTGAAAATATTGTAAAATGACCATTTGTTTCAATTAATTTGCACAAAGGTGTACAACAAGAATCTGATAAGAATATAAAGGAGTCAGAGCACAGACATTTGTAATACATGCGTGAGGACTTGTGCTGATTTTCTCAGCTCCAAATCTAAACCCAGCTGCTTGAAACCAAGGGCCACATAAAAGTACGATGAATGACACCAATCTATAGGGTGAACTGCAATTTTGATGGCTCACTCCCATGTTAAACAGTGGACAATATATCGTGCTATATACACCAGCAGATACACTACTATCCTACTTTCATCTGAAAGGTTTCACAAACATTGTTATATATATATGTTATTTTTATTTCATTAATAATTCAGGAAAATGCTGAAAACAAAGAAACAATGTGTGGAGGGTATGAACTGAAAATGTCAAAACACCTCAGTATGGTAGGAAAAAGGAGAAAGTGCCCCATAAAGAAACCCTAAATATAACTGGAACATAAAAGGAAGGAAATGGAACAAAAAATAGTTGGAGGAGTGCCAATAGGGAAAAACAAAGCTAAAAACCATGCTGTGGATAGAAATGTATAGTTTTAAAAGAGATTCAAATAACATAAAATCAGAAATAAAATCTGCTGATGGTACACTAAGGCATAAAGAATTAAAGCTTGTACATTGTGAGGCTTGCAATTATCCATTCTCAAATCAGTAGCAAAAGACTAGCATGATATAATGACATGTGAAGGGGAATATACTGTGAAACATGCTTTATAAAATAACTGAGATAGGCAAACCAAATTCTGCAGTAGAGGCTTGGGAGACCACCTATGAGAAGGTGCAGGAGAAACTGATTAAATCTCAGTCATTTGAAAATGGGTTCAGTCACTACAAAAGAAAGGTGAGCAATACTGAGAGCAAATAATATGATCCCATTCCCCAAAATCCCTCATAAACAAAATTAATGGTAAAGAAGTATAAATTCAACAAAACCAACCTTAAAAGTACATATTATCACAAAGACAGAAAATATTCGACAAAACGAAAATTTTAAGAATTGTAAAATCAAATAATTATAAATGACTTTATAAAATTAAGAAAGATTGTAATAACAATAACATATGTATAAGACCTGATATACAGTAGAAAAATATAATTGCATTCATGATTCATACACCAGTAAGATGATTTATAGGTAAACCTAAAATAACAAAAACCACGGTAAATCTAGGAACTTGTGTAAAGTTAAAACTAAGACTACCAACTAACCTGAACTTGACTATGAGTATTAACTAATCTAATGAAACTCATGGAAGCCAAATAAATAAAGATAACAATAACATTATTCAAAAGGTTATCTGCACCAAACATCCAGGGAAAAGTTAAGAGAAAACTACAGTAACATAAGTTTTAAAGTACTTTCTTTAGCATAACTGCTATTATCAAAACTCACCAGGAAGACTAAAAGGTAAGTACAAAAACCATCATCAGTCATCTGAAGTTGGCCTTTCCAGACCTGGTTCTGAGTTATTTAATGTTTTCGACATTTTCAAAAAGTTATAAAAATTTAAAAAAAACTTGTAGCAAACAAGATGGATTTTGATTCTTAAAAGGGAATTACATTAAAAAAACTAATGTATACATAAAAAAATTAAATAGAATTATAAAGATTAATGGCCTTTAAAAAACTAAAAACATTTCCAGGGTGGACAGTGTCACCATCACCAACAACACTGCCTAACGTTATGGACAAACCTTGAGACAGAACATGTTTAAAATGGTGCTGTTATTGAAAACTATTGATGACTTACAGACAATGGCAGGATTAAGTTCTGTGAGAGCAGTGAAAGAGGGCCAGTTTGCTGATCCAGCTTCCACTGGAGCATGTAGGATGGGTGACATTGACCACTGCCAGTCTCTAAAAATTAGAGGAAAATGATCACTGCCTCATAGATTATTGTCAACCCTCCATGAAAAATGGGAGAATAATGAAGTGGAGCAAATTGAGAGATCAATAGCAGTAAAGGACTGATGAGCTGCATGAAAATAAATAGAAAAACCAGTATTGAAAAGAGAAAGGTTGTGATCAGAGAGCATATGCTCAAGAAAACGACCCTCCTATCAATAAATGCACTTCTCCAGAGCAGATGATATCCATTATCGTCACCCAGGATTAAGAATAGAGACAGGAACTGTTCAACGACAGCATGGAGGTATGATTGATCATGTGTCTTTCCAGGTGACAGGTAGAGAGAACAAACAATGACGGTATGACCCAAGAAAATACGGATGGCTATGGACTCGGAAGGTGTGTGTCGAGTGGGAAAAACAGGGTGGACAAATACTGATCAACCAACAGTGCTACCTCTCCATGCACTCGTTACTAAATAAATAATTATGACCTGTATCGGCAGGTTTCAGAAATGTTTCTTGTAAGGAGACATCCAGGATGGTTGGAAGCAATCAGTGGTTTGATGTCATCCATTATATCAAGGTGTCCATTTTTATTTACGTGAATGCAAATTGGGTGGAGAATCCTTTCTTTGTGACCAACACTAAAGGGGCCACACTACAATATCAAACAAGGACACTGTGGCAATGCCAGGGTTTTGTGAACGCTAAACCCAAACACCAGCATCAGATACAATGTCCACAGCACCTGTTGAGTACATCCAACACTCGGTTTACTCTAAACCAAGTGTACAAGCCCACTGATTTAAGGGGGCCATCCCAAGGCTGTCTGTCTATGGGAATTTATGGCCAAAGTGGAATGTTAGGGACCTCCCAGAGAAGGTTCTGTTCTTTCAGTTTACCTCCTCTTGGAGGTCCCCTCACCACGTACAGAAATCCACATCGAGGAGGTGATGTAAGACACAACAACTGAGTTGATGGAATGCTTCATAACTTTCATGTCCCAGAGATTACAAAAAAAATGAACCGCTGTCTGATAAACAGCAAGAAGTATCAAGAAGTCAATATGAAGATCTAACATCTCTTAAGACAAATGGCCTAAGAACTCCTGTTTAATACAGTATGCACTCCACCCTGATAAGTAATAGGAGAAATGTTTAAGCTACTGGAGAATAAGCAATGTGGGAAATGTTCCTAGCAACGGGGTAAGTAGTGTCCGAAATGTCCCTAGCAACGGAGGATAGCATTTGGGGAAATGTCCTTAGCAACGAGGTAAGCAGTTGGAAAAATTTCCTCAGCAACGGCATGTATTCAGTGAAAAATATACGTAGGAACGGAGTTAAAAAGTAGGGAAATGTCCCTATCAATGAGTAATAAGCAGTAAAAGAAATGTCCCAAGTAACGTAAAGAAAGCAGTAGGGGAAATATCCGTAGCAACGTGGGTAAGCACTCGGTGAAATGTCCGTAGGAACGCAGTAATCAGTGGGGAAAAGGTCCCTAACTACGGAGCAAAAAAGGGAGAAATATCCGTAGAAACGGGAGTATGCAGTAAAGGTAATGTTTCTGGCAATGGGGTGTATTAAGTGGGGAAAATGTCCGTACCAACGGAGGTAAACAGTAGGAAAAATGTTCTTAGCAACGTGATTAAGCAGTGGATGAAATGTCCCAAGCAACCGGGGTAAGCAGTTTGAAGAATTCCCTAGCAACGGAGGTAAGCACAGAGAGAAATGTCCCTATCAACGTGGGTAAGCAGTGTCGGAAAATTCTTTAGAAACGGGGGTAAGCAGTGTCCGAAATGAACTAGCAACAGGGGTAGGCAGTGGCTGAATGTTCTCAGTAACGGGTGGTAAGCAGTGTCGGAATGTCACTAGCAACGGGGATAAGCAGTGTTCGAAATTTCGCTAGCATCGGTGTTAATCAGTGGAGAAATATCCCTAGCAACGGAGGTAAACAGTAGTAGAAATTTCCTTGGCAACGGGGTTAACCAGTGGGGAAATGTCCTTAGTAACGTGGGTAAACAGTGCGGAAATGACCATAGCAACAGAGGTAAGCATTGAGTGAAATATCCCAAGCAACGTGGGGTAAGCACTAGGGGAAATGTCCCTAGAAACGGGGAAAAGCAGGGGGAAACGACCCTAGCAACGGGGTTAAGCAGTAAGGGAAATGACTCTAGCCACCGGGATAAGAAGTGGGGTAAATGACCCGAGCAACGGGGGTAAGCAGTGTCCAAAATGACCCTAGCAACGGTGATAAGCAATGAAGAAATGTCTTAAGCGACGGGATAAACAGTGGGAGAGAGACCCTAGCAACAGGAGTAAGCAGTGGGGAAAATGACTCCAGCAACCGGAGGTAAGCAGTGGAGGAAATGTCCTTAGCAACGGGGGTAAGCAGTGGGGAAATTTCCCTAGCAATGGGATGTATTCAGTGCGAAATGTCACAAGCAACGGAGTTGAACAGTGGGGAAATTTCCCTAGCAATGGGATGTATTCAGTGCGAAATGTCACAAGCAACGGAGTTAAACAGTGGGGAAATGTCTCTAGCAACAAGGTTAAGCAGTAAAAGAAATGCCCCTAGCAACAAGTGTAATCAGTGGCGTAATGTTTCGAGCAACGGGTGGTAAACAGTGTCGGAAATATCATTAGCAACTGGGGTAAGCAGAGTCCAAAATGTCTTTAGCATCTGTGTTTATCAGTGGGGAAATGTCCTTAGCAACGGAGGTAAACAGTAAAGCAACAGGTGTAAGCATTGTGTGAAATGTCCAAAGCAACGTGGGGTAAGCAGTAGGGGAAATGTTCCTAACAGTGGGGGTAAGCACTGTCCGAAATGATCCAAGCAACGGTGTTAAGCAGTGTCGGAAATGTCCCTAGAATGGGTGCAAGCAGTATTTGAAATGTCCCTAACAATGGGGTAAGTAGTAGGTTTAATGTCCTTTTCAATTGGGGTAAGAAGTGATTGAAATGTCTTTAGCAACGGGATAAGCAGTGAGTTTAAGTTAAGCAATTGAGGTAAGCAGTGGTAGAAATGTCCTTAAAAACGTGGTGTATTAAATGTAGGAAATGTCTCCAGCAACGGAGGTAAACAGTGAGGTAAATCTCCCTAGCAACGAAGGTAAGCAATGAGGGAAGTATCCCTAGAAACGAATGGTTAGCAGTGACGGAAATCTCCTAAGCAGCGGGTGTAAGAAGAAATGGAAATATCCCTAAAAAAGGGTAAATATTGTGTGAAATACCTAGCAACGTGGGGTAAGAAGTAGGGGAAATGTCTCTGGCAACGGAAGGAAACCAATAGAAGAAATGTCTTTAAAAACAGAGGTAAGCATTGGGTGAAATATCCCTAGCAACGTGGAGTAAGTAGTAAGGAAAATGTCCCTAGTTGTGGGAGGAAGCAATGGGGCAAATGTCCCTGGTACCTGAGATAAACATTGGGAAAATGTCCCTAGCAACAGGGTTAAGAAGTGTAAGAAAAATAGGGTAAGCAGTTGGGGAAATTTCCCTAGCAATGAGTTATTTTCAGATAAAAATGTCTTTAGCAACGGGGGTAAACAGTGGGGGAAAATTTCCTATCAACGTGTGGTAAACATTGAAAAAATGTTTTTATCAACGGGAGTTAGAATTGGTGGAAATGACCTTAGAAACAAGCAGTAACCAGTGGGAAATGTCTCTAGCAATAGGGGTAAACAGTGAAAGAAATGTCCCTAACAAAGGGTAGAAAACAGTGGGGGAAATTTCCGTAGCAACGGTGGTAAGCACTATGTGAATTGTTTCTATCAACGGGATTAAGTAGTGTCGGAAAGGTCCCTAGTAACATGGGTAAGCAGTGAATGAAATGTTCCTACCAACGGGGGAAACCAGTAGAAGAAATGTCCTTAGGAACAGGGGTAAATATTGGGTAAAATGCCTTTAGCAACTGGAGGAAATGTCCCTAGGAGCGAGGATAAACAGTGGGGAAAATGCCCCTAGCAATAGGGGTAAGCAGTTTCAGAAATGTCCCTAGCAACGAGGGTAAACAGTGTTAAAATTGTCCCTAGCAATGGGGGTAAGCAGAGGGGAAAATGTTCCTAGCAACGGTGTTAAGCACTGTCGGAAATACCCCTAGCAACAGGAATAAGTAGTGTCCGAAATGTTCTTAGAACGGGGTAAGCAGTGGGTTTAATATCCTGGGCAAGTAGGGTAAGCAGTGGGGAAATGTCTTCAGAAAGGGGTGTATTCAATGTAGGAAATGTCCCCAGCAATAAAGGTAAACAGTGAGGTGAATGTCCGTAACAACGGGGTAAACAGTAGGAGAAATGTTCCGAGCAACGGGGTAAGCAGTTTCCAAAATGTCCCTAGCTATGGTTATAAGCAATGGGGAAATGTCGTTACCAACTGGGTAAACAATGTCCCTAACAACGGAGTTAAACAGTGGGGAAATATCCCTAGCAACAGGTGGTAAGCAATAAGGGAAATGTCCCTAGCAACGTGGGGAAAGCTGTTGGAAAAATATCCGTAGCAACGCGGGTAAGAAGTGGGGGAAATGTCCCTAGCAACGTGGGGAAAGCTGTTGGAAAAATATCCGTAGCAACGCGGGTAAGAAGTGGGGGAAATGTCCCTAGCAACGTAGGTAATAAGTGGGGAAAGGTTGCTAGCAACGGTGTTAAAAAGTGGGGTAAATATCCATAGATACGGGGGCAAGCATTAGGTGAAATGTCCCTAGTAACGAAGGAAAACAGTAGGGTAAATGTCCCTAGCAACGGTGGTAAGCAGTGAGGAAAAAGTCTTTACCAACTAAAGTAAGCAGTGTCCGAAATGTTCCTAGCAGCGTGAGGTAAAATGTGGAAAAGTGTCCCTAGAAAATAGAGTAAGCACTGAGGAAATGTCTCTAGAAACGGGGAGTAACCAGTGGGAAATGTCCGTAGCAATAGGGGTAAACAGTGAAATAAATGATCCCGAGCAACGGGGGTAAGCAATTGGGAAAGTGTCCCTAGAAAAGGGTGGTTAGCAGTGTGGGAAATGTCACCAGCAACGGGAGGGTAAGAAGTGTGGGAAATATCATTAGAAACAGGGGTAAGAAGTGTGGGAAATGTCCCTAGCAACGACAGTCAAGCTTTTTGGAAAATACCCGTAGCAACGGGAGGTAAGCAGTGAGGGATATGACCTAATCAACGTTGGTAACCAATGTGAGAAATGTTCTGACCAACGTTGGTGTTAACAGTGGGGGAAATTTCCATGGCAAAGAAGTGCAAGCAGTGTGGGAAATGTCTTTATCAACGGTGGTAAGCAGTGGTGGAAATGTTCCTTGCAACGGGGGTATGGAATAAGGGAAATGTCCCTAGCAACGGAAGGGTAAAAATAGTGGAAAATGTCCCTAGCAACGGAGGGAAAGCAGTGTGGGAAATGTTCCTAGCAATGGCGGGAAAGGAGTGTCCGAAATCACCATGGTAACGGGGGGTAAGCATTTGGGAAAATTTCCGTAGCCATGGGGTATTCAATAAGGGAAAATTTCCTAGCAACGGTGAGTAAGCAGTGAGAGAAATGTCCATAGCAACGGGGGCAAGCAGTGGGGGAAATTTCTATGGCAATAATGAGTAAGCAGTGTGTGAAATGTCCCTAAAAACGGGTGGTAAGCAGTGGGAGAAATGTTTCTAGCATCGGAATAAGCAATTTGGGAAATGTTCCTAGCAACGGGGATGAGCAGTGAGGAAAATGTCCCAAGCAACGGGGTGTAAGCAGTGGTGGAAATGTCCCTAACAACAGGGGTTAAGCAGTGGAGGTAATTTCCATAGTAACGGTGGGGAAGCAGTGGGGGAAAAGTCCCTAGCAACGGGAGGTAAGAAGTGAGGGAAATTTCCTTAGCAACGGGGGAATGCAGTGGAGGAAATGTCCCTTGCGAACGTGGGTAAGCAGTTAAAATGTCCATAGCAACGATGGGGAAAGCAAGGGGGAAATGTCCCTGGGAACGGGGGTAAGCAGTTGTGGAAATTTCCCTAGCTACGGGGTAAGCAGTGGGAGAAATGTCCCTAGACACGGGGGGTAAGCAGTGGAAAAAAGGCCTAAGCAAAAGGAGTAAGCAGTGTTTAAAATGTCCCTAGCAACGGGGGTTAAGTAGTGTATGAAATGTCCCTAGCAATGGGGGGTTAGCAGTGGGGGAAATGTCCCTAGCAACGAGAAGTAAGCACTTAGGGAAAAGATAAAATGCCTAATTTTTTTCTGTGGGAGAAAACAGGAGCGCCCCTATAAAAACCCACTTTCACAGGACAGGCGCCGAAAGTTTTACCTGTCCTGTGCCCGAGACCTAAAAAAGAAAATAGATAGTATTAACATGAGTTTTGTCCTTTAAGTATTTTGTTGTGTGACTTGTGATTCTTGAAATATATTGTAAGGTGAAATATATTTGGTTGGTGCACTAGGTAATTTGTAGAATGATGCCGTTAGTTTGTCTATGTTTTCTGCTTTTAAATAGTATTTGTGTGATATTTTTCTGCATATGTCCAAACTTTTATATAAATAAGTATGAAAGAGAGATGAAATTATTGGTAATAGTACATTTGAGAAATACTTTCACAAAAGTATCTTTTCTATTTTGAAATAAACTTGATATTAAAGGTAAAATATTTATTAATATTAAGTCTTAACATATACTAGGGCCGGGCATGGCCAGTTGGTTAAGGTGCTCGACTCGTAAACATGCCTCTCTTTCAGCCGTGGGGGTGTTATTATACAATAGTTACTCACTCTATTTCTTGGTAAAAGAGTACCCCAGGAGATGTCGGTGGGTGGTAATGACTAGCTGGCTTCTCTGTAGCCTTACAATGCTTAATTAAGTACGGCTAACGCAGATAGCCTTCACAATGCCAAAATCAGAGGTTCAATTCCATTCGTTGGGCTTAACAGATAGCCAAATGTGGCTTTACTATAAAAACCACTTTTTGGCAAAGTGTGTTAAGGCATTTAACTCGTAATCCGAGAGTTGCGAATTCGAATCCCGGTCGCAACAAACACGTTCGCCCTTTCAGCCATGGGATTATTATAATGTGACGGTCAATCCCACTATTCGTTAGTAAAAGAGTAGCCCAAAAGTTGGCGGTGGGTGGTGATGACTAGCTACTTTCCCTCTTGTCTTACACCACTAAATTACGGACGGCTAGCGCACATCTTTGTAGAAGTAATAGTTTTCTTTTATTGTTTCTTTAAAAGTTGATTTGATTGATTGATTGATTTAGTGTTTTATGGCACAAAGCAACGAGGCTATCTGCGCCAAAAAACCGGTAAAATGTAGTAAATGTAGTAAGACATAAATGGAAATGAAGGTAAAACAAAAAAAGTATAAAACCAATGTTGACACCTAGTCTACAAGGTTAAGATAGAAGGCAAAGTGTAAAAAGTTGTAAGGTATTTACTCTATCAAAAAGGTATAATCATAACCCGCCAGGAAGACTAACAGGCGGGTACAAGACCCACCGTCAGTCACCTGAAGTTGGTCTTTCCAGTCCTGGTTCTGGGTAATGTGTCATAGCAACCAGTATCAAAATGTAAAATAATAGAAGTATTATAAGACACACAGTAAAATCACAACAATGAGTAGCCAAATGTTCAGTAAAAAAAGAAAGGTCACGTAAATGGAGTAAAATTTGTAAAAGAAAATGGAGGTAATAACAAAACAGCAATTAAAACAGAAAATGGTGTAAAAAACCAATGGTGACATTTAATCTTCAAAGTTATAAACTATTTACTCATAGCATAATAATAATGATCATAACCCGCCAGAAAGACTAACGAATAAGTTCAAGAACCACCGTCAGTCACCTGAAGTTGACCTTTCCAGTCCTGGTGTTGAGTTATTTAATGTTCTGGCCATTGTTTAATGTCACATTGAATGAGAGAGAATAAAACTTTAAAAAAGGAGCCACAATTAAAAAGGTGTAATAAATAAACATACCACACTTAAATGAGATTAAAAAGATTAATGGCTATTAAAAAATTAAAAACGTTATTAAGGTGAACAGAGTCACCATCACCAATAACTCTGTCCAATGTTACAGACTGACGCTGGGAAAAAAATGTTTAAAGTATTGCCGTCGTTGAGAATTGTAACGATGGCAAGAAAGTAAAACATGGCTGATAGTGATTTGAGTGTTACACAAACTACACATTGGTGCATCAGTTCCAGATAAAAGAAAATGATGAGTTAAAAAACTGTGACCAATGCGTAGCCTAGTGAGAACAACTTCTTCCCTCCGAACTTTACGGAAGCTAGATGGCCAAACTCCAATTTTGGGTTTGATTTGAAAAAGTTTATTGTCGCGTTGTTCACTCCAAGTGGATTGCCAACTGGCACGGAGCCGAGCCTTGAAGACAACACCATAGTCCATGTACGGAATAGGCATAGGGGTGATGGTGCTGAGGCAGACAGATTTAGCTGCCATGTCTGCAAGCTCGTTCCCATCAATACCAACATGGCCTGGTATCCAGAAAAACTGAATTGAAGTAGCTGCTAATGAGAAATGGGCCAGTCGGTTTCGAATATCTGCGAGAATAGGATGTGAGCTAATGTGAAGTGATTCTAAAGCAAGTACAGAACTAAGCGAGTCAGTATAAATAGTGCAGTTGGAGTACTGCTCAGCTGCGATATGATCAAAAGCAAGAGATATGGCATACAGTTCAGCAGTGAACACAGAAGCTGTAGAGGGGATTCTGTGTGCAACTACTGACCCATAGCAAACCATAGCAGAGCCCACTGAATTACCTGATTTGGAACCACCTGTATAAATGGGAACTGAATGATTGTTTGAAAGATATTCATTGAATAAAAGACGGTACTTCCAGTCTAGAGTATCCGCCTTTTTTAGGTGATTGAAAGAAAGGTCACATTTGGGGGCTGTAATAAGCCATGGTGGGATGCGTCGACCTGTGGAATCTGCAATGTTAATCCAAGGACAGACCTAATTCATCCAATTGCGCCCGGATGCGAAGGCCAAACGGAGCAATGACAGATCGTCTGTTCTGAAAAAGTACTGCCCACCGAGGAAGGAAAACACATTCCCAGGTGGGATGCTTTGGTAAGGAACGAAGTTTTGAAGTATATTGTAAAGATAGTTGCAAACGGCGAATGTGTAGTGGAGGTTCATGAGATTCAATGTATATGCTTTGAACTGGAGAGGTACGGAAAGCTCCAGTGCAGAGTCGAAGTCCTTGGTGATGAATGGGGTTCAGTATCTTTAAGGCCGAGGGTCTGGCAGAGCCATAGACCATTGATCCATAGTCAAGTTTCGATCTAATAAGTGCACGATATATCTTCAACATTGAACGGCGATCTGCCCCCCAACTGGTAGAAGAGAGGACACGGAGGATGTTCAGTGTTCTTGTGCATTTGACCCGAAGCTGCTTTAAGTGTGGTATAAAGGTCAGTTTACGATCAAAGATAAGCCCCAAGAACTTTGTCTCCGGGACCACTGGCAGCAAAACTTCACCGATATAATGTTCAGGATCAGGGTGAATACCTCGTCGACGGCAAAAGTGCATGCATACAGTTTTGGAAAGAGAGAAATTAAAGCCATTTGCAAGAGTCCACTTCTGTACACGATTGAGGGCAGTTTGTAGTTGCCGCTCAATATATCTCATGTTTGATGACTGACACGAGATGTGAAAGTCGTCAACATATAGCCCATTCGTAACAGTGAGAGGGAGTTGTTCAGTGATGGCATTTATCTTTATACTGAAGAGTGTAACACTCAATATACAGCCTTGAGGGACTCCAAGTTCCTGTACAAAAGAACGTGAAAGTGCCGAACCTACACGAACTTGGAATCTCCTGTCCATTAAAATTTTTTTAATAAACATGGGTAGATGGCCACGTAACCCATATGTATGGAGGTCTCGCAAAACACCACACCTCCATGTTGTGTCGTAAGCCTTCTCTATGTCAAAGAATATCGATACAAGGTGTTGGCGGTTGAGAAAGACCTCTCTGATAGATGTTTCAAGACGAATTAGGTGGTCTATGGTGGAGTGCTGTCGACGGAACCCACACTGGGTGGGAGAGAGGAGGTTGTTTGATTCAAGGAACCAAACAAGACGAGCATTAACCATCCTTTCTAAGGTCTTACAGAGACATCTCGTCAAAGCAATTGGACGATAGTTTGAAGGAATCTTCGGATCTTTCCCTGGCTTAGAGAAAGGTAAAATAATAGCCTGGCGCCAGGCATCAGGGAAATCATTCTCCTGCCAAATCCGCTTAAAGATAATCAGAAGGACAACAAAAGAATCAGGAGATAGATGGTGCAGCATGTCATAATGAATATCATCAGGTCCAACAGATGTACTGGCAGACCGATGAAGGGCCATTTTTAGTTCCACCAGGGTAAAAGGACTATTATAGTCAAAGAAACAGTCAGTTTGAAAGGAAAGAGGTGATCGCTCTGCCCGAGTCTTGATGGCCAGGAAGGTGGAGGAACAAGCTGAAGTGCTAGATACCTGGCAAAAGCTTTCACCTAGAGTGTAAGCGATGTTTCGGACATCAGTCACCTCCTGACCATCAGAGAGTAAGATCGAGAGGGGAACAGAATTATAGTGCCCATTAACTTTTCGAATCTTGTCCCATATGATCTTGGAACTGGTGGTAGAAGATATGCTGGTTGTGAACTTAATCCAAAATTCCTTCTGGCTTTGACGTCTTACCCACCTAGCATGTGCTCGGGCCCGTTGGAAAGCAACCCGATTTGAAAGTGTGGGATATCTACGAAAAGTATCCCAGGCCCGTTTTTGAGCCTTCCGTGCTAAGTTGCAAGCAGAATTCCACCATGGACGAGGATATCGTGGGAAATGTGTCGAGGTTTTAGGAATACACTGAGCAGCTGCATGTATAATACAGTCAGTTACCGCTGCAACACAGTTGTCTATTGATGGCTGATTTACGATGGCAGGATCAAGTTCTGCGAGAGCAGTGAAAGTGGACCAGTCTGCCTGATCCAGCTTACACCGGGGCACGCGGGTAGGGTGGCATCGACCACGGCCAGTCTCTCTCAAAACGATCGGAAAATGATCACTGCCTAGTGGATTACTGTCAACCTTCCATGAAAAATAGGAGAATAATGAAGGGGAGCAAACTGAGAGATCAATGGCAGTGAATGACTGACTTGGTGCATGAAAGTAAGTGGAAGAACCAGTACTGAAAAGAGAAAGATTGTGATCAGAGAGCATCTGCTCTACAGATCGACCCCTCCCATCAATAACAGCACTTCCCCAGAGGGGATGATGTCCATTAAAATCCCCCAGGATTAGAAATGGAGATGGCAACTGTTCAACGAGAGCATCCAGGTCTGATTGATCATATGTCACTCCAGGGGACAGGTACAGAGAACAAACAGTGACGGTACGACCCAAGGAAATACGGATGGCTACGGCCTCCAAGGGTGTGTTGAGTGACAAAGACAGGGTGGGCACATGTTGATCAACCAAAAGTGCTACCCCTCCATGTACTCGACCATCACACAACTTGTCATTTCTGTACAGAGAAAACTGCCGAGTGGAGACTGTATCAGCAGATTTGAGAAATGTTTCTTGTAGAGAAAGACAAACAGAATGGTAGGAAGCAATCAGCGTTTTGATATCATCCAGATTAGAACGTAAACCTCGACAGTTCCATTGTATCAAGGTGGCCATTTTTAAGTACGGGCAGGTGAAGTGGTTGGAGAACCTTTCGGTTTACGACCTCGTCTTTTTTCTTTACTGTTTTTCTTCGGAGGAGGTCTATCAACCTCCATGGATCCTGCTCTGGGTCGAGTGGGCAGGTTTTTGTTATTGGAAGAGGAATCAAGTGACTGAGGATGCGGACGAATAATTGTTTTGTTTATTGTGGTGGGAGAAAATGATGTATCAGAAGAAATGCCTGTATTTGAAACAGAAGGACATGGATCTTGAGGTTTGTTGGGAGGAACAGAGATGGGTGTGGAAGTCGATTTATCTACTTTTTTAACCACGGAGGGCAAAAGGCTTTTCATTTGTTTTGAAAACGATTCTCTTGGAGGCACAGAGAGATCTGTCTGCACTTCCACTGTAGTTGTGGAATGGAGTGCAGCAGCATATGTCCGAGATGCGATTGTGGACAGCAATTTCCGAGCCTCAGGATAACTAATGTTATGTGTCGTTTTCAAACGTTGCACCTCTTTTTCTTCCAACCATTTTGGACAAGAATGAAAGTAAGAGGGGTGAGAACCATTGCAGTTATCGCAATGTGGGTTTATGCCACAATCATAGGCATCGTGGTCCTTGCCTCCACAACGAGCACATGTCAGGGAACCACGACAAGATGTCTTTGAGTGGCTGAATCTCTGACATTGAAAAAATCGAAGAGGGTTTGGAATGTATGGCCGAACCCTGCAAATGAGATAACCTGCTTTGATGGTGGCGGGTGCACGTGGTGAAGTGAATGTTAAAACGAGGGTATTTGTTGGCAGTGTAACTCCATCTTTGCGAGTGGAGATGCGTCTCACTGCAGAAACTCCTTGAGTGGAGAGACCAGCGAGAATCTCCGATTCAGGAACATTCTTCAAATCCCTTTCAACAATAACTCCTCGTGAAGTATTCAAAGTAGCATGGGGTGTAACCTCAATAGGTATATCGCCAATTGCCTTTGATTTCAAGAGAAGTTCACTGTGTTGGGATGTGGGTGTTTCAACCAATATGTCACCAGATCGAAGCTTCTTTACTGACTTTGGAGAGCCAGCAAGTCCCTCTAGCCCCTTTTGAATAAAAAAAGGGGAAATTTGCCCTAAAGGTTTTTCTGAAAGAAAATGCAATATCAGAAAATGAGGTACGTATGTTACTGATGTTGGAGATTGCTGTTCTGAGTATTCAAGACGTGGTTGCTTACCTATTGACTGTTTTTTTACAATTTTATATAAATTTTTTGTAGGATCCATAGGAAAGAATTTTTTAAGGGATGGAGTTTAAAAAAATATTTTTTTTAACAAATTATACCACATTTAATAGATAAAAACACGGTTTATATCAGTACAATCCGAACACTTTTCTCCTGTAGTACTTGTTGTAAAATAGAATATTTTGTCTCGTAAAATATTAACTTTTACTAAAGATTTCAGTGTGACGCTATCTGAACCAGCCCAATGTTTGCTAACCCTAATTGGTAAGCCTCACACAGGTTGTAAAGTAACGTAAATGCTACTTATTAGTGATCTAACTTTTGTTTCCTACTTCAGGAAATTCACTCAAATTTATACACCGAACGTATGTGGATATATAATTAAAATATTAATACAAAACTTTGTTCCTACAAATTGTACTGGTCGAACTGCCCACGGAATGCAAGTTGAGAAATTTTTGACTATAAAAATTCCATGGTTGACAGAGCACAGATAAGTTAGTTTGCTCTTGTGTGACTTTGCCGCATCCAACAGAAGAGGCCTAAGGTAAATGACAAAAATTCTAGGACAAAGCTTAAGCCTAAAAATTAATCAAAGGTAGTATTATTTGTTAAGACTAATGATAATACGTTTTTTTTAAAAAGAAACAAAAACATGTAAAGTCCTATGTAAAATAATGATAATAAAACTGGCAAACTTCCGAATTACAATCACTAACCTATAAATTAAATATTTTTAAAACTCGCCAAGAACACATGCTTCTTTACTCGAGCGCGCTTTTCAAATAGGGCTTTAAAAGTTAAAAAAATGTTTATTTTTGTTAAAACACACTGTTATAATGAGATACTTCTTCATAACTTCCTGGTTTTTGGTGTATCAAACAGCTTTGCTTTTTTTTTTTTGGAAAAGCTTTTCCAAGAGGTGGCAATAATTGTTGTAACGATTTGGTATGTTAATATTTCTTTGTCAAAATCTTATATTTACATAAAATCACATATATGACAGAGTGGTATTGTTTGGGTAAAATAGTCAAGAATTCCATATATATGTATATTTACTTTTACGAATTTTTTTTCCCCTCTTCTTTGAATGATGACATCACGTAGATGTTCTATGTACCTAATATTATAACTAAAGTAAAAGTTCTTAATGAAACATATCTAAATAAAGCTTGTTTGTTTTTGTATTTTGCGCAAAGCTACACGAGGGCTATCTGCGCTAGACATACATAATTTAGCAGTGTAAGATTAGAGGTAAGTCACCTACCACCAACTCTTGGCTTACTCTTTCACCAACGAATAATGAGATTGAACGTCACATTATATGCCTCTAAGGCTGAAAGGGCAAGCATGTTTGGTGCGACAGAGATTCGAACCCGCGATCCTCAGATTACAAGTCAAACGCCTTAACCCACCTGGCAATGCCGGGCCTCTAAACAGAGATTTTCCAAAGTTTAGTTTTAAGAGACAGTATCCTAACTATGAAGAAAACGTTTACTCAGAAATTCTATGTTTGCATAATTGTATTAAGTTATACAGCTGAGTGTTACTTGGTGCCACTATTTTCATATTAAGATACCATTGAAATTTCAAATGCATCTTAAAATGTCTACTTGGTGATTTTTGTACATAGTGAGGTACTAGTCAGTAGTTTGTTTAAGATTATCTTATAATAAGAATAATTTTCTACAAATCTTTCTTTACTGTTGGACGCTCAACTCCAAGTCTAAAGATCACGGGATCGAACCCGGTCACACCGAACATGCTTGTTCTTTCAGTGATAGCGTTATAAAGGGACAGTCAATCCCTCTATTTCTTTGTAATAGAGCGTCCCAAATGCTGCTAAATTAGGGATGGCGAGCGCATATAGTCCTCGTGTAACTTTCCTTTAAATTGAATAACAAAGAAAAAAACAAAGTTTACTGGTAGCGTGTTATGGGTTTCTCGTAAAAAGAAAAATAGTGGTATTAATATAGGGATTCTAATATAACGATCAATCCCCTTACACGGGTTTAAGATGGTCTCAAACATTCAGACAAATAGTATTGAATGACTGTGTTTCCTCTAGTATATGATTTGAAAATTAGGAACACCAAGCGTTGGAAGCCATCTCGTAGCTTTCCGCGAAATTAAATAACAAACAAACATATCGGTATTTCTACCACATACCTGTGTGCTTCACGTCGTCACCAAGAAGAACTAAAGATCTTCAATTATAAAACGCTATGTGTATGAAAACAGCTTTCCGCTTGTACAGTCGTAAGTCTACGGATTTGCAATCAGGGGTTCAATTCACCTCGGTGAGCTCAGCAAATAGCTCGATGTGGCTTTGTTAGAAGAAAATATACACACATACTCTCAAATCGTTAGTTCAATATATTCTGCACACAAAATTTTGTTTTTCAAATAACAGAAAAGTAATTTGTCAAAATGAAAACAAATGTTTAATATGAAAATGTATTATAAATGCAAGAAATATCGTATTTCTATCTCACAACAACTGGTACGTGTATTAACGTTTTAAAACGTTATTATGTACTTATCAATAAAAAGTGTTAATACCCATACCAGCCGTTGTGAGATACATTTTTATTTCAAGTGGGTTTCTCGTCATGAATAAATATCGTATTTATTGAATTAAACGTTTAAATATGTTAAATCAAGATTATTGTTGAGCTTAAATAATTATACACATTACTATTATTGTTAACTTACATTTGAAGATTTTTTTTCTGTTTGACGAAACAACTGAAGTGGTTCCGAAGGCTACGCTCTCCTCGGTTTCAAAATCTACAGTTACAAGATTCGCTTGGTGGACAGCACTCATTTCGAAATGTTTTATTGCTTTATGGTAAGTTACATGTTATCTTCAGTTTCATTATAATTAAAGTATGTGGAAAACAGGGAGTAATCATTTGAAGATACTGATATCTGTACTCACACTGCTGTTAGAAACATCTGCTTTCACGTGAGGTACTATATTCATTTATGTGCCTGCTCACTACACACTATGTTGATAGATCTAATTTCAACCAAGGTATTAATTTGAGATCTCCACCTTTACATGACGTATTATTTTGGTTCATGTGGCTTCATGTGAAGTACTACGTTCCATGGGTCGAAACATTATAACTGAATACACTTGTCTAAATAATCCATACAATTATTTGTTGGTTAAGCATGAAACACATTTATAGTTATATCTGTAACCCATTATCCATAGCTTATTTAATAATAATGTGTATTTTAATGGTCTTGAAACTTGTTTGTTTGTTTGTTTGGAATTTCGCACAAAGCTACTCGAGGGCTATCTGTGCTAGCCGTCCCTAATTTTGCAGTGTAAGACTAGAGGGAAGGCAGCTAGTCATCACCACCCACCGCCAACTCTTGGGCTACTCTTTTACCAACGAATAGTGGGATTGACCGTCACATTATACACCCCCACGGCTGGGAGGGCGAGCATGTTTAGATCGACGCGGGCGCGAACCCGCGACCCTCGGATTACGAGTGCACGCCTTAACGCGCTCGGCCATGCCAGGCCAGGTCTTGAAACACGTGATTCTTATTTATTTACTTTTTATAATGATCGTGCAGCGTTCTTTGTTGTTTCTATAACTGGAAAGAAAAAACTCGGGAATGTTTTGAAAAACCGTGTTTTACACAAACAGCCTGGTGCTGAAAAGATAACCACTAATGAGTTGGATATATTGGAGGCTATGCCACTGATCCATGAATGTGAGAAGAAGGTCCCTACAAAGAACGTTAAGAAGACAAAAACTAATATATTAAAAAAGCAAAAAGTGACCAAACGAACAACCCTAGAGACGATATATGAAAACGACCTTAAAGAAAGGAACACTTTGGTTGGAAATTCAATTAAGTTTTTATTCATCTTACGTTATAATTAATATTTGATACAAGTAAATTTACATTTTAATATAATGTACACTACGTGAACAATATCAAACAGATGTTGCATGTTTAAAATCAGTGTTGTTAATATCTTGGGTTATCCCCAACTACTGAGAAAGATGCGTTCAGAAAATCTTTTACATTCAGAGTCCTTTGAATGCACGCGATGTTTTTTTTCCAAAATAGATCTACCTACATGTGTTCGATGCCATTGAGGTCTGATTACCTTTTTTAATGTCCATAGCATTTATAATATGTGGAAAACATAAAGATCAGAATGCCCTTTCGTGATTTTTCATTCACATATACACTACTACTACTGATAGTGAATTGCTGAATATTTTAAAGCACCATAAGGTGCGCGATTTACTCCAAAGTTGCAAAAAAATAAGACAGTTTGAATACCATTTCTCTCTGTAACATAAAGTAAACAACCAGTCATTTGGAGTTCAAATCACATAACTCTTCATGCTTAATTTATATAACAATAAATTGAGTAAAACACTTGACATTTAATTATAACCGCACTTTCATCTTGTCAAGTAGTTCTTAAGTAGTACCACCGACTACTATGACCAATAGAAAGAGTATTTTACTGGGTATGTAATTCTGACAATTGTTTGTAAAGGAATGGTATTTTTTAACCCACATATATTTCATGATTGATCATGTTAAAATGGTTTCAAAATATAGACGAAGTTTCTACTTCTGCTACCATTACGAACAAAAATAAATAAGATAACAGATGTTTTTTAAAAACGACTCCACTGACACAATTTCATGAACGTATATTTTGTGTATGCTTTACTTCTATCTAATGCAAAGTCGATTTTCGTCTATAAGTAATTTTGAGAATTCAATTACCATTTGACTTTCCTTTAAGCCTTCTTTTGGGTCATGTCTGATTCTTTTATATACATGTATTATTAATAATTTCATTTGTGATTCTAAAAAAACTATGGTAACAATTATTTGGTACTTTTTAAAAACCAAACTAATCTTATCATCCATTAAACAGATATCTGTGCGTTCAACTTGTTTTATACGTTTTTACAGCAGTTTCTTAACTTCACATATGTGATTAAAATACAAAAAAACAGGACAGGTACAGTTTTCCATGTTGATGATAGCCTCCAGCAGGGAAACTGTTCGTGTGACTTTTAAAATTAACATTTTTTTCAGTTTAAAAATACCCCTTTGGTTATCCTACACGTTTTTAAGGTGCTTCTGTTTCTATTTCTTTTTTGTGAATATACATTATACTTAAAGCAAACATGCATCTATCCAATCTTCAAAGTAATCTCGTATTCTTCAGTCATCTGAGAGACTTGAACCACAAGAATGAAAGGATCAGTGCAAAATAAAACACCAGTTTCTACAAATAAAATTATCATTAAAATTTTTGATTCAAAACCCTTTTTACCACTGAAGTTCTTTGCTTGCCACATTTAGTTTAATTCAGACATTAAACCTCAGGACGTGTGAAACCATTTTCAAAGGAATATGGCCAAAAAATATCTTCGCTTGAAGATTAGCCGAAAAGCTTTTTGCTTCACCATCTCAATCATTTAATTTCCATGTTATAAATATATTTTGCGATGCATAAAGAAAAAAGTATTTTCCGTTTTTACAGTCAAGCTTCATTTAAACTTGAAGATAACGTAGACCTAAAACAAAATTTTCGCACACCAGTAGCCAAAGATCGACCTAAAGTGGGGTGTATAAGTAAAATATTGTGTTTCTTTACGTTTACAAATTTTTGGTGAAAACTTTGCATTCCTGAGGTTGATCCGTCAGAGAGTATCTTGTGTACTTTTAACCTCGTTAACAGTTAAACCTTATAACAGAAAAGCCAGTAATTCCATAACACTAACTAACGGATGCACATTAGCTTAGATACAAATATCGCAAACAGATGGTTAAATTGTTAAAATATTTGTTATCAAATTTTTGGCGGCAGTAAAAGTATATTTCAAATACTTTCCAAACAATAAATAACACATAATTTTTTTTTCTTTGTATGTACATTTAGCTTGGTTGTTTGTAAAAGTAAGACATTAATATAAAATTATAAGTGATACTATTGTGATCATATTCATAATCTTACATATACATAAGCAATATAAATTATTTTTTAATCAACACACATGGTAGGTGAAGTTGTTGTTGTTTTTAATTAAGCACAAAGCTACACAATGGGCTATCTGTGCTCTGCCCACCACGGGTATCGAAACCCGGATTTTAGCGTGTAAGTCCGCAGACATACCGCTGAGCCACCGGGGGGCAATGTTGAAGCTGTCTTTGATTTTTTTTTTAATTAAGCACAAAGATACACAATGGGCTATCTGTGCTCTGCCCACCACGGGTATCGAAATCCGGATTTTAGCGTGTAAGTCCGCAGACATACCGCTGAGCCACCGGGGGGCAATGTTGAAGCTGTCTTTGATTTTTTTTTAATTAAGCACAAAGCTACACAATGGGCTATCTGTGCTCTGCCCACCACGGGTATCGAAACCCGGATTTTAGCGTGTAAGTCCGCAGACATACCGCTGAGCCACCGGGGGGCAATGTTGAAGCTGTCTTTGATTTTTTTTTTAATTAAGCACAAAGATACACAATGGGCTATCTGTGCTCTGCCCACCACGGGTATCGAAATCCGGATTTTAGCGTGTAAGTCCGCAGACATACCGCTGAGCCACCGGGGGGCAATGTTGAAGCTGTCTTTGATTTTTTTTTTAATTAAGCACAAAGCTACACAATGGGCTATCTGTGCTCTGCCCACCACGGGTATCGAAACCCGGATTTTAGCGTGTAAGTCCGCAGACATACCGCTGAGCCACCGGGGGGCAATGTTGAAGCTGTCTTTGATTTTTTTTTAATTAAGCACAAAGATACACAATGGGCTATCTGTGCTCTGCCCACCACGGGTATCGAAATCCGGATTTTAGCGTGTAAGTCCGCAGACATACCGCTGAGCCACTGGGGGGCTGGTAGGTGAAATATCAAAGGAAAACTTAATGGCTGTAATACATTTAAAAGCGAGATGGGTGATTTCGATTTAGGTGGTCTTGCTGTAAAATTAATATAGTGCAATCAATGAAAATAAGGCCTAAAATAAAAAAACTTTGAAATAATCTGTAATATCACGTTTGTAATGGTCATCACTATATTAACATTTGTATATTCCTGCGTCTCACAATTGTACGTCAGTCAACACTAATTCGCTGCTATCTTTCCTTCGTATTCTCTCGCTACTAGTCACTACTTCATTGAGAGGAGTGTATTAAGTAATTGGTTTTTATCCTACGGGCTTCTTTTGTACAAACTAATATAAGAGTGGAACCACGTTCAATTTCGTGGAGTACTTCAGAACCTAAAGCAAGCAGTATACGAACGTAAATATAGATTAATTGACCTAAAA
Organism: Carcinoscorpius rotundicauda; assembly: GCA_011833715.1. Taxonomy (NCBI): domain Eukaryota; kingdom Metazoa; phylum Arthropoda; class Merostomata; order Xiphosura; family Limulidae; genus Carcinoscorpius; species Carcinoscorpius rotundicauda. The sequence goes on from CM022391.1 coordinate 105,428,028, forward strand.
TAGCCATAGATAATTATTTCGCTCTGCACTGTACGCTTTATATGTAGCTTTGTTTTCTGTTTCTAAGTGAAATAACACTGTTACTATGGCCACAGAGTATACTTATCTGAGTGATGTCGTGAACTGATGTAACATTGTCAGGTGAAAAACTTTCTATAAGAATAGTGATATTAAATTTAATTGTTTTCTCCTGAACTGGGAAATTATAACATGTTTATATTATGCGGTACCAAATTAAGTAAATTAACCGTTGTAAACAACAAAGAAAACTTTCTTAAGATTCAGCGTGAAATTTAGGTACAATCAAATATAATATATACAAAGTTTCTCTTTGCAACTTCTTTTTAAACCAGTCTTAGTAGGTAATGTATGATATTAATCAAAATAAGAGCGATAATAAACATATTATAATACACTAGTATTTGCAATGAAGAACCCGTATAGTTACGGATACGTCTATTTTTCGCATTTCATAAGCCTTAATCTTATTTTTATTTGCGTTTGGGGGGTATTTAAACCAGTGTTCCAAGGCCTTAAATATACACCACATGTTATATGATATACGTAAATTCATATATATATATATATACACACACAGTGGTACCTCGGTCCTCGAACGACTCCCTTCTCAAAGAATTCAGTTTTCGAACATATTATTTGAAGAAAAAAAATGTCTCGGTTGTCGAACATAAACTCGGTTCTCGAACCAAAGAGAAAAGTTGTTATAGGCACAATAGAGGTGAAAAAAAAAAGATTTCATAGCGAAGTATGAGAGTGTTGTTCGCGTGTTTAACCTTGCTACACAGTTTGATATGGCGAAGTCTACAGTCTGCATCATACTGAAAAATAAAGAGTTAATCAAAGAAGCTTATATTGCAAAAGTAGTGACAGTGCTTACGAAACAAAAATCACAAACAATGGAAGAGGTAGAAAAACTGTTGTTGATTTGGGTAAACGAAAAACAGTTATCTGGTGATAGCATTTCTGAGACCATCATTTGTGAGAAAGCAAAGCAGTTACATGCTGACCTCCTGAAAAAACACGGATGGAACGAGTGCTGATACAAGTGATGCCTTTTAGGCTAGTAGGGGGTTTGAAAAATTTAGGAAGAGAAGGGGCATACATAGTGTGATGAGACATGGGGAGGGTGCCAGGCAGAAACAAACCTTATTAGACAAATTTTTAGTGAGAAATAGGTCCAGTGAGTCTCAAGCAGGTTGTAGCGGTGCAAAGAGACAGAAAAGAGAAAGAACTCCAGAAGTAGAGTTACCTGACGTTTTTATGGAAGGTGACACAAACAATAATAACCCTCTTACTCTCCAAGGTTCCTCACCACCTTTCACTTACGCCATCAGCTCTCCTCAGCACAGGTAAAGTGTAGTTTAATTTTCATTCATTGTTTTTACTGTGTTTATACTTTTCGTGGTTGACTTTATGCATGTAAGTATTATTATACAGGTATAAATAAGCAACATGTTTTACTTAAAATGCTTCATAATATGTAATTTTTGGAGGTCTGTAACAGATTAATTTAATTTACAGTAATTCTTATCGGAAAAATTGATTCGTTTTTCGAAAAGCCTTCTGGAACGGATTACTTTCGAGAACAGAGGCGCCACTGTATTGGTATAAGCGTCAGTTACTCAAGCAACTACCTGATGTAAGTGTCTGCTAGTTAATCTGACTTGTAACTTACCAACGTTAACAAGTGTGTTTGTGCTCAAACAAGTAGTCATTATTCAAAGCCAAAAACTGTTTTGATAAAGGTATTAAAAGCCACATCCACAACTATCCCCTGGTACCACATCGGTAAGTTTTCAAATGTATAACCTTGTTCATGCGCAAAAACACGATACCGGTTTATGTACTAAAGACACGGAGACAGTGAGACATTTCTATTGGCCCTCCGCTAGTATAGCGGTATGTCTCCGGATTTACAACGCTAAAATCAGGGGTTCGATTCTCCTCGGTGGGCTGAGCAGATTGCCCTTTCTGGCTTTGCTATACGAAAAATAAACATAAACATTTATATTGCCTGTGTCCAATGGTTAAACTCTAGTATTTGATATTATTTCATTTATCCCAACATGGCCAGGTGGGTTAAGGCGTTCGACTCGTAACCCGAGGGTCGAGGGTTCAAATTCCCGTCTCACTAAACACGCTCGCCTTTCAACCGTGGGGGCGTTATAAAGTGACGGTTATTCCAACTATTCGTTGGAAAAAGAGTAGTCCAAGTGTGGGCGGTGGGTGGTGATGATAGCTGCCTTCCCTTTAGTCTTACACTGCTAAATTAGGGACTGCTAGCGCATATTTCAAACCAGAATTCAATTCCCTTGGTGGGCAAAGCACAGATAGCTCTATGTGTAGGTTTAAATTTAACTATAAACAAATAATTATCCGAACTTCGCTGTAGAATGTTTATCTATTTAGACAAATACTAATGCGTTACTTTTAATACACGGGTCTAAAGTCCTAATGTTTATGTTTGCAATACTCTACCTCAAATCTACTTTCATCTCAAAATCGTGATACGCTACTTTTAATACACGGGTCTTAAGTTATAATATCAAAGTTTGTAATACGCTACTTTTAATACACGGGTCTTAAGTTATAATATCAAAGTTTGTAATACGCTACTTTTAATATATGAGTCTTAGGTTTTAACCTCAAAATTTGTGATACGCTATTTTTAATACACGAGTCTTAAGATATCATGTCAAAGTTCGTGATAAACAATTTTGAAGATGTGGTTTTTAAGTTCTAATCTCAAAGTCCATCACGAGTATAAACTGTGTATGTTACAAAATAAAGCCACAGAAACGAACCACATTTGTACTAAAGACAAGGACTCAGAATAACTTAAGTCCAGATTGATCTGTAGTTTAGATGTTCTTAGCAGAAACTTAAATCTACTTAAAGTGACCGTTTTTGTGAATAAAATACAAAATGAAATGTTTGAGTAACAAACAGTAAATTCCGGGTTATGGTAAGGATTATCACAACAGATTTATCTATCGTACTCGTATAGGTAACGTAACGAACAACAGCAATAATAGAACTGTAAACAGAGGCATTATTGTTGTATGTAGGTGGGTGAGTTTGTATGTTTTCTTATAACAAAGCCACATCGGAATATGAGTCGACCGAGGATAATCGAACTTCTGATTTTAGCGTTGTAAATCTGTAGACGGGGGACATATTGTTGACCAAGAATGACTCGTACTGGTTTGTTATCCAGCTGGAAGAATGGTTAATTTAAACAAATAATAAATACAAACCAAGGACCTTCTAACACTCTTATTTACTAATGTACAGTGGTTATTTAGCTATGTCAGATCAGAGGTTTAGGAATTTAATTTCACAATCTTTTGAATTATGGGATCGTAAACCTAAATTCGAGGACACAATCGAATCTGGAAATATCCCCATTCGTGTTTAAAAATGTTTCTTATACAGTACCTATTTGTTGTGCTGAGAAGAAAAGCATCTCTTTAGGTCATAAAACAACTTTGACTTATGTCATGCTAAAAGTAACAATGCCAGCTTAATTAAGCAATTACAAATTATTTTGTATTGAAAATAACAACGTCGGTTCCATTAAATACTGATATTTATTTTATGCTGAGAAGAACGACAATATTAACTTATGTCATGCTGGTAGCCCAAGAACTTGGCGGTCGTTACAATTGACTGGTTACTTTTTCTATTCTCTCAGCTAGAGCCGACATAGCCTTATGGCTCTGGTACTTGAATTGCAATCTTCGATTAGTGGTTTCGAATCCTTTCACCAAACATGCTCACTCTTTGAACTATAGGAGCGTTATATCGTGAAGGTCAGTTCCAGTTTTTGAGCCGGTTTTGGCCAGGTGGTTAGGGCACTCTACTCGCAACCTGAGAATCTCGAGTTTGAATCTCTGTCGTTGAATCTACTTGCCCTCTCAGCCGAGAGGGTGTTATAATGTAACGGTCAATTCCACTGTTCATTGGTAAAAGAGTAGCCCAAGAGTTGAAATTGGATAGTGATGACCTTGTCTTAAACTGCTAAATTAGGGGCGACCAGCGCAGATAGCCTTCATGCTGCTTCGAGCGAAATTCAAAACAAACAATTCCACTTTTCATTGGTAAGACGTAGCCCTGAGAGTTGCCTACCCTTTATTCTATCGATTACAAATCAGGAGATGGTATCACAGATAGTCCTCAAGTGAAATTTAACAACACGTGTATCAGTTCAAAGTTAAAGGCGGCTGCGTTTCGATAACCCTCTATACAACAAACAGAAAAAAACATTGTAAATTACACCTTTAACTGAACCTTCATTTAACGTGAAGTGTACAGTCGACGCCCAAATATTTCTCGTTATGCATAATTTCGTTGCATTTAAAAACAAACTAACTGCTCAAGTTTCGAGTCGTTGCTGAAACGTTTTGTTTCCGGGGAATTTTCTCAGACGTTTTCCAACCACCCTCGGAACCAAAGCTCCACGTAATTTTAAAAAAACACACATTATTTTTCAGTATCGAAGCACAATAATAGATTTATCCATGGATGGTGGATCCGGAGGGGACACGTGCCCCTCTTTTCTTTCCAAAGTAGTAAAGTTTTATTTTCCAAAAGCAAAAACTATAGCATAAAAAGTATAGCGAAGTTTGTAATAACAGTGTGTAGAGTCTTAAAATACAAGTTAGGTTGAATTTACTCAGGTTTTTACCGGCTCGATTATTTTTTATTGGGATAATTGATAAATTGGACATCAGTTTGTATTTATTGAAATGGTGAAACTGGTGGGTTTTATATTATCGAAATACAGAATTGTTTGTTTATAAGTTTTCTTATGTCGAAAGCCTTGGGGTGACTATTTTCCCACCAGTAGCTGAAGAGAGTAAAAGTAAATCCTTGTGATTAGAATGCTCCTCTCGCAATCTGGGGGAGGTGTCACAGGTCTGAATTCCATTACAGAAAATGCTTTCCTTTTCTGCCGTAGGCTATTGTTTGTAATTCGGGACAACTAACGCAGGTATATCAGATGTAGTTTTGTTTATAATTTAAGAAAAAAATATTTGATAAAAAAATTTACTGTTTATACTGTTGATTCTACAATCTCCATGAATACCTTGTATTCTGCGTTTAGTTGTGGGAATGCTTTGAGTCAATCTGATGTTGAAATTACCCAAAGACATTATCCTTCCATCTGAATGGCCTTCTTATAGGTTCCATCCTCTAATAAGACTTTAAATACTAAATGTTCTCACGACCCCGTCCCCTTAGAAATGTTACGTTTCTGAGTACAATTCCGACAAGTTTCATTTTTATGCAAAGCATTAATTACCTATGTTTTTTCCCCATAATTATAGTTACGTAAACAGAAACAAGTGTTGTTTATTTCAAACTGATGTGTAAAATATTTGTTTTTATATTTGTTAGTGAATTTAGCAAAAAATACTTCAATGATATTTACGCTCGCTGTCCTTAATTTTGAACTCATAGATTAGAGGGAAGGCTGTTAGTCAGCCACGACTACTCTTTTACCAACCAAGAGTGGATTTGGCCATTACATCATAATTTCCTCATGGCTGAAAGGTCAAGGTTGTTTAATGACGGGATTCAAATCTTTAGGCCACAGATTGCGAGTCAAGTGCCCAAACCTTCACACGATTCCAGACTTTGTGTGAAGGAAATAAATAATTTTCTCCACCCAGTCCATACCCATTAGTCCCTAATGGTGAAATGGAATTACGACACGATAACAGCCATAATGTTAGAACTGTTTTGTTGCAAGTATATAACAAAGACATCCATCAAGAGAGACTCTATTTAATTTTATTTTAACACAAAAACTTTACCGAACTTAAAAGCACAGCAAAGCTGCGAATAAAAAGAATGTACAGATGCAACTTACACGTCTTCGAACTAACTTCTATCCTAATACGAGAAGTAAAACAATACACTTGCGCAATTTCTCCAGATCCTTCTGTCGGTAAGTATACGGACTTACAATGCTAAAATCCGAGGTTCAATTCCTCTTAGTTGAAAGAGTGTAATAACTCATTATGTACCTCTGCACGACAACAGCTCCACTATCTTCGTGACTCACGGTAATAATAATACTTCTTCCTACTCAATTATTTTCATTTCGACTTCTACAAAGAGTCAATTGATTAATTCCACCCACGTAGATTTTGTCTGTGAATACGAGTTTTGAAAGATTCAACCCATTACAAATAGTTATAAACACAATTTTAAACATAATCATCACACTCACCACTGGAACCATTTGTCATGCTTGACAAACAGTATTTTGGTCAATCAATACACCTCTTTACAAATATATCATACATATCCACAAAGCTATAAACCGTGACTATCTTTACTTATGTAACGTTGATCGTTTCAATATATTTGGTCAGTTATCCAACATAATGCAGAGGAATATTAGTGTTTAGCAGTTAAAAACACTAAGAACATCACACTAGATGTGAAGTAACAACACGCCAGCTTACTCTGTGTTTCAGTCAAAGTATTTTACCACATTTACTTATTCTCTGTTTCAGTTACAGCTGTTTAAAAGGTCAGCTTGCTCTGTGTCTCAGTTATAGATGTTTACTACGTCAGCTTACACTAGGTCTTCGTCATAGCTGTCTACCACGTCAACATATTCTCTGTTTCAGTTACAGCTGTTTATCACATGAACTTATTCTCTGTTTCAGTTATAGCTGTTTCCCACGTCAGTTTGTTTCAGTCATAGCTCTCTACCACATCAACTTATTCTATGTTTCAGTTATAGCTGTTTAAACGTCTGCTAACTCTGTATTTCAGTAATACCTCTTTACTATATCAGCTTACTGAACGTTTCAGTTACAGCTGTTTCTTACGTCAACTTACTCTATATTTCAGTAATAGCTGTTTTTTACGTCAACTTACTCTGTATTTCACCAACAGCTGTTTACCACGTCAGTTAGAGCTGTTTACTACGTTATCTTACTCTATGTTTCAGTTATGGTTGTTTCTCACGTCAACTTACTCTAAGTTTCAGTTATAGCTGTTTCAGTCACAGCTGTCTACTACGTCAGCTTACTTTGTGTTTCAGTCATAAATGTCTACCACGTCAGCTTACTCTATGTTTCAGTTCAAGGTGTACATAATGACGACAAACATTCTAAGACACTTCCTCCTGATGGTATCAAAACAAACATCCAGTGGCATGTTCTAAGTATTACTTGGTAACATTAATATGCATCCAATGGCATGTTCTGACCGTCGCCATACATGTACTTTCGACCAAAAGTAATATGGTCATGGCAAGAATTTTGTTGTAAAATTATATTCCTTAAGTTATATTCATGTCTTATGGCTAAAACTGTATTTTTTTCTCAGATGTAGTTGTGTTATTTGAGCAAATACAATAACTTTGTCTTCCAGTGTCAAAGCTTTGAGGCTTCCCTGAGCCAATGAAAGGTGACAAAAGTTCTGTTTAAGTGCAACGTTTTAATCACATACCTCATAACTGATTTATTTTGGAATTCATCACAGAAGATGTAAACAACAAAAACTGATTTTAAATGTAATTTTCACTCTTATTTTAATCTTATTAAAGTTCTGATTTGAAGGAATGCGAAAAAAATGCACAAATACGATTTTTAAAGGTCGTTGTGGATTAAATATTTTAGTGCACACTAAATAACACGCAGTGCTCGTAACTACCTGGCAATGGAATATTTCTCCAGCTGCGTCAGAAAAAGAATTTCAAGATTAAACTGAGGCTAAATTACAAAGACACTAAACCTAAACTCAAAAACAAGCCAAGCTGAAAGTATAAAAATAACCAAGCCTAAGGCCCGGCATGGCCAAGCGCGTTAAGGCGTGTGCTTCGTAATCCGAGGGTAGCGGGTTCGCGCACGAGTCGCGCCAAACATGCACGCCCTCCCAGCCGTGGGGGCGTTATAAGGTGACGGTCAATCCAACTTTTCGTTGGTAAAAGAGTAGCCCAAGAGTTGGCGGTGGGTGGTGATGACTAGCCGCCTTCCCTCTAGTCTTACACTGTTAAATTAAGGACGGCTAGCACAAATGGTCCTCGAGCAGGTTTGTTCGAAATTTCAAACAAACAAAGCCTAAAATACGAAAACCAGTCAAGCTAGAAGTACAAAAACAAGAGAAGCTCAATCAGTAGGTATAAAAAGATGAAAAATAAGAAAGTAATATGTATTCGAAAATGAAATTTATAGAAAACTTACAATCTTTATTATCTTTACTGCTAAACTATTCAACATTATCTGAACTGCTACACCTTCATACACCGGATACAGCGACCTTATCTACCACTAAAGAAATTGATCTACTGCACGGGATGAGGTTAGTAGTGTATTAGTTTTTATGCTCAGTTTTGGAAACAACAGATAACACACAATTAACAATTATATTTTTGTTTTGTTTAAAAGGTATTTAAACATTTGACTGAATACAAAAGATCTGTTGATTTTTCTGATTTTTTTGTGTCTGTTTGTTTTGTATAGATGTGGATGATCTGACAAATCAAGTTGTAACCCCACGTTTTTCAGAGGACATTTTTTTTATTTCCATCGCAGTGACCTCTGGTGGGTTTTCAATTATTATCTCATTCTTCCTCTTTCGCTGACTCTTCAACCACAGGGACTTCTGGTCTTTCATTTGGACTCTGTGATCTAACAGTGTTGTTCTTGATATTGTTGTATTTATTTCTTCTGTTAAATTATTGTAAAAACTAATAAAACATTCCTTAAGAAAATTCATTGGCTTTCTCGCACCTTTTTCTCCAATAAAAATTAATCACACACTGCTAGAATGTCATGTTTAATATGGTAAGCTTCATGGGATATCAAGCTCTTGTTGAGACGATTAGCTTAATCTAAAGACACAACGTCGTAATTAAAATACAAATCTCCAAAAGAAGTTTCTATTTTCAACACAGAATAAACCATATTTCGTCTGTTAGAAAAATGGCGCTTTATTTTTGATATTTCTTATTCTACTTAGTACGACAGACCAGGATTCACTGACCGAATCGAATGCAGATATTTTTAACTTAGTGATTAGGTTAATGAGAAAATTTAGGTTTCAGTTTTCTTTAAGATACAGAATCATTTCCTGAAGCCCTCGCCAGACCAGCGGTAAGAAAACGGCTTCATAACGCTAATATCAAGGGTTCCATTACTCTTTGTGAGCTCAGTAAATAACGCAATTTAACTGTGCTGTAAGAAAAATACACACACTTCCTGAATGAATTTGTAATTGTTTTACAAATTACACTTAAAATGCAACCTCTTTACGATCTATAGAACTATATACAATTTACCAAAGACACACAGTTAAGCCTAGTATAATTGTAATGCATGTACGATATTTATAAGGGATTTTAACTCGTTTTGTAGCTCACTAAATAATAACCAAAATTAATTTAGGTGTGAATAATACTGAGGAATTTTGAATGGATGAAAATGAGGTCCACAGTGACTACGTTACAGATTATGTTTCCAATTTTATTTTTGGTAAAATACACGAAATCAGAAAAAATAATTGATATAGTACAGTTAATTTCACCAACACAAATAAGCAATCATAAAAAACATTTATTCTGTTACAGAAATCAAAAAATGGCTTGTTTGTTTTTTTGGAATCTCGCACAAAGCTACTCGAGGGCTATCTGTGCTAGCCGTCCCTAATTTTGCAGTGTAAGACTAGAGGGAAGGCAGCTAGTCATCACCACCCACCGCCAACTCTTGGGCTACTCTTTTAGAAACGAATAGTGGGATTGACCGTCACATTATACACCCCCACGGCTGGGAGGGCGAGCATGTTTAGCGCGACGCGGGCGCGAACCCGCGACCCTCGGATTACGAGCGCACGCCTTAACGTGCTCGGCCATACCAGGCCCAAAAAATGGCATAAAGAAACATTTATTATCGAAAATACAAAACAAAATTTGGATCGCCATCTGCCGATAAGTATTATACACTTCTGTAATTTCACAGGTAATTTCAAATGGGAACATTTAACACTTAAAAATAGCTCTCATGTTAGAGGTCTAATGTACCTGACCCTCCTGAGTATTTAACAACTATACTCAAATACCGACACATCGGAACGAACGAAATAGCTCTCTTTACTTGAAGAAAATTTATAAATTTTCAAATCATTTGTATTTTAAAACATATGTTTCTTGGTTCTAATTTTGAAATATTTATTTTACACAAATCATTCTCAGATTAGAACAAAACGACGAATAAATACTTACCATAACCAATGGGCTACTCTTTTACTAAAGAATAGTTGGATTGATCGTGATATTATAATGCCCCCACCTCTGAAAGGGCGAACATGTTTTGTGTGACGGAGATTAGAACCCGCGACCCTCAGATTACGAGTCGAATACCTAAACTACCATGGCCTAGCGCGTTAAGGCGTGCGCTTCGTAATCCGAGGGTCGCGGGTTCGCGCCCGAGTCGCGCCAAACATGCTCGCCCTCTCAGCCGTGGGGGCGTTATAATGTTACGGTCAATCCCACCATTCGTTGGTAAAAGAGTAGCCCAAGAGTTGGCGGTGGGTGGTTATGACTAGCTGCCTTCCCTCTAGTCTTACACTGTTAAATTAGGGACGGCTAGCACAGATAGCCCTCGAGTAGCTTTGTGCGAAATTCCAAAACAAACAAACAAAACCTAAACTACCGTATACATTTATACACGTGATATTATTACAAAAATATCAACAGCTCTAACTTTATTCACTGTCTGAAGTATTTTTCTTTGCGAAGTATTGATATTTAAATTTAGTTTGGCAATTAGTTTTTCCGTGTAAGAATTGCTTGGTTATAATTACGTTTAACTTCTTTGGTTCATCAAAAACACTAAACATTTGTAATGCTCCACATTTTGGGGTGTAGTACAATAAGTATCATGTGTTTTCTACAGAGAAGATCTGAGCTTGTTTTTAATGCCAATATGTTCTCAAGTATAAAGTCAAGTTTGTCCTTGTAAAAGAAAAATAATTTATTAGAATTAGGGACTTTTCATTATTGTTTTGTTTCTTACATTTCCTTAAGTTGTAAGTTAATCTAAGCCTTCAGCCACAGTATTGTTTAACTTAACGTGGTTTTTACTTAACTTTGGTCTAACAATTATTATTTTCTAGGAATTACCGTTCACCTTTATAAAGGTTTTATTGAAGAATTTTGGAAGAGTTCACTTGTGCTTTAATTATAAATCACTTAACATTGCTTTGTTGAAGTTAATATTGCTGCATTTGTTATTTATAATGGTTTTACTAATCTTCATTGAATAACATTTATGTTTTAACTTTTAAGAAGATGGGCATTTGTTTGTTTGTTTTCATTTTTAGTGATAGTACAATTTACAGAGTAGAGGAAACACGTAACTAATGAGAATTCAATCAAAGTTTAACAGTACACGTGCATGTGCGACGCACCCAGTTGCCCTTGTTTTTTATGTTTTTATTCTGTAATTGTATCATTGTTTGTTTCTGTGAATATACATTTTTATTTTGGTAGTTCTTTAGACTTCATGTAGAGGCCTAAGAGACGCTCAGTCACACTCTGTAACCAAGTATATCACATATATCTAGTCAGTAGGCCTAACTGACTACTCAGTAGAAAAAAACATTCTACGGAAAAAGCCTTAGGGGTCATAAGAGTGACTGTCAAATTTCATTATACGATTAGTCTATGATTCGGCGGAGGGTGGGTACGGGTTAATAGGTGCCTTCCCTCTAATCTTCCTAGCCTGGAATCACCAGGTGATTAAGGCACTCGACTCGTAATCCGAGGGTCACAGGTTCGAATTCCCGTCACACCAAAACATGCTCGCCCTTTCAGCCGTGGACTCGTTATAATGTGACCGTCAATCTCTCAATGTTTTGTTAAAAGAGTAGTCCAATAGTTCGCGGTGGGAGGTAATATTAGACGAGCTGCTCTCCCTCTAAAATTTCCGATGACTCTAGATAAAGATTTCAAAATTTTCATAAAAATCAAATATTTATAATGTCTTATATACTTAAAAATCATAAATGAATCTTAAAGGTATTTGAATGTTCTAAATATTCATTCAATTTTTTTCTCTCAATAACTATCCTTTTTCTGCAAACAGTGAAAGAATGTAAAGATGTAACTGTTCCTTTTCTCTTTTATACTACGCATATGAGGTTGAATTAAGTAATGGATGTTTCCTCCCCCTCAAACACAATTTGTGTTTTACTTCTGCTAGTACTTAAAAACAAAAAACTAAATAAATATTGCAACAAAAAACAATTAAAAATTAAAAATAACCTCTTCCTGTATTTCCAGGTTTTCTTTACGAATACGATGTATGTCTGTAACCTTCAACTCCAGCACAGTTTTAAGACTTTTTACTTCTTTTTCAAGATAACAATTCTGATCAAGAATCCTCTGCAAAGAAAATGTATTCCTTTTATTTCAACACGTATAACTAATAGTATGTTTGATGACGTAGTTTTACTCACACAGATGTGTTTTTATTTTGGACGACTAATTAGCCCTTTTGTAGCTTAGTGCAAATATTCATAAAAAACAGACAAACAAACAAACATTGTAGCTTCTTCTCTCATACCTTTATTAGTAAGTAATAATATAATCATCCATGATTAGTGTGTTTTATTTTTTGTTTTAAACTTAATGAAGGTCACTAATGATATTAACATATCACACCAGATTAAACATTAAATACAATATTCAAAATTTAAGTGTATTCTATAGATAAATCCACTTTCTTTATTTGAGTGTTTTTTGTTTGTGTTTTTAGTAGGGTTATAAAATCATTAGTATACACAGGTATTAAAATTATTCCATTATTTAGTGTGGACAAAAATGAATATTTTAGCAAACATTAGCTTGTCACATCAGAAAATTTCTAGAATTGTATCACTTTCATAAAATTACTCCACTAAAGGGCATTAAAATAATGAAGTAAAAAAATAATATCATTACTGGGTAGCTGCTTGACCAAGTTAAGCGACAATGAGTCTCATCTATCAGGCTTTGTTCTTAAAACTCAATACCGATGAAGTTTACCTATTTCTAAAGTCCTGGATTTGGTTATAAACAATTTCAGTTTATAATGACAAATACAACATATTGGAGAATGAAATGGAAATCATTCTTAAAAAACAAAACACACTAGTAATATACAAGTTGATTTTCGAAAATTATGTATTTTATTTATGCCATGTTGCTTATATGACTTTCTTAAGAAAACAAGTTTAAAATAGAAAAGTTAATAATATGGAATATGTTTTATTTCAAGAAAACAGAAAATTAAGCCATAGGAATATTTTTTGATAAACTTACTTCAAAGTAGGAAAGTTGAAATAATTTTAGTATTGTTTCCACAAAATTGGTAATCAGTTGAAAAAAAACAAACATCCAGACAAAATGTTGTAAATGAATTTTCTAATTTTATGAAATAAAGTTGTATATTTCCATTATTATTATTGGTTTAATGCTGTAGTTGTTTAAAGATGTTCTTCTAAAGTGTCTGTCTCATTTCTCATCCTATATTTGCTATTCTACACAATGAGCTAGTTGCGATCTGCCCACCACAGGTGATGAATCCCAATTTTTAGTGTTATAAGCCTGCAAAATTATCACTGAACCACTGAAGGCCCTATTCTAGTAGTCAGATACCAGTAAGAGATCATACCTGGAGTTTGGTGTCGGTGTCTCCTCGCAGATTGCTTTCCATCTGCTTCTGTAGGTCTTGTAGCTGCTGCTTTAAGATGTCTAGAGCTTTCTCGTGACTCTCTGAAGCCTGTTGCATCTGTTTTGTGAACCCGTTCTTTAATTCTATTAAAAAGAAAAACAAAGATATTGCAGAACCACTCAACAAACACAGCCATGACAAAACACATCTCGATATCAATTTTTGTCTTTTTGCATTTGCCCTTAAACCTCGTACCTTAGCATTAACATCGTTTGATGACAGCTAATTTTTAATAAATGTTTCAAAAATCTAACCAAGCTGTAACAGACAAACAAAACCTTTTCCTCTCCAGTGATATAATAAGGATTCTGTGCTGTACAAATGTGAAACTTAGTGCTACTAAGACTTTCATACAAAAGTATGTATTTCAGTTGACACACCTAACAGAGATTAATCATTGTTACGGCCTAACTTCGGGTATTCCGTGGATCTGGAAAGAATGAGTTACGATTTGACTTAACGAACAGTTACTAACAATAAATATGACCAATGTAAACTGAAGGAATGGTTACTGGCAACAAGTATGACTGATGTCAACTGAAAGAATGGTTACTTACAACAACTATGACCAATGTTAACTGAAAGAATGGTTACTGACAACAGATATGAAAAATTTCAATTGAATAAATGGTTACTGACAACAAATATGACTGATTTCAACTGAAAGAATGGTCACTCACAGCACATATGACTGATGTTAACTGAAGGTATAGTTACTGACAACAAATATGATTGATATCAGCTGAAAGAATGGGTAGTAACAACTGGTAGCTCACCATTCTAAAATACTCCTCGTAATTTTGAAATTTAAGAATAGACTTTAAACATTTTTACCAACAGTCAAAAGTGTCATTAACAATACAAATAATTAATCCTAATATCCAACTTGCCATTATGAGTCATAACTAAAAATTTCAGTGAGTTGCGACTGAAAGATTAGGAAGAGAAAGCAAGAAGAAAGTGAAAACCCAAAGACGTCTGCTGAGAAAAACTTGTAATTATATCTGCAAGTGTTAATGAGGAACAATTAATGTACAAATAAAGACAAAAATACAAAACTTTGAAACATATGCCAAAATAAATAACAATAAGTTATGTAAATAATATAAATAATAATAAATAATGGCAAATAACGTAAATAATGATCCTTTGAAAAACCATTAGAAAATTTCCCACACACCATGAAAATTAACCAAGAAAAACAAGAAATAAAAACTAAAACTGGAGTAATATTATAAAACAATATTTAATAATTGGTTTGTTTAGAATTATGTGCAAAGATACATGAGGGCGCTCTGTGCTAATTATCCCTTATATCGCAGCGTAAAGAGAAGGTAGCTATTCATCACCACCCACTGTCAATTCTTTTTATCAACGAGAAGTGAGATTGACTGTAATATTATAATGTACCCATGGATGAAGGGCAAGCATGTTTGGTGTAAGAGAGATTTGAACCTATGAATTTCACATAACGAGTTAAGTGCCTTTGCCACGCCAGGTCTAATAATTCATCAAACAAAATATGAGAAACATTGAAAACCAATGAATGAATAAAGATTCCACATATAAACATCAAAAACCAATGAATGGAAATGAAGTCAACATAAACACATCAGGAACCTGTGATTGTCAGCAACAGATTAATAAAAGAAACCCCTAAATGGAGATGAAAATAAGAATAAAATAACAGGATTCCATGAATAATAATAAGTACTTATTTTTCGCAGAAATTAAATAAAATTTACTCTTCTTGTGAAGTAATTTTAAAATAAAAATAACAGTCAACAACAACAATTATGCGTTACTGGATAAGAAAGCAAATCTACCCCCCATAAAATAACCATTTCGGTTCATTTAATAACCACTAGGTGATGTTCTGTGAACTTATTACTCTTTATTATGCTGCCGAACTCGCTAATTAATGTTTTATTTCCAGAAATGTGTTTCGTTATTTGGATACATGAAATATTCTTTATGTCTTTTAACTTTTGATCTGAAAAGTCTCCATCATAAACATAAATGTGTACCAATAAATTAACGCAATGACCAATAAAATTTTCCTACCTATACTGATATTTCTATTTTTAAAGCGGTGCTTAAAATATGTTAACCTAATATATTCTTCCTTTTCTATTTACAAAGAGAGTAGAATTTCAAAGGAAAAACAACATTATGAAATGTAGATCTATAGTATTTGATCCTTTTATTCACAATAACTATGCTTTATGAGTTTAATTGCACATAATTTTTTTATGTTTAAATATCAACAAAGGTTACCTTCAATTTCACGATTCTGTTATTCTTTTAAAGATGCAACTTTTTGACTGTTTTCGTTCTGGGCATCTTTAGCAGACTGTGCATGAATATTTTTCAAGTCTTCAATCTTCAGGAAAATATGAAATGCAATTCATTTAAACTGCTATCAAGTGTTTTTTAATCATAAATAATATATTTTGTTGTTTGTTATTTTAAAACAACAGATAACGTTACTAAAGTGTCATGGTAACCACCTTCTTTTTTCTAATTTCGCACAAAGCTACACAAGGATTATCTGCGCTGCTTGTCTCTACTTTAACACTGTAAGACTGGAGAGAAGGCAGTTAGTCTTCACCATCCATCGCCAACTCTTTGGCTACTCTTTTACCAACGAATAATGGGAATGGCATTCACATTATTACGCTCCCACGGCTGACAGGGCGAGCGTGTTTGGTGTGACGAGAATTGAAATTCATGACCCTCGGATTACTAGTCGAGAGCCTTAACCACCTGGCCACGCCACACCTAACGAAATTTTGAGACTAAGTTTACAACTTTAGACCGCAATTCTTTCATTAAGTCAACTTGCTAGGAAATAAAACGATAAAACTAAATAAACTCTCAAATATAAATTAAAATCGAGTCACAATTCATAAGTTCTCTTATTATTTTGTATCATTAGTAGAATATGGTCTACGAAATAGCTCTTATAGCAGGCTAATGCTTTAACTGGGACAAAGTTCCTTCTATATAAATCTGAGTGTTTGAAAGTAAAGACGAAATTGCGGTATCCAAAGAAAAAACTTTTTTTTTGTTCGAACGATTAAATCATATTACGAAATCAAAACACAAACCAAATTTCATAAATATGAATTCAATGCAATTAATTAATAACGATTTGGTTTGGTTTGTTTTGAATTTTGCGCAAAGCTACATGAGGGCTATCTGTGCTAATCGTCCCTAATTTAGCAGTGTAAGACAAGAGGGAAGGCAGCTAGTCATCACCACCCACCGCCAACTCTTGAGCTATTCTTTTACCAACGAATACTGGCATTAACCGAAACATTATAACGCCCACATGGTTGAAAGAGCGAACATGTTTTGTGTGACGGGAATTAAAAACGAAACACATACAGAAGTTACAATTTGTTTGTTTGTTTTGGAATTTCGCACAAAGCTATTCGAGGGCTGTCTGTGCTAGCCGTCCCTAAGTTAGCAGTGTAAGACTAGAGGGAAGGCAGCTAGTCATCACCACCCACCGCCAACTCTTGGGCTACTCTTTTACCAACGAATAGTGGCATTAACCGAAAAATTATAACGCCCACATGATTGAAAGAGCGAGCATGTTTGGTGTGACGGGAATTAAAAACGAAGCACATACAGAAGTAACATCTATCAAACCTACTTCATTAACTTAAGTCAAAATAATCAAGCCTATTTCATTAAATTAAGCCTAAATACTTAAACTTGTGTTCTATAAATGTTTTTAGATTAACATCTGTTGTACTCAACTAGTGAAGTATTAGATGAAAATTTAAGAAAACGAATAAGTTTAAGAATTTCATTATGATTGGTAACGAGAAATCAGTAACTCTGAAAGTGTTATTAAACTCACCTCTTTGTCATACTCAGCTCGTAATTTTCTAAATTATTCATGGTGGTTAAAGGCCACTAAAATAATAGTTGTTGCTGTTGACATACATTTTACTTCAACCGAAATAAAGTGCTTTAAAGAATCTGTAATTCCATTTACTGTAAGATATTAAGCTTACAAGGTTTATAGTAACGAAAACAGAAGAAACAAATAGATCTATACTAACCACAACTAATTCTTGGATAACTCTTTCACAAACGGATTGTGCAATTGATTGTCTCTTTATATCGAACACACAGTGGAAAGCAGAAGCATGTTCGATGATTGAGATTTAAACCAGTGGCTCACAAATTGTGAGTCAGTGGGCTGAATAGAGACAATTCATTGTATGATCTTTTGTTTCATTTTGTTAGCTCTAACTCTCCTAAAATATGCTATAAACTCAAACTTAACGGTTAGGTCTGTTATTCATCTAAATGTTCGTAACAGACATTAGGTTTATCTCTTACTGAGGATGACTTTAATGTGACAATTTGGAAGAAAACTTACACGTTTCGGTCTCTTCTTTGTGCGTTGTTGTCAGCTTCGAATTCAGTTCTTGTATTTCCACTGTACGGTTTCGCCTCAGTTGTTCTAATTGCCTTCCGTAATCTCCTAGATGAAAGAACAGTGTCTTAAATAGCTCTATATTTTCAAATTCTTATCGTTTTGCGATTTTTATATATAACAGTGTAGGGCGCGAGCGGTTAGGGTCGTGTCAATAGCGTAAGAATGCAAAATGAAGAGTTTTTATTATTAATTAATTAATAGAAATAATAAGAAAAAAGTACAACAGACAAATTTAATGTACGTGTCTCGTCTCTTAATTCAATCACAAGGGGGTAAGGAAGCACAAGAAACTATATTTATTAAAGCAGATTTGTTTGGTTGTGAATTTCGCGCAACGCTACATGAGGGCTTTCTGCGCTAGCCATCCCTAATTTAGCAATGTAAGACGAGAGAGAAGGCAACTAGTCATCGTTACCCACAGCTAAGTCTTGGGCTACTCTTTTACCAACGAATAGTGGGATTGACCATCACATTATAACGCCCCTATGGCTGAAAGAACAAGCATATTTGATATGATGGGGATTTGAACCCGCGACCCTCATATTACGAGTCGAACGCCCTAACCACCTGTTCATATTACTGGATCTACACACACGCCAAACTCTTATCCTATACATTCCGGAAACTAAATTTAGAATCTGTACACTGTGGCGACTAAAATCAAGGTCTCTGTACTTCGGAATGTAAAATCAGAGTACATTAACTGAGACAATTAAAACATCTGAATTTTTAATATCCGGAAACGTAGAGTATAATAGTATTTGGAACACGTGAACAACATAAATCATGATATAATGAGCGTGAGGTAAGGCATGTCATTGGCGTCTGCAATGGAAGGGTCAAGAAGGGCATTTCCTCCCTGCCACATTAGAAACACGATTCTTTCTTTCTTCATTCAGCATATTTACGTGAGTTTCTATTCAATTCACAATATCACTATACTGACATTTATAGTGATAAATTTCTGCGGGCGTTTTTGAAGAGGGTGCTTCACTTTTTTAATAATAACTTCATACAACGAAAATATTTAACCAACATACTTTGCTGAGCTCTCCATTCAAATAAAGTGCTTGAGTGGGACAATGCATCCAACTGGAAATAAACAACGATTAACAATTAACAAGCATGTAAATAATAAATGGTTAAGAAATTATTTCAAAAATAATAACGCATGTTAAATAATGTCTCACGAATTCAAAAGTGTAGAATTCACGGTATCTAATCTTTTTTTTTATGGGGAGAAGTAATTTCTCGAGCAGAACAGGTGAGAAATTTATTTTGCTTTTAGCTAATTTTTTAAAATAAAAAACGAATAAACACTTAAATAATGGAAATTATTATTGTTGAATTATATTGCTAGTTTTGTTGCAACCCTCATCAACATCAAATAAAAATGTTACTGCTGGCTACATTCAACGAAAAGACGGTTACGTAACCAGTGCAGAGTTAACAAATAACTTTGACAGTGCTGTTGTTCGTTAGGTTTCAAGATTTACACCAACATTACATATAACATATATCAAATTCACATAATGCGATATACTGTTTCAGATGTGTATAAGTGCATATTTTTCCTACTTAATTTAAAAGTATTCCCTTTAACTTATAAATATATTGATAATTTAATTACTGTTATTACTTATCTGCTTTCATTTGTAAGTTCTTACAATTCCTGTTTACCAGTGGAACCTTGGCAACAATGGTAACTTTCTTTGTTTTTGGAATTTCGCACAAAGCTACTCGAGGGCTATCTGTGCTAGCAGTCCCTAATTTAGAAGTGTAAGACTAGAGGGAGGGCAGCTAGTCATCACCATCCACTGCCAACTCTTGGGCTACTTTTTTACCAACGAAAAGTGGGATTGACCATCACATTATAACGCCTCCACCGCTGGGCAAACCCGCGACCCTCAGATTAGAAAGCGCACGCCTTAACGCGCTAGGCCATGCCAGGTCAACTTTCTTTGAGCATATTATTATAAATGTTGTCATTTAAGCACTGTTTACTGGTGGAGCCTAAGCAAACAGTAAAATACACAATACATACAATCCTGATAATAATGTTCCTTCATTTTCATTTGAAAAAATTATAATTCCTCTGTTACTTTCATGCTGTAAAGTTCGTAATGAATAGACATATTTTACTTTTAAACAATATGTACTTTATTTATGAGACTTAAATATGCTGGTTTTTGATATCTTTTCTGTTTTTGATTTTTAATAAATGTGTGTGACGAGGTCTGGTTCTTCTGAGGATATTCCGAAGGGGGATGCTTATTAAACCCTTGATATATAATGATGTATGATGGTTGTATTTTTTTTTCACACGTATATCTAAGTTGTTTCTTTACAGTTTCTGATAACTTACCGTTGTAACTGTGGCTTCAACATCCAGGTGTTACTAATTTCAAATACACTTATGAGTTTCTACTTCTACAACTGTTGAACACGCGGTTTCAAGGAAAAGGATTGCTGGAGCTGTGTTTATGATATCTCATTATAGGATTTTTGTGAAAGTCTTTGTTTTAACATAAAATTCATATGAATGACTCAGTTAACACACACCTACTTCCAGCAGAACCGCCAAGACTTTGGGGGGAAGGTATGTGTAGGTAAACATGGCCGATTACTCAGTGCAACCGTGCTTATCAAATACCGAAGCTGGTGTGCACTCACTTTCCTACTGCATTCTGAACCATAATGATTATATGCAATAAAAAAATAATTTTTTGAAATTAAGGTTGTGCAGAAAGAAAAAGAATATATTTTAAAGGACTTGGTGTAATTTTGGTGCAGATGGTGATGGACAACGGTTTGATGTTATATAAAGCTGGTGATGTTATATCTAAGTGAAGTACTTTTTATTTGATTTCGTTTCCCCTTAGAACTTGAATGAACCGAAGTTTGTAGATGCTACGTCTGTGTGTAAATTCAAAAGGTAACTGATAGTGTTTGTTTTGGTTTTCTTTGTAAGAAAAAAAAACTATTTTTAAAACTTGCTTATAAACGTAATATCTGCGTTGAACCTGTAAACATGTTCTGTGTGCCGATATGTCGGAAAACACTGTTTAGGTTTAACCCAAAAATTATCTGTGTCGTCCATAGATCCCATTTGCTTATTAAATATATCTTTCTAAACTGTTTATGGACAAGACTTTCTTCTGGGTTCACTGTTTATTTGTTAAAGGACTTCCAACAGTAAACAAAAGACTCAATTTCACTAATACTGTGATTAATCCCACTATTTAAGGTACAGCTTTCCTGCATATTTTACTGTGACAAAGAAAATGAGTGACTTCATCCTTTTGTTTGTTTTTTGGTCAGTTTTTTATGATGTTTGACTCACCCATCCCCTCACGATAATGGCTCAGCAGGAACTTAGGTTGCTTATAACTTTAAAATTTAAGGTTCGATCCGTGCAGTAGGCATGACACAGATAGCCTATTGTGTATTTTTTTGCTCATCAAACAGAGTGATAATAGGCTGACTGTTGATAACAGAGACGTAAAATTATTCAACGTGATGTGATATGTCGTACCTATTGGCATTAAAAGAAGTCGATGATTTTATAGCTGAGCGAAACAGTTGTGGTAAGTCAGCCGTTATTCATGTTATGTATCTTAAAACTTGAATACGCATCATGGGCTTTGGGTCAAACGATTGCTCTCAGCATCCTGAAATGCTTACAGTATGCTTATTGTTGTTGTTGTTATTATTAGTAGTAACAATGCACTTTCAAATAAAATCACTTAAATTCTTTGTGCAGAAGGAAAGGTTCACATCTTCTCGAGAAGACCTCTCCCACTGCGCAGTGATAGCTACCCCTCAGCCTGTCCTTATACTCTTTCCTACTTTTAACACTTCGTTTGTGCAAATATTCGTGAATTTTTACGATGACCCATTCAAAATGTTTGCATTATCTGATGTCAACCGTAAGTCGCTTACTCCAGTGCCGTTTTATATAAACCGCAGTTGAGAAAAGGGTTAGGTGATTTTCATGGTATTGCAGCTGCGGTTTTCGTAAGGCTAATCTACACAGACAAACCTTATTTCACCTAGGCAGTAATGTTCGTAGTTTTAAACAAATTATCTAATAAAATCTAAAAATCCGAACTTTTGTTTGTTCTTCAGCTTTCGATCTTTACATTTCTTTTGATTGGAGAGTCTTATGATAGTCCTAATAATAGTCGTAAGTTTTCTTCTGAACAGGGTGTATTGCTGGTAGTGTTCTAGTTGTAGCAAACCAAGCATACTTTTGTTTCAGATAATTAAAATATTGTATAATTATAATAACTAGCAATGCGTACTGATTACCGATATCGATGTTACTTCTGTTTACATTGGTTTAATAATTATGTGTTGTATGTTTTATCTAGACTGAACGCAACAGAAAGACACAGATAAAGCTTGTATAGTTTATTACAGTAAACTATTATATATGTAACAGATATAACATAAATTATATAATAACAATGACAAATATTCAGTTTCAACCTTCAAAATTAATTACAATACAAAATGGTACAGGCCTGTGTCCAATATAATGATCTAGAATGAAACTCCAAAAGTCCAGATCAGAAATCCAAAATTCCAGTCTAGGGTGTGAATTTGGTCCCACGAAGAAATTCCGAAGTTTGAATGGAGAAGTCCAGAAACAATTCACAGTTCAATAAATTTGACGAAGTTCTTTTTACGATGTGTTTGATGAATGTCTCAAATTTGTCGCTCTTCCACTTTTCCGGTCTCCCCTAAACAGTCCTGTACGTGTTGACCTTCAGTATAACCAGTAATTCGAATGAATCGTAAAGATTGACGAAATAAAATCACAGCTTCTGTAGATCTAACTCTAGTCACAAATCCGAGTTGAATAAACACACAGCAAACGTTTACTTTTTCTCGAGCAAAGACAATATCTCTTGAATTGAATAAAAACTAATGACTGACTTCTCCTTCTTGCATCTTCGTCTGTTTATATATTAGTAGGCCTACTTTTCTTGAACAATCGCATAACTTCCACAGAACTCCAGAGGAATTCGCGCATGTCCGTTCTTGCACGAGACTCGACGTCTAGACACTAGGCCGCCATACAATTCCGTTTACAGTCAAATGATTGATCTACTTAATTTTAGAAATTTCTAAATGTTATTTTAAATGAATAACAACATATTTTATTAGTTTAAACTTTGAAACAATAATATAAACAGCAACATGGCATTTAAACGCTTTATACATAATAGTGTGTACAAATCAGAATATGTACATTATTCACCAGGATGCCCCTCCCTTTCATACAGATGCCACATTGCACCTTACAGTAAGATACAGTAAAAACAAAATCACTTTAATGTGTTTATGTATATTTATATATAATGCTTAACAAAAAAGGAAGTTTTTACGTAGTAATAAAACTCACGATCACAGTAAACTGTTAACTGGGCCATCGGTACAACTAATTAAATACGCATATCTGTTGTTTGTAATGAAGCACCGAACTACAGAATCGTCTATCTGTGCTCTGCCCACCACGATATCTGGAATCTAGCGTTGCTAGTCCGTAGACATGTCGCTGTGCCACTGGAAGGCAATACATTTCTAAGGTATCTACTTATGAAGATCAGAAAGCTTTCTTTTATAATTTCAGTACCCTCGGTGTTAATGGTGTTTTCAGCCTGTATACTCTTTATGAAATTCGTGAAACTTTAAAGCTATTTGTTTTCAGTCGTATAAATATATACAGTCGTGAATTTTTTGTTATATTAAGAATTAATGTTGCATCAAAATTTTAGGTAATTGAAAAAAATGAACACGAGTCCTTTTGGAAGCTAGAATGAAGTGAGAATGAATAGGAAGTGTATTATAGCGTGTGATAGTTAGTGTGGTATCAGGTTTTTAAAGTGTTCTCCAAAAATGCGATTCTTGTGAAGTGTTTCTAGGTTATGAAAGTCGTTGTTATTATACAGAGTTACTGATTTTTTTATTTTTGTTACTGTTGTGCATTATAACTACCGTATTTACTTGTTTTATAGCTCGGGCCCTTATTTTTTTCAACCAAACTCAATACCAGGCCCTTATTCAAACGGGCTTTTATTCAAGCACGGGCGCTTGTTATTTTCAAAGTAAAATTAGGTATGCACAAAAATTATCGTTGAAGACAAATATTTCACGACATTAATCTTTTTCAATTGGGAAGTATATGGCCTTTGATCGCAAATTTTTCCATGACGAATTATTAATAAATATGTCTATATATGTCTATCTGTACCCAGTCTTTATGTTATTCACGTCTTAAGAGTAATTCCCATATAAATATCACAGACAACAAATACCAATGTAATATCAGTAATAACAAGAATGTGTATTAAATTATGTTTGATAATTTCCATATAACAAATCAAAATTTATATTTACCGTATTCAGTAGACAAATATCAGTTCTTTGCTTTTGGTGGGAAAGTCTGCTGTCATTGGCTATGAACAATGCTATCTGCTATGCAATTGGACGCCTAAGGCGTGAGTGTTATCGACCAGCGCATAAAATTCGATAGCGTTGTGGCACGAGCGCTTCGTAGTCAAATGATGTGTCAAATGAAAGCTAAGAAGATATGCTTTAATATCGTGTGTGATTCATTATCATAAATTGACATCTTCATACTGAAAAACAAAGTTTCCTAAAAGTTATGATTAGGGCCCGGGCGGGTATTCAAGCACGGGCCCTTATTTATTTTTATGTTCTGTTCACACGGGCGGCTATTCAAACGGGCCTTTAATCAAGATCGGGCGGTAAAACGAGTATATACGGTATATCTTGATAATGCCTTGTGGTTAGCGTGCTTGAACTGTGAATCCGAGAATTTGTGGTTCGTAGCCTATTTTCGTAAAAACATGGACGTGTCGAAAGAGTAACAATAAAACCCCAGACGAGAGTAACCTGAAAAATTAACAGTGAATGTTAATAATTAGCACGTTTAGTGTTTCGGTTCAGGGTTAGGAACGGTTAGTATTAGATCTTTGTGCAGCTTTGAATAAAAATTGTCAAGCAAACAAACCAGACGGTGAATTCTTTTGATCTGAACATATTACAACTGCATAAAATAATCCACTTCTGAAGAGAATGCTAATATATTTCAGTTCAATACATAATTTCAAAGAGCGATAGACGATTTGATATGTTTATAAAAATGTCAGTGATAAAAAGGTTGTAAATTAACGTTATGTACACAGTTTTAAGTTTTTAACCAAGGCAAAGATTGGACAATGTTTAGATTATTTTTCAAGTTCTTCTGCGTCATATTATTGGCAAAAATACAAATTAACTGACAGGAAGTAAGTAGCGGATGAGATGGCTGGTTAATACAATCAGGTATGGTTTGTTTTGTTTCGAATTTTGCGCAAATCTACGTGAGGGCTATCAGCGCTAACCATCTGTACTTTAGCATTGTAAGACTAGAGGGAAGGTAGCTTGTCATCATCACCCACCACCAACTTTTGGACTATTTTGCCAGCGAATAGTGTGATTGACCATCACATAATAACGCCCCCCATGGTTGAAAGGGCGAGTATTTTGATGTGAAGGGGATTCGAACTCACGACCCTCAGATTATGAGTCGAGTGTCTTAACCCACCTGGTCGTACCGGACCTAGTAAGGTATGTGTAAGTTGTTAACATTTTCAAACGAGATCCACCATTCGAGCGCTTTTCAGACAGTTGACTATTATTATTCATCCTTAGCTCTTCAAAAGCTCTAGAGTTTTGGATCTGGTTTGAAAACATTACAACTTTTGAAGGTGATCCTGCGTATTTACTTCCTAACCAGAATGTGATATGTTATATATGGCATGTTTCGCACAAAAATACTCGCATCTTTTATGTTCACAGAAAAGATAAACCAGGTTGCCAAAAAACAATTGGTTTGTAGTTGACAAACATCTGGATCGCCAATAATGGGCGTATTTGATTATTTTTAAATGACCTTCGTTCTTCATAGCTTGTACGTCGTTTGATGTTCTGTATTACGGATATTATCGTGGTTTTGATAGTTTTGTATGCATCACATGTGTCACAATAACGGTATTGCTTTTTCTGTCCGAGTTCATCCCCATCAGTAGGACAGCGGTAAGTCTTTATGCTTACAACGCTAAAATCAGAGGCTCGATTCCCCTCGTTGGATACTGCAGATAGCCCGATGTGACTTTGCAACAAGAAAAAAACACACATACATGCGCAGTGTACGAGGCTTTATAGTATAATTTTTATAAAACAACATTCCATTACTGCGATGAAATGGTGTTTTGGGCATTATTGACCATGTATGAAACTTATAATCTTGTGTATATACCCCTGAAAGCAGTTCATATAAAGTGATTTTTTTCTTCTCAAAATTAAGCTACAAAATCAGAAGATACATACAGAATGTTGAGGACTTAGGTTCTGTGTCAGTTACCTACGTGTCACAGAAGAATGTCTACTGCACACCGCACCACCTGCTGCTATCTGCCGTGCCTCGTGCGAGGCGCGTGCCTAGACCGAGCACTTTTACTACAGCGCCTGTGGCTCGAACGTGAGATAACTGCTGCGTCATAGGGCAGGTGTTAGAGCGCAACAATGACAGCTGGCTGGCGGCCATAGCGACAGACTGTCAAGGTGCGATTGGTTGTGAGACTTAGTGTTACAAAAAACTCTAATAGACCTCCAACAATGATTTACCTTTGGTGCCAGAGTTTTAACATTTTTGTGGGTGTTTCCAATTAACACATGCAAGTAGAACACTTTGTTTTGAATTCGTGTAAATACGCTAAAAAATTTAAATTCGTCATTGTTTAACCCACTTGTTGACTGGATTGTTCACATATTGGTGTATAGCGCACGTGCCTAAATT
This sequence comes from Carcinoscorpius rotundicauda, assembly GCA_011833715.1. Classification (NCBI taxonomy): domain Eukaryota; kingdom Metazoa; phylum Arthropoda; class Merostomata; order Xiphosura; family Limulidae; genus Carcinoscorpius; species Carcinoscorpius rotundicauda. The sequence goes on from CM022391.1 coordinate 105,455,116, forward strand.
AGAAATCACATCTGTAGGGGTATGCAAAAAAGATGTAGATCATTCCTTCTTCACGTATGTAGCAAGTTCACAAGGGAACCTTACTTCTGCTTTGTTTGTATACGAATGCAACAGGTACAGAAAAAAATTGTTTTGAGACCTTTATTAGTTATAAACTGTTTCATAAATGGATTAAGTGTATGGTGTTTTATATGGAAAAAAGTACAATTGTTTATTGTTTAATCGTAGAATTATCAGTGGGGGTTCTTGTCAACTTTTCATACCAAAACCACTTTTGAGTTCTTGCCTTTGTCGTTTAGAGAGACTTTAATAACTTGTTACAGTTTAAACAATTATAACATTAATATTGCAGTTATTCCATTAATTACTACTTGTGTCTCTTACAAACTTAATAAGAATGTTAGTGACTGTGTATTTTTTTCTTTGGCATATTTTTACACTGAATATTGTAGAGAACAAAAATATAACAATACTTAGTATGATACAATATGTATGGACTCAACTGGTAATGAACAAATTAAGACAAATCGGTAGTTTGAGAGTTAACTTTTTTTTCACTGAGAGCTCCTTTTGTGTGATTTGAATAATGTTGAAATTAAATTTTAACCCCACCTAACTTGTGGTGGAAAGGTTAACTATAAAACAGATAAAACTTCGTCTGATGCACAACCAAGTGTGTGAAGGAAATTAATAACATACACAAACAATGAAGGAAAATAGCACAAATTATATATTTTGTTTTGATTATAATGGCATGGAGGGTCTCTTACTGAAAGTTAGAAATTGAAAAGACAAAATTGATAGGTGTGTCAAAACCAGTGAATGGTATTATGTGTGTTTATATATCCATAATTTCTTTGAAGCTCTTAAGTTTTATGGAGATATTGGAGCTAACTGCCTGAACTAATTATTGATTTTGTCTTCAGAGTTACCACGTGGCTTGAAGACTCCTTCCCTAACCATGCATGCCCCTCCCAAACCTGGTGTTCACACTGTGGCAGGTATTTCCCCCCTTCATCCTGGACAACATATTAATAACATGATTGGTCACTACAGTGGAAGTAGTGATTCTGATTTGAATGCCACCAGAACTTCAAGTTTTGCTGCAGCTCTTCGGAAACCAGCAAAGCAAGCTGTGGATCCGGTTTGTGTGTCACGATGTGATTTGTTTTTTAATGTAGAATTAAGGGAATTGATTTAATGAAAAAATTGTTTTTCAAATTGCGAAGTTTCAGTTTGGTTATGTAGTTACGTTATTTATGTAGCGTATTGATTAAGAAATTTATTTCCTATCACAAGTAATGCTGTGTAAATGCTACAGGTAAAAAGTTCTTTTCAATTTTTTGAGAATGTAGTAATAAGTTGTTATGTAAATGTCGTGTAAATGTTTTGTAAGCGACAGCACTTCGTGCTGTAACATCAAATCTTGTTTTCGTGAGAAACATGGACAGTAAAAAGGATGATGAGAACATTGAATGATTGATTCAATGGCGCCTCTTAACATATTTTTCATAAACTTGTACAGAGGTATCCAAAGCTTTTTAGACAAGAGCAGGGAGATAGATCTCATTAGGCTTCGCGGACCGGAGAAGTCGTGTTAAAATTATGTAGGGATGTAAACACGATCAAAATATACTATCACTATTTATTTCTCACAAGAGAACATATTGAAAATCTTTACGATGAACAATCGTCTTTATTTATCATTGGTGATTAGTATGAAAATTGTTTTTCTGACCAACTTACTCTTAACTGAGATTCAAAATCAGTGTTCCTCGTCATCAAGAGTGACTACAAACGCTCGTCAGATGAGGTTCATGTGTAACTAGATTTCACGTAATTCATCTTTGAAAATGTATTATCACAAAGAATAGGTTGTGTCAAAAACTGTAATGAATCCAGCAACAAAGATTTTTAAATGAACATTTATCACTTGGAAAACATTTATAGAACTCTGTCTGTTTCCCTTCTTTGTATTTGTTTTTCATCATGTTGTTAGATTGTAGACTAGTCACTTCAGGTAGCAGTTCATCAATAACTCAATCAAGTGAGTTTGAAACTCTTCGTTTCTGTTACACTCGCATCAAGGTCAGAAAACCGCTCCTTGAACTGTAGTTTCAGATTACCAAGGATATCTGGGGCAAACTTGCATGGGAATGGGGATCCTGCTTCTTGCTTGAACTTTTACAACATAGCAAATGTGTAAAGCAACTCCTCATCAACCGGGACTCAACAATAATTAGTTTTTGCCGAAATGCTTTCATCACGGTGTATATATCAGAGACAAGCGCGGTTTCGCCTTGTAATCTAAGATGGAATCCATTCAGATGCATGGTCAATTCTTCACAGAGAGCTGATTTACAAAGTCATTTACAGTTTGTGAGTAATGGCTGAGTGCTGTTCTTTTCATTTCAGAAAATTTCAATCTCATTTCTAAGCTCAAAAATCACAACTTTCCAACAACTAAGTGTGGTGGGGCAATCGGAATAAGGTGCTTCTATTTCCACCAGAAATTTACGGAATTGACTAGATTTGAGTCCACGAAAGAGAATGAAGTTCATTGTTGAAACTACTTGTTCCATGACACGTAACAGATGCAAATACTTTACATACAATGCCTTCTGATGAATAGTGCAGGGAAGAACCATGGACGCAAACAAGTTAGTAATTTCAGAGTCAAAGGTGAAAATTACAAAAAAGTTGTTAATGCAATATTTAAATTAATGAAATCAACTAGAAAATTCAGTCATAATATCTTATTTCGTCTGTTGTTTACACTAAATGATAGATATCTAGTGTCAGGAATTCACTTGAATATTGAAAGAAATAGCTAACATCGTACGACAGTGTGGAATTTTAGTTTGAAGCTTTGAAAACTGTTTGGTAATTGGTACGAAACAGAAAAGATGAAAATCGAATATTTTTTATACGTAAACAGAAATGTACATATAAACGTATAGAAGTATAAAAACTCTCCAATTCCCTCTCAAAAAAATATTTACAAGTTTAGAAACGTTGTACTTTGTTAATGGATAAGCGAGTTTACAGTCATGTTTATAACGTGTTAAATTTCGTGTGACATATTTGAAAGACATTACTTTTTGTCTCGATCAGCTATATGCAAGTGTGTCTGGTGTTTTTTTACAAAGTGATTGCTTGTCGAATTTCATCTATTTTATTACCTAAACTATTTGGTATTGTTATGTAAATGTCGTGTAAATATTTTGTAAGCGACAACATGTCGTGTTGTGTTTAAATTTTCATTTCTATTATTCATTTTTCCATATTTATATTATTGTTTCGAAGTTTAAACTAATAAAATATGTTGTTATTTTATTTAGGGTAACATTTAGAATTTTCTTGAATTAAGTAGACCAATCATATGTTTATAAATGAAGTGCTGGCAACTTCGTGTCTAGACTATTAGTCTCGTGCAAGAACGGACATGCGCGGATTGCTCTGGAGATCTGTAGAAAGTTCGCGGTTATTCGAGGGGTCTAGGCCTACAATATATAAACAGACGAAGATGCGAGAGAGACAAGAGAGATTCATTCATCAGTTTCTTTCGAAAAAAAAAAGAGATTCAGACGTCAGTTTTTATTCGAAGAAAAGAAAAGGAGAGTCAGACATTAGTTTTATTTCAAAAGAAGAGAGTCAGTTATTTGAGAAAGATCAAGTGTTTGCTGTGATTATTCAACTTGGATTTGTGACTAAAGTTAGATCTACGGAAGCTGTGATTTTATTTCGTCAATCTCTACGATTCATCTGAATTACTGCTTGTGCTGAGAGTCGGCGAATTTATTGGGCTGTGAACTGTTTCTGAACTTCTTCATTTAAGCTTCGGAATTTCTTCGTGGGACCACATTCACACCCTAGACTGGAATTTGAGACTTTCATTTTAGATCATTATATTAGATACAGGCCAGTACCATTTCGTATTGTGATTAATTTTGAAGTTTGAAACTAGTATTATTTTGTTTTGTAATTAATTTCGAATGTTGTAACTTAATATCTGTCACTGTTATTATATAATTTATGTTATATCTGTTATATTTGTTAATAGTTTAGTGTAATAAATTATACAAGCTGTTATCTGCGTTTTTCTGTTGCGTTTAGTTTACGAAAAACATGAAACATTTGTTTGTTTGTTTTGGAATTTCGCACAAAGCTACTCGAGGGCTATCTGTGCTAGCCGTCCCTAATTTTGCAGTGTAAGACTAAAGGGAAGGCAGCTAGTCATCACCACCCACCGCCAACTCTTGGGCTACTCTTTTACCAACGAATAGTGGGATTGACCGTCACATTATACGCCCCCACGGCTGGGAGGGCGAGCATGTTTAGCGCGACGCGGACGCGAACCCGCGACCCTCGGATTACGAGTGCACGCGTTAACGCGCTCGGCCATGCCAGGCCAACATGAAACATAAAAAATACGCAACAGGTATGAAGTACAGTTACATCTATATCGTTACATAAACTATATGATATGTAGTACAGTTACATCTATATCGTTACATAAATTATTTGGTATATATAATGAAATACGCTTCCTTTACTAGAACTTTGTTGAAACTCAGCAAATAAATTAACGAGACACCAAACAAATTAAAACAAAATTAAAATCACTTTAACAAAAAGAGAAATGTCTATAGACAGTGCCAGTATCACAGAATTGTAATGCTGAAATCCGGAATTCGTTCCAAGAAGTTAACAAAGTGAAGACATCTGATTCTGTGGCGTTTTGTTAAAGGATAGAGAAAGAAACAAATGACGTCAATCAGAACAAAAGAAAAGCTGTTTATTTAAGATTTCTTTTTATACAAACAACGATGTTTCTTTTTACAGTTTTTATTTGTCTGTTGGAACAATCGTTTACTATTCATATAGTTTAAAATGATATTTTTCTCAGTTTGCTCCAAATTGAATTTCCCCTAAAACTGTTTAGGGGCTGTGTTTTCTTGCCGTTCCTAATTTCGAAACGATAGAATGAAGATGGAATAAAAGCCAATCTACACCACTCTATGAGCTACTCTAACTCAATAATGTTATTTGACAGTCACATTTTTAACGCACCTACCGCTATATAAATACGTGCTACAATTTTTTCCCGTTAAATTCGCTGTAAGTGAAGTAGAAGTATGCACAGTCAGTGGGGCTCGAACCATGGAACCTCGGATCTATGGTCCGGTACACAATATATATTTTTTAACTTATTAACATAATTTCTTTTTCCTCTTAGTACCTGATAAATAAATATTTTAAACGTCACAATAGACTATTTTCTATTAAAATATAAGTCAATAAAACAGTTTCAATATAGATGTTATTCCTCTATTTTCACACTGTTACTGTTTGTTGAAGCTCAGTCTTTTCAACTGGACCTTCTCTGTGATATTTGATCAATCTGTAAGAAAAGATCTGAATACAAAATTGATATTTATTAAAAATAAACAGAAATGATACGATACTATAATAGCTTTTAAGCACATTTTCAAACACATTTCCTAGTTATAATTCAAATACACGATAGATGACGCTCTACCACTCAAATAGAAGGTTCGAAGTTAACAACCGTGCATGTTAGATTTGCTCTTAAATACACAACTACATTTTGAATATTTCCATAATTAAAAAGTCACATCTTTTGTGAAAACAGTTTGAATCTGTCTTTAACTAAATAATAACAAGCCAAGGCTTTTTGAAAGAACTGGCATCTTTCTGTGACTGAATAATACAATCACAACTTTCTAAAAATACTTTGTATTCTCATATAATTGTACAATAACTAAACACCTTTAAAGCTTAAAAAAATTATTATTCATTTATAAAGTAAACTCACACCTGTGTTAGATGTAACTACACCAAAATATCTGTGGAGTTTAGGATCCTTGATGGTTCACAGAGACCCTAATGTGTCATTTAAGCTTCCCTATAATATCTAATAATTTTATATTTAACCATAAGTAGGATTAGCATACAAAAACTAAACCGTTTAGGTATCAAGCCGTGGAATTCGTATCTGCGCATGTAAGGTATGTTTCGTTTCAATAGCTTCTGAGTGAGAATATAAACATAGTTTCAAATTTGATTACAAAGGATCTGGGGGAGAGGGGATGGAGAGAAGAAACACTGATACTAGATTTGGTTAGTCTCTCAAAACTCTATTCATCGTGTTTAGGTAATTTTCATAACACTTTGTAACTCCTTCCCTTGGAAGTCGGAAAGTGAACGACCAATAATAACGAACTATTTCATAATTAGTCTCCCAAGAAAAATCTATATTATACTAAATAAAACATGTTATCGTGGAAACAAAGTCTTAAGCTGATCCACGACAAGGGAATAAAACATATTAGTTGTGGCTTTAACATAGAATACACTGAGTCTTTTGTCGAAATTAAAAATTTTGGAACCTTTTTCTTTCTGGTAAAATATTTTTCCAACCTTGGTCATAAAGTTTCTTGTTTCTGAAAACTAATAACAGATTTTTGAGTTCTTATCTTCAACCAATCAAGAAAGAACGCCAAATCACGTGACAGAAGCATTTTCCTTATCACAATGAAACATTTCCTGGAAACATTTTACCCAAGTACGTTGAAAGATTTATTGAACTAAAACACCAAAAACTGTGTCTTATGTAAATGTAAATGTGCAGATTTGCCCGTTTTCACATTGAAGATAGGTTAATTTCTAAATTTCATTATCCAGGTCACAAAAGCAAAGTGTGAATGGAACAATGGCCATTTTCTCTACTTTTACAACATAAGCAATTAAGAAATAACACATACTATCCAGGAACAAAATATGTGTTATTAGTGTTATAAATTAGACAAGTTTCTATAGTAAAGAACGTTTTGATATTTAAATCATCACTGAAAACCTAACAACGAATTCGAATTATACAATTGATTGTAGTTACTTATTCATGTATATCAGAACAGCCTTGTAAAAATGTTAATCACCATACCAGCCGTCCTGAGATACATTTTTATTTCAAGTAGGTTTCTTTTCGTATAATTATTAATCCACGTTAATTTTAAACATTATTTAGGTATAGTTAAACAAAAACAATAGAAAGATGAATCAATATACAAAACTATGTAATATTTAATGTAAAATACATAAACTAAGAAACATATGAGGAAGAACTATCAATGATATATAGAGACAAGTTTGGATGTTTTTAACAGTGAAATTGTTTGATTTTATTAATAAAGTTTCTCCGATTTTCTTTTCAGTTAGTATCAGGATTGTGTTTTAGTCTTGTGATGTTTGGTTCAGAAAAACTGTATTTATGTTTAGTCATGTTTTCATGTAATTGGGAAGGTGTTTTTTGTTTCTTGTTCTTTCGACCTTACTTTCAAGTTACGTTCTGTTTCACTTATGTAAAAGGGTGAGCAACTATTACAATTTTTGTATTTTTGTAATGTTTTTTGTTTTATCAACGTGCGTTTAATTTTTATTTCACAAATGAAAAACGAATCTAGGTGTTATATTCAGGTTATATATATATATGTCAGTCTTTTCAAAATCGATGATAAAAGTACACTAACATTTTCTAGACGCAAGTAATTTGTTTTTTTTATTTTTGAAAAAATACTTTGTTTGTTAAACACCCTTTGTCTGTGTTTTTAATGTATTTAAAGTTTGTATAACTACTTTAGTAGTGAACTGGTTAACGTCAGTGAAACATTACTTTAGTGCATAGCTTCTTTATCGATGCTCTCTGTTCTGTACATAGTGTATTCTAAGTTTAGAGTTCCTTTTAGTGTGTTTAGCTTCTGGTGGATAACATGATTAGAAAATCAGTTTATTTAATTTTCGTTGTATGTGTTTTTCTATGAAATTTAGCGGTGAAACCTTGGGTCGTGTAATGCTAAAGTTTGAAAAATTAATCGTATCGTTGTTTTCGTTTCCCTCTGTGAAATGTTTGAATTTCTGTAGATTGTTTGTGTTTTAGAGAAATTTTGTATATCTTGACAAATTAAATCACAGAAAACTTCACCTTTATATGCGAAGAAAACTGCAGGTTTCTATTTGGAAGTGACTGATTCCTGTTATTTTATGTAATATAAGAAAATAACGGTCGAAGTGTAGAATAATCAAAGACAGTTGGCTCATAATCTCATGATACTACAGAACTGGAGGCAACAGTGTTCTGACCCTGGGTTAAACCTGTGAACTCTTCAAAAGGTATTGATCACAAAAAGTATATTTTGATGCGATCTTGTAGTGTTAAGTTTTCATGAAATCATTCAGTGACTATTCAAACTCTACGAATGTACTTGAATACAAACACAATCACTTTAACTTTCCCTACCAAACTATATAAATAGAAATACCTAATACCCCATGTCTGCCGTAAAGAGCACATGTCTACAGCTCTCCTCTTACCAATACTTGTGATCCGATGTTTGTTTTGTCCATTTGGTGTAGAGATCTCTACCAAGTTATTTTGTAGTAATGTGTATATTACTGTTTTAATAGAACAATTAAACCTTTATTTACATCAAAATCTTTACCATGATATCTACACTACTGTTGATTACATGTAAAAAATATAGCCTGAGAAACTTGAGATTCCTTTCGTACGTCAACCACTTCTGTTGTTAACAGTGTCAGTTTCACTTACATTATAAGTGTCCTTATGACATTCAATGACCACAACATTGATTTTTGCAGGTTTAGTATTTATCATTTCTCTTGTGGGAGCCCACTACTAATGGAAATAGTAAGATTGTCTGTACATAGACGCAACTTGATATGATGAGTGAAACCATTCACATTACTAAATATTCGACATGAGACTGACATGAAGACATCTCCTTCTAGATGCTTCAGACATGTTAAGGAAAAATAGATAAGACAAGAAAACAACAAGTCTTTTTTCTTTAATAGGATTATTTAAACTTATAAAAGACGTGGGACTCCACGACGTACCTTTTAATCTGAGTTGGTCATGGCTTTTAACAAGATAAAGTGAGTAAACAATTTTAAAATAAAATATAACAAATAGGAAGAACTGTAAACATATTTATTTAGTTATAAACCTGCAGATGAATATCACTCTGTACCATTAGTAACTACAGTGTTAACTTTATACCGTAACTGAAGTACACAAAGAACATACAATTAGAATTAGGAAGACAAAACTAAAATGTATAATATACCAGATTGTTTTCATATAGCAGTTGAGATATTTATTTTATCATATTTCTTTTCAGAAGCTCTAGATCTGGCTAATAAACAGTAAGTTTGAACACAGTGATAAGTTAATGGGAATACATTGCTTTGTGTTTGTTTCTCTAATGAAAGATAAGCCTGATTAATATTTAATTCTGAGTTTAATATACTGATATAACAAAGAGAATAGCCCCCCAGTGGCTAAGCGGTATGTCTGCGGACTTACACGCTAAAATCCGGGTTTCGATACCCGTGGTGGGCAGAGCACAGATAGCCCATTGTGTAGCTTTGTGCTTAATTCAAAACAACAAAAAACAACAAAGAGAATATTTAATTAGATAGAAAAATTAGTTTAAACCTAACACGTTTTATTACTACAGTTATACAGTCTCACCGAAGAAGATAGAAACGTTGTTCACTCCTTTATGTAAAATATTTTCTCAACCCAAACGAGCCGTTTTTATATATATGTATTTTAGATCTATTAATGTTAGACCTATACTGTTTGTTTGTATTTGAAATTTCGCGCACAGCTACACAAAGACAATCTGAGCTATCCGTCACAAATTTAGTAGTTTACAACTAGAGGGGAGGCAGATAGCCATCATCACCCACCGCCAATTCTTTGGATACTAATTTACTAACGAATACTGATATTGACTCACATTATAACACCCACACGGCTGAAAGAGCAAGCATGTTTGATGTGACAGAGATTCGAACCCATAATACTCAAATTGCAAGTCCAGTACCCAAAACACTTTGCTGTAGCCGGACATTAGACCGGGAATCTCGATATAATTGTTCATCTACATAACGCTTGTATTCACAAGTTACGTTACATCTTTTATTTGTATTTCATATTCCATATTATAGTGAAATTTATAATATAGGATTCTATCCAAATATTCTACTTTCTTTTGAAACAAGCACAACCTAAAAGCTGCTAAATATACTTACAGTTTCTGAGATAAGATAATGTGTTGAGGATACATGTGCAATGAATTTATTAATATGACTCAACACTTCAAAATTACAACACAAGTTATATTATCGTGCAAATGAACTACTGATCCTGTTTGACAATAAAATGGTAAAAACAATACGACTAACATGGTTATTAAAGTACCGAAAGTTCATACTTTAACAAGAGTGCATTTAGCAATGCTATATTTCACAGGCAGAGACCTTTCAAACTTTTTCTTTCGATTCAGGTACTTTATTCTCCACTGGAAGAGCAAAAACGTCCTTTTGTCTGGGTGTATTAAGAAAGTTTTCAATGCTAGAAATTACTCCCATGCAATTTCGCTCGAAAACTTCTTTACAAGCATCAGAAATTGCCAAGTTAATGGAATGGGCACCGCAGTATACATAGGTTACAAGTGGGAAATTATCAGTTATGTGTCTCTGGACACCATTGAATTTCCCACTCATAGAGGCAGCACCGTCGTACCCTTGTCCTCGCAGGTAAGACATGTCAATACCATATTTTGTCAGATTGGTTATGATAATATCAGCCAACTTTCTGCCTGTCACATCATAAACAGGTATAAATTGCAAAAAATCTTGTTTCATTGCAACAGAGTTGTCATTGGCATGCAAATATCTAACACACAGCAAAGACTGTTTGATGCCTGAAATATCTGTTGTTTCATTAGCTAATATTGAGAAACACTTTGCAGCATTAATTCTGTTGAACAAAGCATCAAGAACATAAGTATTACAGGCATTGATGATTTCATTTTGAATTTGGGAACTCAGATACGTAGCATTCCTCTTTGTACTCTTAAGACTTGCTGAAAGCTTGACATCACCCTTTGCCCTGTAGCGCAAACTTACCCGAAAATTCCCATCATTATTTATGGGTTCCTCATCAGTTTTACCAACAAACATTGAACCAGAATCATATTTTCCCCTCAAAGCTAAACCCTGTCTCCCACACAGCAATACAGTATCAATAATAGGCATTAAATATTGCCAGTTCTGTTCAATTTCTTGCTTGTAAGTTGCATCAAGTTGCAAGTGCACAGATGAACTTGGGTTTACGACCTGTAGAAAAGTGTTAGCTTTTTCTTTTCTGTCTTGGCGATACTGTTTCAAGTGATGTGTCTTGAAGTCTTGAACAGCCTTCTTCCAGTTTGTGTACGGAAATTTTACTAGTTGTCCCAATTTCTGGCTACCAACACCAGCATTATCAGGAGCAAAAAGACAGCAATGCTTGCAGAAAGCACCCTTTGCATGTTGACTGTAGAGTAGCCATCTCCATTGTGAAAGCCAACGATGCAGAGTGTTTGCATGATTTTTAACACAAAATTAATATACCGAGGAGTTGACTTACCTGTTTACCAATGCTGACGTCATCAGAAATGTAATTTCCAATGTCCCAGACTGGGCCTGAGGTGGAAGAGGCAGCGCTGGTAGAAGGCCATGATGATGACTATGACGATTCTGACTCAACCTGATTAGCTGCAACAGATTGATCATGTTCAACCTCATGAATGGGTTTAAAGAACCCATGCAGTGTCTTTTGCTTTCTCAACCTTCACACAGTGAATGATTGTTTATCACAACTTCTGTTTGTCAACGTCGCATTCACTGTACCATTGGCACCACTGTACCATTGGTGCCACTCATTGTTTATTTGTGAAGTTAATTCTTGAAATCCAGGGAATTTAAATATTCACTGTCCATGATATTTGAATACAGATTATAGACACTATACATAAATTTTACACTCTCCTGAGTGACTCTAAGCAGAACGATATGGTACTGTGGACAAAAAAGTGTCGGTTTTCTTTCTGAGATAAGTGACAAATGTGTACAAACGTTGAATGTTTTACTGATTTGACAAGTATCAGAACACGTGGGTATTGAAAGAACGCGCTATACAAATGATCTTATAGAAATTAAGGAATAGATACAAGGTTCCATTAATTCTGTTATACTCAGTGACAGATATGAAAGCGTGTGTGAGTCAAAAGTACAAGGATTTCCATCATGGCTATGACACCCAGAAAAGAAAGCACTTACAGATTAGAAGAGCATCAACCTAAAAGAAAAGAAACAAAATACGGAACGATTGAGAAATGTGTTGAAAAATACTCTCAGGTAAAATGGATATGAAAAGTAATGTAAAATTTAAGATTCGTGTTCAACTGGAGTGAATTTTGAAATCACAGTTACTTAATAGCTGTACAAATTAAAATGTAATAATCAGCATGATAAAAGCGGGAAAGAAAGTTTGACTCATCATAAAACTATTGTGTCAAATATAGAGATAAAGATAGAAATCCTCATTCTTTTATCTCCTGCTTGTTAGTTCACGAGTCGTCTAGTTTTGGAAAGTTAACATTTTCGTACATGAAAATGTGTTTCCATAAGATACTTACCATTTCACACAGAGGTTATATCTTCTGTAAATATCTGCATGATACTTGTTCTTAGGCAACTCCAATATAAACTCACGTAATTCTTATTAATGGATAACGATGTTATTGTGGAGTAAAAGCTCTCTGTCATAAAGAGGGCTACATCAACTCCCTCTTTACTAGCTCCTTTGATACTACTCCACTCACGAAATTCCATTATTGACAAGGAAATAAGTCGAAATTACCCAAAAGAACACATATGCATTAGAAAACTTACAGGTCAAGCGTCTCTTTGATTGGCAAAACATGATACAGATGATCGCTTTTCAGGTTCATCGCTTCCAATACATGAGAAACAATACAGCAAATCCATTGGATATATGCTCAGTAATGACGGTGGAGTGTTTTGAAACAGAGTTAAAGACCTGATACTTGCTTTATAATTGATGTAAAAGATCACCATGAAATTGTCACAATGAATCGTAATCAAACAATCCACTAGCAGTGGTAAGGTATACAAATGTTCAACGAACAGAACAGAGGTCGGGCACACTGATGCGGAAGAATTGCTTATGCTGGTATATATGTCTTAGATGAGATTGTTTTTCAGTGATGTATCGCGACCAGGAAAAATAAACATTTCTGAAGAGGTGTAGGTCCGGTACGATCCAATGTAAGGGAACCACAATAGTGGTTTTCACAGAGACACAATTATAGACATTACAGACACAGAATACTCAAATGTTTTCATTTACCTAGAGTTAAGTGCCTCATATTGAAGGCATAAAAATTTTAGATGTCTTGCAAAGATGTCAGACTCGTTAGTTTTCGTAATGTAGTCGAAGGTGAACAATTGTTACAAAAGCTGCTAAACTGGACTCAGATGTGTTCTGTATAATCATCTTTGCTTGCTTAGCAGTAATTTACGTGTGCTGACGATTGATATTGTACTTTACCTAAAGAGAATCGACTTGTTTCTTATGTTGTATGACAACGTTTACCACAACTATTAGTGATGTTGAGAAAACCCATTTGTAGAGAAAAATACATATGTAAAAACGGCTCTTTTGGGTTGAGCCGTTTTTACATGTAACTCGTATGTGTTACGTTTATTAGTGTTACACCTATACTGTTTGTTTGTATTTGAAATTTCGCGCACAGCTGCATAAAGACAATCTGAGCTATCCGTCACAAATTTAGTAGTTTACAACTAGAGGGGAGGCAGATAGCCATCATCACCCACCGCCAATTCTTTGGATACTAATTTACTAACGAATACTGATATTGACTCACATTATAACACCCACACGGCTGAAAGAGCAAGCATGTTTGATGTGACAGAGATTCGAACCCATAATACTCAAATTGCAAGTCCAGTACCCAAAACACTTTGCTGTAGCCGGACATTAGACCGGGAATCTCGATATAATTGTTCATCTGCATAACGCTTGTATTCTAACGTTACGTTACATCTTTTATTTGTATTTCATATTCCATATTATAGTGAAATTTATAATATAGGATTCTATCCAAATATTCTACTTTCTTTTGAAACAAGCACAACCTAAAAGCTGCTAAATATACTTACAGTTTCTGAGATAAGATAATGTGTTGAGGATACATGTGCAATGAATTTATTAATATGACTCAACACTTCAAAATTACGACACAAGTTATATTATCGTGCAAATGAACTACTGATCCTGTTTGACAATAAAATGGTAAAAACAATACGACTAACATGATTATTAAAGTACAAAAAGTTCATACATTAACAAGATTTCGTGTAGTAATGCTATACTTCACATACTAGCCTATATATAAATATATATATATACATATAATCATAACTGTGGCTGGGATAGAGTATTGTTTTAGATGGAGTTGGTTGGGTCTCTATCAAAATATCATTTCTGTTCTTGTATTTTTTCTAGTTCTTATATTACTATTCGTGATATTATCCGGTAAGACAGTGATACATATCTAAAATCAGTGATTTATCATTGTCTCAAAACAGTCATAATGGCTATAATTCAAACACTAAACAGTAGATGGAGATTCCCTTATAGTTGTATTAATTTTGAATTGGTTAAGTGTTTATTGATTCCGAAATAATCTTTTACCAATGAATAATTTTTAATGATTTTGTGTTGTAAATTTACCATACTTAACAAGTTACAACGAGAAACTTTCAAATTTACTACCATAAATACATCATGAGTTTTAAACACATTCTTTGTTTACTGAATTTCATCCAAAGATATCTCTTTCAGTTGTCCCTAATTCTTGAATAGATAGCCTAAACGGAAGGCAACTAAGCAACATTCACCAACCGCCATTTCTTGGATTGCTTTTATCTCATGAAAAGTGGAATTGGCCGTCATATTATATAGCGCCATCACAGTAGAAATGATAAATGTGTTTGACGATGGGTTTCAATCCAGTAATCTACAGATTACGAAAGAAGCATCTTAATCACCAGGTCATGCCAGGCGTCAAAAACAAAAACAAAAAATATTTCCTGTAAAAGAAAAACGTTTAGCTGAGCATTTTTTGTCTTAAAATTTGATTGATAAATAATGTGAAGCAAACAGGGACTTGGATAAGCACAATAAATATTACTATATATTACAATCAAGCCATAAAATTAAGCTGATTAGTCCTACAACGGTCCGGCATGGCTGGTGGTTAAAGTACTCGACGAGCTAACTAAGGATCGCGGGTTCAAATCCCTATCACACCAAACATGCTCGCCCTTTCAGCCGTGAGGGCGTTATAATGTTACAGTCACTCTCATTATTGTTTAATAAAAGAGTAGCCAAAGAGTGGCGGTGGGTGGTAAAGACTAGCTGCTTATTCTCTAGTCTTACACTCCTAAGTTAGGGAACGGCTAGCGCATATAGCCCTCGAATAGCTCTGCGCAATATTCAAAACAAACAAACTAGTCCTAACAAAGAAAATGAAAAATATGATATTAAATTTTGTGTTTTACTTATTGTAGAATCTCTAAGGAATAACTAGAAAAAATATATCTCTAAAATCAAACTTTGGGTGGTTAGCTTGAGTGCTTGATGCGAGCGCCGCAGACGCGAAGCCATGCTAGAGGGGTTCGGATGTCGGCTTCCTGGGAAATCTTTTAATAAAAACATAAAAGAAAAGCCTGAATTATGCATTCTGAGACCACCTTTTTGGCAAATTTCAGAATGGCACGCTGAGGTGTTTGTTTAAATTTTTAATCATAAATAAATATATAGGCCTATACATATAATATATAACTTGTAGTTATCAGGCCCAGCAAAGTAGGCCTACAGTCCTATCATCAACGTATAAAATATAGAATCACTCAGGAGAGTGCAAAATATATGTATAGTGTCTATAATTTGCATTCAAATATCATACACAATGAATGTTCAGATTCCCTGGATTTCAAGAATTAACATCACAAATAAACAATGGGTGGCACTGTGGCAGGCTGGCAGCACCATGGCATTACCCTAGTACCATTGGCGCCATCTATAGTGTATCATTCACCATAGATGGCGCCAACTGAACTGTGAATTTGACGTTGACAAAGAGAAGTTGCGATAAACAATAATTCACTACTTTCACTACCACTTTTGTTTATTTGCGGAAAGGTCAACAACAGATAATTCACTAAAGGAGCATTTAGAGATTGGGATATCTGGTCAGATTTCTTGTTCCATCATAAGTGTATCTCTTGACTTGCGTAAAAACAGAAATGACGCGGCTATCTTGGACAAGTTGGCTAAAACTCATCGGTAATACGATCCAAAATCAAGAAAACTACAGACTTCTCACTTATTCACATGTTTAGACTAGCTTCTAACAAAAGCTATCTTAGCTGGGCCCATGGAGACTCCATTTTTCCAAATAATACAACTAAATCTATGTGCATAAATGAGCATTTCACAGGTTTCAGTTCTAAGTCATCTCTATTTATTCTCTTTCAGGATCTAAGCTATAGAGTCAAACATGTAACAAAAAACTCAAAACATTGTCAATATAACAAGCCTCTCTCCCATTGTAGTTCCTTCAGTGGAAGCTCCATTAACCTCTCAAAACTCCCTAAAGCGTTACTCTAGCTGTATTGTCCTGACACAGAACTCATAAAAATCAGGCCTGGCATGGCTCGGTGGTTGAAACATTCGACTCGTAATATAAGGGTCATAGGCTTGAATCCCCATTACACCAAACATGTTGGCCCTTTCAGCCGTGGGGACGTTATATTCCCCATTCGTTGGTAAAAGAGTTGGTGGTGGGTAGTGATGAAAAGCTGCCTTCCTGTAGTCTTATAATGCTGAATTAGGGACGGCTAGTGCAAATAGCCCTCGTGTAGCTTTGCACGAATGTCAAACCAAATCAAGCCATGAAAACCATCTCTTTTGTTAAAAGTGGCATTAAATATGCTTTCGTTTTCTAGCTCTACTCACCAATATCTAGATGCCAAGTCCAAAGTATTTAACTAACGGAAATATTCTAACACCTCCAGACATTCACTTATTTGTGATAAATGAGAGGTATCAGTGCACTTTACTATGTTCACTAATCTGAGTTCCGTCTGTTGCACACTATAAATTGATTAATGATTTCCACAGTACTAGCATCCCAAGAATGCAAATATCAGAACTTAGTTTTGCGAAAAACATTTACTAGACAGAATCAGAAATCTACTTCTCTTCTTTCATGAAGTCCATCACAATTCATGAAAACAAAGGTCAGTAAGCACTAGCCAGATTTATTGTCTCGTTTGGATAGTTTGATATTGTTTCAGGTCAACCAATGTTATGGTTGTTCCTGTGTCGACCAAAAACTCAATCTTTTGCTTTTATACTCCTAAAGTCATATATCATATACCAAGCTTCATACAGCTCTAAGATTGCTGGGGGAACTTTAAATTTCTTTGGATGGAATTCACTTTGCTCCTTCAAGATGTTTGTCATGTCTATCTTGGGTTATGTTAGTTTCTGGAGCATTTCTATACCATCCACCACTTTCCGCTGATTTTCTTGGATTTTCTGAACTATTGGATAACATCAACAACCTGGATGCACTAGACATTCACTAATTATTGACTCTGCTACTTTTGGTGGATTCATACTAGGGGTCTTTGCAGCATTGGCAAAAGTCACATGTTCTAGAGTACACATCTCTTTCACTCAACTTCCTTTTAATACATTTATTTCATTTCAGTAAAAACTGGAAAATTCACAGTAAATCCTTTGGACACAGAAACAATTTTTTTCCCATTTACTCCGTGATTTTTTCAGTGAACCTAATTTCTGCACGAGTATTAACTGGATCTATTTTATACTTGGAGAATTGATCACAAATATTGCTTAACTAAACGATTGAGTCTAAGGCATTAAAAAACAAATGAGTCACATAATATCAAGTGAAACAAAATCTTTAGTACATACAAATCAAACACATAGCATACTTGTATAGACACTGGATAATTATCTTATAGGACCAGATCGACGCGGGTTTCCTCATAACTGGTCGTTTTCTTACAATATAAATATAACTTACGCAATGAGTGAAGGAATTTGTTGTCGTTAATCTTTTGTGACCAATGTGTGAAGTTACAGCAATATATCTTTGGTCAAAGGAGATGCAATATTTTGGAACAGTACTTCTCAATCTTTTCTAATGTCATTTGTTCCTCTTTGTTTTTCACAACAGCTCACTCACTTCAGTTTCAAATAGGGCAAAAATATACCAAATTAAAAAGGAAAGTTTTTTTTTATTACGACTTAATTATATATCAAACTACAACTAGAATGAATCCAACATAAAATAAACAAAAGATAAATGTTGTTGTTTTGAATTAAGTGCAAAGCTACACAATGGGCTATCTGTGCTCTGCCCACCACGGGTATGAAAACTCGGTTTATGGCGTTGTAAGTTCGCAGACGTACCGCTAAGCCCCTGGGGAGCAAATATAAATGTATTTATGAAACCACAAGTAGAATAAATAATAAAAACAAATTACTTTCTTTGCCATTGAAATTTTTGTATAATGAATAAAACTGATTCATTCCATCGTTTTCATTCAACCAACTTCTAATTTAATATCCTGGGTGAACAATTCACAGTTGAGAAGCTCTGTTACAAAGAAAAACAATGAGACAACAATAACTTGAAATAAAGTAATTCAACGGTTAATATCTAATAAAATGGAAAATTTTGTGAATTCCTAAATTAAAGAAAAAAACACAGAATGTATACCATGTGCCTCCATACGATTCAGAAATCAGAATATTAAATGGTTGAAAAAGTACATTCAAAATAAACTGCAAAATAATAAATTATTTGTTTGTTGCTCAAATGTGGCACTACGTCAACTGATAATTGACAAATAAGTCCGAAAATATTTGTAAAACGCAGATTCCGGAAAGGATATACAATTAACAAATCATAAGTGGATAACAAGAAATTAAAAAGGCATACACAAGTGAATAATTCAAAATAAATTTTACTTATACAAACTGTACATCTATTTAACAAGAATACTAAACTGCATGCAGAACAAATGCATAAAAATTAAGAAAATTGTGCCTAAACGTATTTAACCAATGGCATTCATGAGTAAGTCAGTCATTATTCTTACATATTTTCCAAGTATAAAAAAAGATAAAAGGGAAAAATTTTCATAATATGAAGTTAAAATAATAGACGCAATGGCTCATATTTCATAAACATTTTTAAATTTGCGATCAATTTTCTTTTATACATTTATTATGGTATACTTTTGTCATGCGATATCGGTGCTGGTATATAATATTAGTATTTCAATACAAACAAATTTCTTTTTATATTTATCTAATTATTATCTTTCGTACCGTTAGATGACATTGGTTGTAAGTTATCGGTAGGCTTTGAAAAACTTCACTTTTGGTAGTGGGAGTATCGTAATGAGCATGCGTATTTTGTTGTGTTAAGTGAGAAAGCACATGTGAGGTGAAGGTTGTAGACTTATTTCAAAATATTTCCTCATGTAGAGTTGTTTGTGATCATTTCTTTACCTTAGACCATAAATATTAATAATTTTTAGTTGATTTTGCTGAAAGTTGAGGCATGGGAATCCAGTCGTTACAACAGTTTATTGAAATTCATTGTCCTGGTGCCTGCGTACCGGTTGATCTGTTGAAGATAGCACGCAGTGTTGGTGTTCGCTGTGTCGGTGGTGTGAGGGGCCATTTCCGAAATCAGTTATTATGCAACCGGCTATGCTTAGTAGTTGATGGTGAATGCTGCTTAGACAGACTTTATGGAGGATTTTTTTCTGATTGGGTTTGTGGTGGACAATGGAATCGAATGGTCCAGTTTATATCGGTTCTTATTAAGACTATTCAAAGCAACAATATCGAGCTGGCAGTATTCTTCAATGGCGGACTCGAGCAGCATCGTATGAAGGAGTGGGTGAAGAAACAGCAGTTGGATAGAAAGAAGGTTAACCAAGTACTCAGACACGTGGCTCTCAAAGCAACTCCACCGCCAAAAGTTTGGTGGATTCCACCTGTTTGTTTACGCACGTGCTTAAGAATGGCTTTACGACATCTTAATGTCACAGTAGTATGTACTATAGACGACCATCATCAAGAAGTTATTGCTTTCTGCAGAGAAAATAATTTCCATGGAATCATGGCTGAAGATGCTGAATATGCAATTTTTGATCCACCAAGATATTTTTCGTCTGAACAGTTAAAATTAACATACAAGGTAGTAGCCGAAATAATAAAATTTATGAGTTATAAAATGAAATAATTGTAATTCTGGCTAACTTAATTAAAGGATGCCACCAGTCAGTGAAGATTAAGAGCTGTTAATGATAGTAATTAATATATTCGCTTTCAAGTTCTTTGTAGTATTAATAAGCTAATGTTAGCTTCTGATCAGAACAAGCTACCTACTTAGAAGTTAGAATGTAACTGAAAGAAAATATTCAGTGATCACACATAAATGAATAAAAAAAATATGCAGGTGTTGTTTGTCATAAGACCAAACCTAATATCAGAGAAAATAATTTACAAATCTTTTATAGTTTTTCAATAGCATAAAGAACTTTCTCCAGCCTAGAATATTTTTGCTCATATGGGGCCTTTAAATAGTATATTACATGTATTATATTTAGTTACTCCAACATTACCTTACAATAATGAGAAGAGATTATTTCAAAATCAGTTATGGATTTTTTCCTGTAAAGTAAACATGTCAATACCAGAATACATTTTCCTAGATCTGGCAGTTAAGTAACACAATGAAACATCATGTCATTCACTTTGTTCCTTTTTTACCTACAATAATTACATAATTGCCTCACATTTTCTGTAATTTTTCTGTATTTAATACTAAATTACCAGTGTCATTCAATTACTTTTTAATTGTTTCTTACAATAATAAAAAATAATTATGTCCAAACCTGTTAGTTTTTATTTAATATCTTAAGCAAAAGAAAATTTAGACCAATAAACATTCTTGTGGATGAGAGAAATTGATTGACATTGAATAACACACCTCACGAGGCTTTTGGTTTCATAAGTTTTCTTCTATATTAATCAGGAATAATTATTTCCAAACCTGTTTCAGGTTTTCTACTGTATAAAAAAAACATCTCTCCAAGTCAGCAAATATTGGTTGGTTGGTGAGGTAGTTAACAATACACAAAAAAAGAATTAGAACATATAAATTTAGGAATACATATCAAATAACATATTCATATACTTTGTATAATTTTGTTTTTCAGTTTTATATAGTATTGGTGTCAAACAACCAACTTATAACATAATAAATAGTTTAAATAGTAAATTAAGATATGCTATATTATTGTAAAAAAAACTATGGTTGTTTTAAATTGTACCAGTTAGGTGTTTAAAAACAAATTACTTGTGTGCACCTTTTACATTTGTATGTTAAATAGTTAGTACTGTTTTCAACAAATTTTTTTCTCACATTTGTTTATTTTGGGTTTCTCTACATGTAGAAAATGGTACCAGTTTTGCCAATTCACTGTAAAGGACAGCATTTTTTTATATTTAACTTTTTTTCAAGTCTTAAAAAAATTTGTCATGAAGTGATGAATTTGGATGAAGTTAGTGAGGTGGCATGTGTGTGATGGTAGAAAGTTTGTGGTGATAATAACTTTGAATTTTTAAAAATCTTTAACTGACAAATGTTTGGATTTTCTTACAAGAACTTCAAGTACGTTAAAGATAGATAA
The DNA here is from genome assembly GCA_011833715.1 of Carcinoscorpius rotundicauda. Lineage (NCBI taxonomy): Eukaryota > Metazoa > Arthropoda > Merostomata > Xiphosura > Limulidae > Carcinoscorpius > Carcinoscorpius rotundicauda. Next base: position 105,476,908 of record CM022391.1, read on the forward strand.
TGACAGTTTGGTTATTTTAAGGATCAATATTTACGTAATCTAATCAGTTTTTAATAGTGGTCAGAAATCACAATTTTGATACTGTACACATGTTTAGACAAAATTGGGCATTAATTCAGTTTATTGTCTTAAACTAAAAAATTCAGGAACTCTGAAGTACTGAATACTGAGTTAATTTTAATCAGTTAAGTCAAATGAACACGCTAGATTGTGTTTAGTAAGAAGTAAATAAGTGTATCTTCAGGTAAATGTACAATAAATTTCAATTGTGCAATTACAAGAACAACTGTACTATAATTCATTCAGTGTTTTCATTATTGTTTGATAAATTATGCATGTAATATTATTTTCTCTTTTTCTTCTGTTTGTTAATCACAGCCACAGTTAAACCAAGTATATTTGAGGTTGTTTGATATCACTAAATTACAAGTATTTGGTATCACACAACTTGCTAGGAAAAGAGTTGATTTGTACCTTTTCTGCATGTCCAAGAGTTCAGTTGAAGTGGAATATTGCCTAGTGTACTAATTATCCAATCACTCATCCCAGTCCAATTTTTCTGATGAAGTCCATGAAACTTTTTCATCTCTATATAACTAGGTTATAAAAGCAATGCAGTAAAGCCAACTGAAGGATCAATGTGATTGAGTGTGCTCACAATATCCAATGTAATTGTCATGTAGTTGTCTTAATGATCCAAATATCTTATGGTAAAAGCATCAGATATCCAAGTACTTTCACAGAGCAAAATTGTATTATAATATCATCATGTCTCAACCTTTTACCAAAAACATTGGCTGATTATCCATGAATGAACACTTGATTTTCTTAACAATTTTTGCAAATCGTTGCAATGTTTCACATTTTTGACCTAGAATTTTGGGTTTGGTCTATCTACTGGAACTATCTTTCAGGACTTGATTATGTCATTAGGTGAAAAGTAGTATTGGAAAAAATCAGTTTTGGTAACATTCATTTCCTTGTAGGAAAACTTTAAGTTGTGGTGGCAAGTACTATATCATTCCATCATTATAATGTTTGGTAAGATGTTTGTGAAAAATAGTGTATGAACATTTGTATCCAAGACATCTTTCTTCCATTTTATATGTCATTCAACATTTTAATCGTTCATGCTTTCTGACACGTTGGCTGCGATTCCACTAGTCATATTGAAATTACTGAAGCATTTAAAAAGCAGCTGTCGTGTAGCCAGTTATATGATGAATAATCCACTCTGGGCTGTTCACTGTTACATGAATTTCTGTAAGTCATCTTTACAGTTTTAAACAAATCGAGAAAATTAAAAATTATAACTGAAATAAAAGAACATTCCAAACTCAGCTACCCATCATTAATGCCTACAAAATGAATGGGAAGCAGTCTGTATACACATTGTATTAATCTTGAGAAGCTAGTGAGAAATATTTGGAGGAATTAAAGATATAGAGTGTAGATTGTTTCTTTGTAAGAGTAAATTAGTATTTACTGAATAGGTGCTTAATGCTGTACTTAAAAATTAAAAGAAGCATAACAGGAACTCAAAAGTGCAAGCAGTATGTTGGTGAAAATGTAAGTTTCAGTTTGTGTTTTTACTTAAGATATTTGTTGAATATTTCAGACAATATATGTCTGTGATGATGTAATATGGAGAACAATAAAGAATGTCATATACCATTTTTTCTTATTATGGAACCCTGGAGATTTACAAGTATGCTAAGCTGTATTTGCATTCATCTTTGATTTACTTCCATTAAAATTAAATGCATGCACACATGTATTTAGATAGTAACATGTGTGTATTTTCAAGACAGACAAAAACAACTTAATATTGTGATAGATGACAGGGTGTTAATTGCAGTATCAGAGGGAAGAAGTAAGAAGTTAATCAGAACTATGAACATTGCAAAATTTATTAGAAATACAGCTAGTATACTTCAGAGTTTCTAATATGCAAAGCTACTGTTTTGAAGTTGCCATGACAAGTGGTTTAGGAGGAGTAATATTCTTGTTTGGTGTTAACTTGCTTTCATTTAATATAGCACAATGGCTAATATGATGACATATCAAATTAAAATAGGATTTCATTCTAATTTCTTTCAATGAGGTGAGTTTCAGAAAGTAAATACTTAGGCCTATCTAGCCTCTTACTTGTGCTAAGGCCTATGTTTCTAGTGAGTTGATAAATATTTATTAAATGTAAGAAAGTGGCAACAGTTTTTTTTTAAGTAATGTAAGTTGTATGACATCTTTATTATAATACCAAATAGCTAATGTGAATCATTTTCAATAACTTAATGTGAATTGCATGTTGTTTTTTTGTAATTTTAAGTTTTATTAACCATGTTAATCCATTTTATGTAGAGAATCTACTGTACTGATATGTTACTTTTAACATTAGAAAAATGCTACTTCTAAGTAACTTGCAGCTACTTGGTATGTGAAATCTCCAAATTATTTTGTTGTTATTGATACTTGTGGGTCTTACCTATGTTTACAGGGCCATGATAATGACTTTTGCACTTTTTCTGTTTGAAGATCATTACTGCTATAATGCAAGTATAAGTTCTATAATAAAGTTATTAATGATAATCAGTAGGCCTACTTATTGATGCACCCTAATGTAAATTGGTGATAAATTTGGTGTTTGCTTTTAGAGAATCCATTTGAAAGTGTTCAAAATATACCTGTGTTCTCTAAGCAGTTGGCTTTGCCAGCCTTAGAGCTAAAACTATTTAGAAGTTGGTCCAACCAGCAGTGTGGTGGTAAGAGTTGCATGACACGGTCTTAAACTACTGTTTTGCATTTTTTATATTTAATGATTGTTGCTCCTATATTGCAAATTTAATTTCTTTAAGTTACAGTGATTAATAGGTCTAGTTATTTACATGTTCTGAATTAATCTAGTGCCAAATTTGGGATCTGCTTTTGGGGAATTTCCATAAGATGTTTTGCAAAATATTCAGGTTCTCCAAGTGAAAAGTTTTATATTTATGCAAACCTGTGCCAAGGCAATTTGTTTGGTATCATTCAGAAGTTGGGGTGACCAGTGGTTTAGGAGGAGTTATGTGTCACATATGAATGTGCTGAATCCTATAATAGAATTTAAAATTGAAAGAAACTATTTAAATTTCATTTATTTACTGATACTGTATGTGAGATACTTATTTAAATAAATTACTTATTGGACAAAGGTACAAAGTTTCTTATATGAAAGAAACTTGTTATATGTGGAAAAAAAGTGCCATCTATAGTACCACAAGGCTACAAATGTAAAAAAAAATGGTTATGAAAGAATATCTGTGGAATCAGGGATGAATTTCTTCATTATTTTTTGTTTTGCTTTCAGGAAGTTTTTTAGTCACTCCTTGTTGGCCACAACAAAGTCTTTGGTCTCCTATAGTTTACATGCAGAAGTACAGTCATTAGTTCTTCTATTACAGCAAGCTTTCTGTATGTTTTGAAGCTAAAGATAGATAATAGCTAATTGCATATAACGTTTAAATTATATTAATGATGTACAACTCCACACAAACACACACACACACACACACACACAAAATTCTCCAGTAGCTACTGAGTTTGTCTCTTCTTAGTCATCTTGGACTGGACTGTTTTTTTTTAGTCATTTCTTGTTTCTGATACCAGTCATAAATATTTTGTTGTGATGCTTAGACAGGAGTTATGCTTGCACTTCCTAGTTTTACTTTTGTTAGTTTTAGAGTGGGATCAGAAAAATGTTATTGTAGTTGTGTACAAAGCTGGTGAACCTTATTTGGATCAGTCATTTCCTGAAAAATACAGATTGGGTTTAAGTTTTTAATGATTTTTAGTTTATAAGTTTGAACTTGTACTCATTAAGAATGTCAAGCATTTTCTTAACATAGTTTTTGTTGAGGATAACAGTTTTCTTTTTCTGGTTGAGTGGTGATAAAATTTTGTTCATGGAGAGTTCTTTGATAGCTGCCAGTTCTTCATTAACCTATATTTTACAACTTGAAGGGAAAACTTGAATTCTTAGAAACGTAAACAAAAGTAATATTATGTCTGATTGAGTTTGAGTTTTTACTTTTTTCTTAAGAGTAGATGTAAAGGGACATTTTTAAGGACCAAATGATTGCTTCTGGTCAATATGTTATGAGGTAGTGTGTGGTGTTAAAAATTTTTTTAATGTGGAAATGCATTTCTGATAGCTTGGAAAGTGAACTAGATTGACAGTTTCATCTTTCTTATTTTCACTAAGATGTGTTTATGTTCAAACAACAGAAAGTTTGTATATTTTTCATAGTAGGCATGTTAGCCAATGTTTGTTTTTTTCCCTCAGAAGAGTATGTGATTCATTATATTACTCACTTTTGATGGCAGTACGGGAACAATACAGCTACTATACGAACCAAAATAAATTGTGAAATGTAAATTTCATATACATTATGTACTTATGAATTTCCTCTGAAACCTTTTTGTAACTATTTTCAGTAAATGTAACAGATAGTTAAATTAGTATGATAAAGTTCTTTCATGTTTCTAACATAACTAGTCACTGTGTAAAAATGCTTTTGTTTTTTACAAACAAGTTCTCATATTATTTTTCAAATACAGGTGTATGCTGCATATAAAGGTAGTTTTGGGTAGATGCCAAGGGACAGTTTATTTTTGTTTTGTTTCTTAATGAAGTTTTATGAAACCTGTAGTCTTCTGTTTTCATTTCTTTTTTTATTTGGGTGGTCAAATAATCCATAATTAATAGGAAGTGAGATGGCTCAAGAAGTGATGGAAAATTAAGCAAAAATGAAATTAACACTTTTTTGAGAAAGCATTAGTGAAAATAAATGTAGTTCTTGGTATAGTTAATATAAACATTTGTTTAAGCCACCTAAGATTTTGAAAACTTGTCATAATAATGGTGGGTGATAAGCATTAGGTTTATTTCTTTTTATTTTTCAATAATTCCATGCATAGTTCAGGTTTTTCAAATTTCCTAATGTTAATCAGATTTGGGGGGGGGGTAGTGGTAGCTTGAATATAAGAAACCTCAACATAAACTTGTTCTTATATGGAATTGTTGGAATTAAGTTTATCAGATAAGTTCATCCATTTGTTTTATAATCTAGATATTATAGATGCTTTTCTGAACCTGGTTTGTTTTTAGTAGTTTGGCTTTGTTTAGTTAAATGGATAAGAAAATATCACCTATCAGAACATATTAACTTAATATCTAGTTTAGTTATAAAGTAAGAATTGCATATGATTTACATGAAATAGTTTTAAATAAGTAAGTGTAAATGTTACATGTATGGTAAAGTGTGGAACAGTGCTTTAATAGTTTTGTGGGTGTATATTGATACAATTATTTTAAGTTGTTGAGTTACATAACCAACATTTAGATTGGTATCACTGAAATACCTCGTAACTGATAGTGACTAAATTTTAGTATTTTGAAGCATATACTTCCAAGAGCTTTCAATTCTTATTAATAATGTTTAGTTGTCTTTTAAACCAAAAAAATGCATCTTACGTGAACTGTCTGTCGTAACTATGTAAGGAAGTAAGATTTTTATGTAAAGAATAAATAAAAAGTAAAACCTTCCTAGAGCTCAAGTTGCTCATTTTTCAGCTTACAGTCAAAATCTGTAGTTAAGTTGATGTATGCCATGCTTTTCAACATAAAAATTAGTTGGGGATGCAAGTTTAAGTGATGTAGGAAGTAGACTTAAACTTGTAATACTGTTTAGGGGGGTAGTTTTATTGAATTACTACTTCATGTGCTTATAAGTGTTGAAATAATATGTTTATATTGTTTTTGAAGGGTTAATTCATTCACCGTTACTTGAAAAAGATATATATATAAAGGCAAATACCATTGCTGTATTTATAAATTTTTATAGTTGGAATGTCTGTGCCTTTTTTACAAAATGAAATGGTGAATCACTGAAATGACTTTGTCAAGATAATGTAGTTCTGGTTGCCAGGAGTCATCATACATAGTGTAATTTTACAAAAATGGTTTTAGTAAGTTCATTTCTGATCAGAATATGTTATTTCAGCTGTTCAGGAACTTCTTATGAAGTAAAAGGGAAAAGGGCTAGATTAACTGAAGGGCAGTAGTGGCAGTTGTCAATGGTATCAAGGGGGTGGAAAACTTTCTTCTTAATTTTTCTTTTTTGTTTAATTTGGAAACTTTGTCTTGTTCAGATACTCTGATATCTGCCATCAAAAGTTTCTGTGAGAATGATGGTTTAAGAGTAAATTTAACATGAATGACAAAATGAAAACAAGTGAATATATGGAACAAAATCTTGTACAGTAATATTAATGTATCACAAACTCGTCTAGCTTCTTAATTTCCATCAGTTTCACCAGACTGTGGATGCAATGTGTATATTGCATGGAAGTTTATAAAGACATTATGTGAAGATACCTAAATAAAGATTTATTGTACACTAGTTGCAGAAAAGCAGACTTAAGTAGCAGTGTTGGCTGTGATAACTGTATTGTTTTAAAAGCAATATACTTGTTAAAAGGTTGTTTTGGAGGTAGAATTTCAATGCAAAAAAGGAGTTGTGGAGAAAATGGAACTGAATTTGTCTGTGGGTAACCTATTGGTTTTAATCTAATCCTTATTATGCTATCATATTTTTGCATTAATGGAAATGTTAAGATAGTCAGCTCAGAAGTTTCCCAAGTAACATAATACTTTTTAAGTCATCACAGCTAGATGTCATTACAACAGTCAAGTTTTGTGTGAGTGCCAGGTGAAATGCTGATAATGTAAAAACTAAATGAAATGTGAGACAATACTTATAATAGTACTGATATCAATGAAGTTAAGACATGTAGTTACTATTAACAATTAGAATATTTTGTACATTCCAGTTATAGGTTCATGTTTGCTAAGAAGCTGTGATCTTTTAAAAGTGATGTTTTGTCTTTCTTTTCAAGTGATTTTCTTTCTGTCAGTTGTTTTATTACTTTAATCTTTGTTGCCATTTTAATGATGCAGCACATATTACTGATAAAGCTGAGCTTTAAAAATAAACTGATTAAATAAAATTCTAATAAAATGTAAGTCAGATTTATTGTCTTATTTAGGCTTTACAAAACATCTTAAAGTTTTTCTTTGATAATTTTTTATTTAATTAAATATAACTGAGTATAAAGTACGTGTACAACTTTGTATCCATAAGATTTCACAAACTGTTTTCACAATTTCCTCAATGTTTAACAGTGGAATTTCTTCAATCATCTAATGATTGTCTTTTTACCTTTTATTTTTCTCATATTTCTTCTTTTTTTTTACAGCCCTTGATTCCATATCCTCAATCAATATTATGTGATTTTTATTTCTGCAGTCCCTTCTTCAATTTTTCTCAGTAATGTACTTTTCTCTCTAATTACTGTCTATGTTTAAAATTATTCTTTTTTGGCATTTTATTTAAATTTGTACTGCCTCTTTCTCCATCCTCAGTTACTATCTTAAACTTCTTATCATGTGCCTTTTCTTTGCTCTCTATTTTCCATTCATACTTGTTTGATTTAGTTTAATGAGTATGATAATCAGAAAAGCAAAGTATTTCAATAATTTGGAAAAATCATGATGAATTTCAGAGGTTTGGGACAGTGACTTTTTCTTCACATTTTAATTCAGGAAGTTCCCAACAAATTTGAGGAAATTATCAGATGCGCTGAAGTTAAAATTGACATCTGGGATAAAATGTAACACATGGTATTTTGATTTCTTTACCTGAGACTTGTTTTTCAGCATAAGAGGTCAAGAGAAAAATAACCAGTATTGATAAAAAAAAAAAAAAAAAAAATGGTTTCTTGTGGGTTTCATATTATTTCAAATTGGTAACTTCTAATCCTTACAAACTTTTATGAATGTGTACACTTATGTGAAATATTATATCAAATTAGCTATATTGGTTATTTAATAAAGTTTTAGTTCTGAGTAATGCAAGTAAATTGATTTAATTATATTTTAATGTAGTTGGTATGATTGCATAGGAAATGTTTTATTGTTTGTAAATTTTTATGGTTTTTGTGAGTATAGAATTTCATAAGGGTTGTGAAGATTAATAATCTGTTTGAATACATAATTAGTTAAATGTGATATTATTGTGTTTACATAAGGGTTCACTTGAAACAAAAGAATTCATACTTGATGAAGTAGCCAAAACTTTGAATCTACATCCTAAACGTTTCTGCGTGTTTGCTGCCCTTTTGGGGAATTATCTACTAAGTGAAGAAGACCTGACACCTTTCTACCATGTGCTTTGTCCTGATCAGTCAAAAGAGAAGGTTAGTTAATGTTGGCTTGTTCTTTTTGCAGGTAAAAACTTTTATCTAGAAGATAATTGTGGTTCCTTTATGACAAAAAAGTGACTTAGTTATGACTGAAAATTGCATATTAATGCCTTCTTGTTCGTTAATATATAAATGTATGTGTGTTTTGGTTGTTATAAATTCAAGAGTTTTATTTGGATACGTGGTAGAAGCTGACTTTAATATACTATTTTAATGTGTGTAGATGTTTTTCAATAATATAGGGTCTCTTTAAAAAATAAAAACTGTAATGTTATGAAACTGAAAACCCATTTAATTATTTATAAATAAATGTCAGTATGTGTATGTATCTGTTACTTACGTATTCCCCTTGATGTGGATTTTTGTACATGGTGAGGGGACCTCCCAGAGAAGGTTCTGTACTTTCAGTTTACCTCCTCTGGGATCTAAACATCCACATGCATGATGACCTGTAAAGGGGAGGAGAGGATCCTTGTAGTTGAGCTGTCCAACTCCAACACGTCACTTTTGCTTTGAATTCCTGTAAACAAGTAGCCTTAGGGTGCCTTCTCCCTCAATATCATTTGGCTAGTCCCTTTGGACCAGGTTCAACTGAGTGCCAGCATAGGACCTCCTCAATGGGTGTAGTGGACATGTTTGATATTGGTGTTTGGGTATAGTGCTCACAAAACACTGCCGTGGCTGTAGTGACCTTATATGGTGCCATATGTGGTGCATCTCCTCGTAGAACTCCATGGTGGGTGAGGTCAGTGGGCACCAAAATATTTTTTTTTTTTATTATGGATATGCCTCAAATAAAAAAAATAAACAAACATGACAGCATAGAGAAAAATCTAATGACCTCGCATTAATGACTTTGTATGGTCAAACTTGCAATTTCAATCTTTCCTGCGATTTTTAATTATACATTCTTTAACTGAAAAATCCTGAAGGCAGATGTCTCCATTTTTATTCAGAAGGGCTTGCTGACACTCATAAATCAGTAAAAAAAAATTATAGTGTGGGGACGTTTTAGTGGAAACAGATTCATCACAACATTTCAAACTCCTCTTGAAATCAAAGGCTATTGGAGATACACTCATTGAGGTTACTCCTCATTCTACTTTGAATTCTTCCAGAGGAGTTATAGTTGAGAGGGATTTAAAGACCATTTCATAGTCAGAGATCCTCCCATGTTTAACCAGCCAAGGTGTTACAGCCATGCGCCGAATTTTTATTCATAGAGACAGGATTATGGAGCTGACAAATGTTCTAATATTAAAATTTGCAACATCATGTCCTCCTATCACAATCAGGGCAGGATGTCTGAATTTTAAGATACTGCCTGATATTCCTAAACCTATTAGATGTTTTCATTGTCAATGATTTGGTCATTCAAAAACATCTTGCGGTGGTTCCTTGACATGTGCCTGTTGTGCTGGTGAAGACCATGATGCTTTTGAATGCCAATTAAAACTGCATTTTATTAAGTGTAATGGTCCACATCCTTCCTATTTTACTTCTCACACTAAATGGGTGGAAGGGAAAGAAGTACACTGTCTAAAGACAGTTCACAATATTACTTACCAAGAGGCTCAGAAATTATTATTCCCAATTCCATCTTGGACTTATGCTAATGTAATCTGTTCCACTACTACAGTAGGAGTCCAGACAGACCTTTCCATGTCTCCAACAGAATCCTTAACAGCACATCTTAATCTAATTCCTTCCAAAATAAAAAAAGTTTTATTCGACAAATTGTTTTAGCATGATTTCTTCTACATATTTTAATTTTATTTTGACCTGAACCCAGATGATTGACAGCAAGTTTGAACTTAATGCTTCAGGCTACCTAGCAGGTCTTAATTTTACATATTTTTACCTTAATTTTCTTATACCATTATAGTATACTACATCTTGTTTGGCACAGATAGCCTAGTAGCTTTATGTCAATAAACATGAAATACCTACCTCCCTAACTTACACATTTTTACACATTTTGATCATTTAACATTAAATGTGACATATTGATGTCTTGTTATTAGTATTGGTACTGTTACATATTGTTATTTCACTTTTTAATGTTTTTTTACTAAGTATAGGAAACAAAATTTCTTATATTTTGTTAGAAATTTTTATTTTCCCTGTCAAACACACGTACCTTATATAGTTAGTTAGAAGAATGTTGTTGGTTTAAGTAATTTGGAAAATTAACTTCATAATATACTTTTCAAAAAAAGAAATGCAAAAGGGATATTTTTGTTATTTTAAAGAAAAATATATGTAATAACGTTACAAGCTCAGAGTATATGATATTACATGTGTTAAGGCACTGATTGTCAGACCAAAATGACAATAAAAGTTGTGCATTTTGAAAATGGAGGAAAACATCCGATTTTTTGCCAAAATGCATTCATGTCCAATAAATTTGTTTGAGAGATCTGCATGTTCTGCAAGTCCAACATGTGCAAAATGCAGGCAAATCTTGATCAGATATTGCCTGATCTATGAATGTCCACCCAAGCACCATCACAAGGCTATGGAATCGTCACCAACAACATGGATCAACCCATTACCGTTTATGCACAAGATTGCTACATCCGGTTATGTCACCTTTGGGATAGGACCACCACTGCGACGTCTATTGCCCTAACCATACCAGGGTTGTGTGTAGGATTTCTGATCAGACAGTATGCAATCATCGACAAGATTCTTAGGCCCCGTGTGCAACTCATCATAGTGAACATCAACAACGTTTTTCAACATGACAATGCTCGTCCTCACACAGCCTGACTCACCACTGTCTTCTTGAGATACCACAGCATCAACTTTCTTCCCTGGCCCTCCAGATCACCAGATTTAAACCCCATTGAATATCTTTGGGACAAGTGGGACCGACGTCTGTGACGGCCACAACCTCAACCTCAGACTTTACCTCAGCTTGCAGCAGCTTTGCAGGCTTAGTAGACAGCCATTTCACAGGATGTGATTCGTCATCTCTTTGCTTCCATGAGCAGGAGAGGCCAAGCAGTTATTGATGCTCATGGTCATGGCTTACTCACTTTGACCTCATCTCCGCACATAGGGTTAAAGAAGTGTCAACATTTTAAATAATTAACAATAACAGGTCCCAATTCTCTTTTGACAACAGAAATCAAACTATTTTTCTGTATTTTAAAGATCCTCAGTAAACTTTTACTTTCAAATATAGAGATGACATTAGCTATCTTCCGGTCATCACATACTTTAAAAAGTAATGGTCTTTCTACCAAAATGAAATATTTTAGAATAAACCTTATCCAGGTAGGGATCTTTATTCCCCCCAAAAAATGTATTCAGCTTTTTTAAAGCAGACTTCTTTATTCTGAGAAGAACATGAGAGAAAATCCTCCCCAGCAGATGCTGGTCAGTTTGGAAGTATTTTTACAAATAAAAAACAATAAAAATAAAAAGTTTGACCTTCATTGTATGCACAAAAAGATTCCCTTAAAGTCTTTTGCAAGATTGGATTTTATATTGGAACAGACCTCAATGTAGACTTTGTGAATGCATGTGTTCCATAAAGTTCCAACTTATATTTTTTTCATTTTCAGAAATCATAACATTATATTACATATATGTGTATGTTGTATACAAATCTGTCACATTATTAATATTAATGCTACTCTACTATTGATAAAATGTATCATGAACAAATTTCAGAAAATGCAAACACGAGATTGATAAAGTACGTCCAGGTGCATAACTATTGCTTTTCACATGTGGGTTGTGGGCTACATGGTATTAATTAGTAAAAATGATTAATACCAGATACCTAATTCTGTGAGACATGGTTGGTTTGGTTGGATATGTCATTTATCAGTACTATAACGTTCTGTGAATTCTTGTAAAATGTTTTTAAAATGTCAACTATTTTGGGAAGTGTTTAATTTTCATTTGTATGTAATTAAGCAAGCAGTATGTGAATCCATGTTTTGAGTGAAAAACCTTGTTTGAAAACACTATTTTCTATAAATACAATGTGTACTTGATCTTTATTTTTGCAGCTATAATATACATAAACATCAGTTAAATAACTTACAGATATTGCTGTTTGATGTAAGAGGTCATAGCTTTGTGCAGTTGTTAATTTAATGAGAAGTGATTCTGAAAGACTTCCTCCAAATTTCTATGGCCGAATCTGGAAATGCCGAAAAAAAGGCTTTATAACTTTTTATCGTGTTGTTTTCTTTTAGCCCAGTTGCATTGTAAGATGTGCATTTAATAAGACAATTTTCACTTAGAATTATGTCGAAGTTCTTGTCAATTATCTATCATTTTCTTTAGTTATTTTTGACAAGTTGCATTCTATTAGTAATTTGTGATGTGAAACACATCATTGAAGGCTGTAAAAATGACTAATTTAATAATTAAAATTATCCCAAATGTATTATTGATAACTTATTCTTTTTAAAATAAAAATTTTTCTTCTTACTTGTATACTTAAAATGATTTTCTTTTAGCTCATTCCTGCAGAGATGCTTATCAAAGCTGTTGTGGAGTTTGTTCGTAGCATTCCTTCTGTTGAAAATCTTGATGCTGTTGGTACTCAGATTTTTGGAGCAGCTGGACAAAATAAAATTAACAAATTTAAACATTGTGTTCAGTATTACTTAAATGGTACCAAAGATGGATTTCTTCATTATCATCCAGCTGTTGAAGGTGAGAATTGTTCCATGCTACCTTTTGTACCTTTGATATTTTCTAATGACAAATATAAACACTGAAATATTTATATTTCAAAGTCATCTGAATGTGCTTCCATATGTTTCAGTCATAAAAACTATGGCACCAATGCACATGTTACAGCTTTGTCTTTATTTTGATAATGAACCTGTTTCTTTATTGCTGCTTAATTACATGTTTGAATCTCATTCAAGAAATACAAAAATGCTGATTAATTTCTCACTAAACAGTGACTTCATGCATCATATTTGGAAAACTTAGGCTAAACCTGTTGAGTAAGTTGTAACTGACTTCATTATATTCTGGTCTCATAAAAACTAGAATGTTTTAAACTTCTACAATAGGATGATGCAATTATAATGTTACCTTAGATGGTAAGTTAAGTCTCCACAACCTTGGTGTTACCAGTCCTTACAGTAAACTACATTGGTAACTTTAACCCAGGTTTACCCATGTTTTACTCCAGTTAATAATTAATCATTTTATATTTCTGTGGTTTTAACTGGAATTCTTTAATATATTATATTTAATGTTTTGTAATTAGTGATTTTATGTTCTAAACTTTTAGTTGTGTGTGCTAAATTATTGCTAATGTAATTAACAGGTTGTATTATTTTATGACTTTTGATCAAGTGAGCTGTGATTAAAATTGGCTAATACCTTCTATTCATGTTAATTGTTAGACTTCACTAATGTTCAAAATTGTGCAATGGAGTAAAGTTTTAAACAGTCATTAAAAGTACTTTAAAAATTTTCATCTTGAACTTCAAATAAATTTGCTGTTAAGTAATAGCTTGGCAGGTTAAATAATAGATATATTATATAAGAATATCTGTTTTTTAAGAGTGACTGAGACATTAATCTGCTGCTGTAGAATAGTTGTTTTATTTCTAACAAAAGTTAATTAAGTGTTAACCAAACAGTATCACCTTTCTTTCTACAATTTAAGGCAATAATATTTGTTTCCTAACTAAATAAAGATTATAAATACTACCCTGTAATGGTTGTGAATAGGTTGTATGTTAAAGGTACAACTACAGGGTGGTCGCTAGAAAAGCGGAAAACTTGTAAACAGCTATTTATTTTTACAAAGTTTTTTAAAGGCATATGTTATATTACACTCATAGATGCTCAAAATTATTAAAATCATGCATTTTATTCATGATGTAAAGAAATCAAAATAGAAATGAGTGAGCACGCATTTTATTCATGATCTCAAATTTTCTGCTTTTCTAGCGACCACCCTGTAGTTGTACCTTTTCATGATAAATGTTTTGAGGTATTATTATATTTTATATGCATTTTATAACTAATTGTTTATCAAAATAATTGTGTTCAAGTAACATGAGGGAAACATAACTTTATTGAGATGCTGTGGTTAGTTTGATCATAAGCAATGCAGAAGAACTTTTTTAATATCCACTAAGTTACATTTTTTTGTTTGTTATAAAGAGCAAATCAAACTTCATTTTTTACAACTGAAGTTTGTAGAGATTTATTGAAACTCAAAATATGAAATACAT